>BGPR01001353.1:188799-267543 GCA_013235015.1 Araneus ventricosus | reverse complement strand
TTAATTAAGGTACCCCATTCATTTTTAAAGACCAATTTGAAATCTCTTTTTCAGTTTGGAATACACATTAGCTTTGTTTCGTATTCGTAATTTTCCTTCATTTTTCAGTAACTACTAATATAACTACATGTCCTACTAATGGAAGGCATTTCTCCTTTGTTGCTAAAACCGAGTAAGAAAAATTTAATCTAAGGAATTTAAAATTAAATAATTTTAATCGTGTTTTCGTTATATTACTCGATAAATTGGTTTTAACCCTATTGGCGAGTAATTTATTCATTTAGATTCTGTTTAAATTATGAAATATACACCCATGGTACCGTACCATGTTATTGGTGGCAAAGTTGAATTCTTGATGTGAATCTTTAAAAATAATATGCTATGCTGTTACTAATACCCTACTTTAGTTTGAACTCATTTAATCCTGCTTTGTAGAGCGAACTATTAGAATTTAATTTTGGTGTAGGGTGAACCTTGAAGAAGGGAGTCAAAATCACTGAGATTTTGTCTTCTATCCAAACATTAAAAAATACTAAAATAAAATGCAAACTTATAGGATGTCTAAAATTAAATTTCTTAATTCAAAGTCTTTTCAATCTCATCTGAGTCAAAATATACTGGAAAGCCAGGGAAGGCTCTCGTCGCAAAGAAGAAGTGCTCCTTTAATGTGGAACTTGCAAACCGCTTAGCTAAGATTGCCACCAAATGTTATTAAATAAATTCCATGCTATCGTTCTTTTATCAAAGGGATTTGTTAACAAAGGATTTGCCTAAAAATTAGTGAACTTTGGATAAATTTGTCACCCGCCAAGCGTGTGAAGGATTATATGTCTAATGCTAATAACCGCTTAATAACTAATGCATACTAAATGTCCATTCATATTGCTATCCTCTGATCCCGAATCCGAGACTTTTTTATTAGGCATTTCCTCTCAACCCTATATAAATGCTTCTTGCCTATATTACATTTTGTTATTTATTGCATTGCAAAATCTGGCAAGGACTTAAGGAATAGATGAAAATGATAAATAATTAGATTTTTATAAAGTTAGCATTTCTACCACAGAAAAAATTGTTCATAAATGAAATAACAAATATAAATACTATACTTCATAAATTTATAAAATACAATTTAATATGCGACTTGTGAGAATAAAATTACTATATGTAATCTTTCCTCATTTATCTTTCATTTTTTTTATAGCAAACTCATCGATAATATAATCATAATTAAGTTTATTTATTAGTTTGGGTTTGATGGATAAAATGACCATCGAAGTAAATTGTTCTTGATTATAGATAGATTTTAATTATTTTCTATCTTGAGAAAGATTTTTCTGAAAATCCGGCGGTAATTAGCAAGATCTCTAAAAGTTTCAGAAAAGTAACAAAATTTGGATGCAATCTAAATAAATAATTTTTAATCTTTTTCGAACCGAATGAGTATCTAAGTACAATGCATTTTTTAAAAAAAATCCGTCTGTTGTATATTGTTGTTTTTAAAGCACTGTTTATAAGTCTTTTAAGGAACTGACGTATAAATGAAAAGATGTATAATCGAAAAGAATTACAATGCATGCGAATGAATGTGATGAAACGACGTATAAATGAAAAACGCATGAACGATGCTTCACTGCATTCATAATCCTGTAAGGCCAAACTCGATGACAAATTCTGATTTCATTAAATAAATCAGTTTAGGCGATTTTCATTTTGAAAAATCAACCACTTGGAAGGTTTGGGAAGAACTGGGAAGGTTTCCTCCATTCCATTCAGAGCAGAAGAGAGGTCATAAAAGGCCTCCTACCAGTCTTCCCCCTCCAGACGGGGGGAGAAGACCTCCTTTACCCCAATCACAGAACAAGTGACTGTTGACGTCATTACAAAATACTGAACGGTTGCTACAATTGTAATAAATCTTGAAATTGGCGAAACTTAGATAGCAAAAATTGCGGTTCTTGCCTGTTTTTCGCCAAAATTGCGTTGAATAACGAGAGACGTCGTATCAGAATATTCCAGCATTGCCCGTTGTTCTGATGGCATTCCTCGGCATTTGTATGCTATTAGGGTTACCTCTAGGCCAGCATTGCCCCTATGTATTTTAAATCTAGTCAGTGTATTTGAAATATTCTTTAGAAAATCTGGATGTATTCAAAATGTTGCATAACGTTTCTATAAAACAAAATATTAACTAATGAAGGCAAACTAATTGTTCTTTGTTTATATAATAAGAAAACACCAAAAACTTGAATACAAATTTTTTTTAAAAAGTTTTTCGTAGCGGAACAAGTATTCATTGTTGCTACAATTGTGCGCGAGGCTACAACCTGAAAAAAGCAGATATACAATATTTTCTGCAAAGGTTATCAGAGATTGCTATGTAATTAAAATAGAATCCGTTTTGATTATGTCCAAAATGGTCTGGAAAAGTCTGGGCATGACAAAACTCTTCCAGGGTTTTTGAAATTAAATATCAACTGATGGAAGCAGAATTGCAGTATTTTGCTGGAATAGTAATATGTAATATTAAAGAAATTTGACAAAAAAATATTTAGTGAATAAAAAAAATTTGGTGCTCCTAAACCTGTCCCGAAACTAAGATCTGTTGCACTGAAATCGACGGGTCTACCACGATACTAAAGAGGTAGCAGAAATTTGAATATTCAGGTTATAACTTAGTGGTAAGTCGTCAGAAATCGGGTCTAATAAATATTAAACCATAACAACGCGGATAAATTACTAAGCTGTAGGCGTCCATAACTGCAAAATAAATTCTCCATTTCGATATTTTTTAAGAATTTCTAGAAGTGGTTTCGAGGTGGGAATGCGAGGGAGGAAACACTCTCTTCACATATCCGACTTCTGATGTGAATATTGCTGGATCATGCTCGCCAGCATGGATAGAGGCTTGCTCTTTAGATTATGTTCGTCTCGTGGATATTCTTTGTAGATGGTTGGTTGGATAGAAGATGGAACGATAAAAATATAAGGTTTTGAGGTAAAGAGAAAGGCGTAATAATTCCATAGACTGCCAAACACACAAAGCTTTAGTTTTCCTCTTCTCTAATTAATAAATGCTGTAGAAAGCATTATTCCAGTTTTGAAAATAACTGTTTTCTTGTTTGTTTTTTAAATATTATTTTAATATAAATGTTTGTATTTTGTAAGAGTCTGTGTGTGTTTGTCTGCGTGTATGTATGCATGCGTGTATGTGTGCGTGCGTGTGCGTGTATGTGTGTGTGTGATAAATACACTCAGTCTAGTCTCTAGAAAAACAGATATAAAAGCTTTTCCTTATTTCTTCAACTGCATAAATAAACCTGCGAAGAGAATCCAATTTTGTCATTAAAATACAGTATAAGGAATTACATTATTGTTTTCGTTCTATATTTGGTTAATTGAAACGTATCTCATTACTTCTTCCTTACCCTTCTTTATATAAAGATTTAATGCATCAATAAACATTTTAAAATGTACCCTCAGGAATCATTTTCAGAAGAAATTAACAATTAAATATTCACATTTGCTTAATAGATAAAAATATGAATACCGTCTTTAGAAATTTTCATAATTGCATTTACTTCAGGAAATAAAGTGGTGTTATTAGAAAGGACTCGAAGATAATTAAATTAGAACATCAATTGAATAATTAACTGAGTTACCAAAATAATTCATTTAGTAATCTCATGAAACCTCTTGTTTGCGAATTAGTGCCGTTGCGAGAATGTTTGTGCATATTTAATACATATTTTGAAGTTAAATGTCTCTATGTTATAGATTTGATGAAATATGTAGGTAGCAACAGAAAATTGTGGTTAATTTTAATAAGTAAAATAGAATCTTCAGACAAATAGTTGAAGTATAATATTTGTTCTGAACTAATAGATTTCTCTTTATGAAAATAGGTTTCCACTAAAGAATTATGAGTTAGACAAAGATAAGTATCAACAACGATAATTTTATTTCATATACTCATTTAAAAAAAGATTGTTTCCTCCAAAATTAGGCGAAAACTGTTAAAATCATTAAAGCTGTCACCAACGTTTTGCTTCTATCAATGAATTCCAAACAGATTAGGATGCAATTTCAAATAAAACAAAGTACATTTTATTAAATATATATATATATATATATTGTTGTGTTGTCCCACAACATTTAAATTAAATTAACAACTAAATTTTTAATTATTAACTTCAATTATTTTTCTTCTTCTAAATGCGTTTAATCAAAACACTCAAAGTCTGTTCTTTTATCTAACATTTGAATTTCTTATCGCTTAAAAGATTTTTTTAAAATAATTCTATTTTTGTCATTTTATGCTTTATTTAAATAGTAACGTAATTGTCTTAAATTTCTGGGTGTGTGAAATGAGAATTTGTTTATGCCAAGAGATGAAAAGCAGGGGAGATGAAATGTGTTCCTTTTCCTTTTCCCCTGCTCCAGTGGATCTTCGTTTCTCCGCGAAGCATGGCCCCGGTGAAAACTGCTGAGTCACGCTGAAGTGAAAAGACCAGTGGATGATGAAATTTTACTGTGAGGTGACGAAATATCTGGTCCTGAACTTTGGAGAACGTTCGAGAGGGAAGTGACGTAGCTGCCTGTGACGTAGGAAAGCGGGCCTTTTGGTTGGAGGAGGAGGACAGACGGAGGGAGTTTTTTTTTCGGGTGCTGGACATCATCGAAGGTGGTGAACGGGACTCTTGGAGAGGTCGGGAGTTGAAGGTCCCCTGCGAAGATGATTTTTTTTCTTTGGGAGATGACGCTTCGATAGTGGATCCATGCATTCCGGGTGTCGATGAGATGATTTCCCCTGCCAGAAGGTGCTACCTCAGAGGCTGCTGCAGTGCCTCAGCGATAAGTACTCCTTTTGAATTTTTATAATTTCTCCTTGGTACCTATGACCATTAGAAGCTGAAGGTTTTAAAGACAGTGAAGTGTAGATATAAATTTTTTTGTCAATTTTGAAAGGATGAAAAAGTAAGCCGACCTCTTGCTGAAGCATGTTCATTTACGGGATTATTGAGACGTCTAAAGAAATAATAAGTGGAACTCTGGCCGCTGTAAGGCAACAGGACTATTTCTAGTGAATCGGTTTTTAGGTTTATCACATGTAGCCGTATCATATTATGAACATACATTTTTTTATGTAACTGTGTTTGTTATGTCTAAGTAAATTAAACGTGTTTAATCATTAGATTTGTGAGTAAAGAAGTCGATCGACTATAATTTCCATTGATAGTATTAATCAAGGCATGCTAATAAACAGAAATTATTATAGCTCATTTAGTCTGTGTGCATTTATTTAGCCTAGAGCAAATTGAGTAAGGAACTGACCTGGTAAAATAACTATATATATGACCTTGGTGTTATTGTGAAGTGAATAATCAGATAGTTAGTAAGTCTAATATGCAATTATAATTAATAAATTTTTATAGTTTGTCAAAAAAGGGGAAGGAAATAAAGTAATCAGTTTCAACTTAAATACCACTATACGATCCTTTTTTTTGTGCATAACTTCACAGCAATATATATATATATATATATATATATAAATAATAGGTTTTTTTTATCTTGTCAGTCCTTTGATATTTGCTATTCATTCTTTAGAATAATCTGTTACTTGGAATTATCATCATGCGCTTTTGTGGACTTGCAACTGATGAAGATAATATGCCCGTTACTTATCTGAAAAGCCTGACCAACAGTAAAAATTTATAAATATTTCCTTATATTCAGTTCTAGAAAACGAGAGATGATTGCTTTTCTTAATAATTTCAGTTATATATTAATCATCAAAATAAAAGTGCATCTATAATAGTGAAATAAGACACTTTTCATTTAAAATCATCGCTTTATAAGTAAAAGAGTTATTTTTAGCTGTCTCTGCGAAATAAGTTTTAACAAGAAAAGAAATTTATAAATACTTATATTCCCTTTAGATATGTTCAGAACAAATATAAATATAAATAATATTCTCATATTTAAAATATTTCCTTTATATATATTAGAAACGTAAAATTAATCATTATTGGGTGTGTGCATAATTTAATTAAATGTCAGCAGTCACTTCAAATATCTTCATGTATGATTCACTTTTTAAGTAACTTTTTTTTGTATGAAATGTACGTGTTCTGAACTCTTTGTTCTGTAGAGGAACAGATATACTGCAGAACTGAGGTTGACACGATTAATATTGGTATGTTGATACTGCCCCCAATGTCTTACCATAGATAATGCATCACCTCACTAATTAAAGAGTGAATTGGTAGCTTAGAATATAAATTATGCTGCGAACAAATTTTGACACACACGCACAGACAAAAGCGAAGCAATCTCCTTCCTTTCTGTGCAAACGGAAACTTTCTATTTTCATTCCTTTTCGAATTACTGATTGTAAATTTTTTTCTAATTTCTGAGTTTTTCTTGCTATTGTTTGAGGACCAATAGTAATAGAAGAATAAATATATGTAACACAAATAAATTAGCTATTTCTATATAAATTATTCAAAATTATGAAACTATATAGTGTAATGTTTTACATACAATTACCCTCGTCAATTTCAGAGATTTTAAAGCCCGAAATTGACGAAACATTTCACGCATGATCATGTTCCATCCTTATATTATCCTAAAAATTTCACACTTCGAACAACCTGTTGTGGTTTTCACTGATGATAATTATGGAAGACACTGAGACAAAGTCATTTACCTATCAGCATAGCTAAATACTTCTGCTTAATGATGAGTGTCAATATCTACCTAATGTCTGTGATATGAAAATTTTCTCTCTTTGACGCTTTTTACTGATACGTTCGTGGGGATGGAAGCACAGAAAAAGTGTTTACGCTCTCAGTAGCCAGCTTGGAGCAGTCATTAGTGTCTCGCTAATGACTGCGTCGCTTCGTTATGAAAAGAGCTGATTTCTCAGCTCTCAACAAAGCTTGTCGAGGTAGTTAGAGTATCTTTTTTGTACCACTCAAACTCTTGAAAGTTCACAATATAGCCACTGGTCGATAGAACACCACTAGGTAGATTTTTATTTACGCCAAGAAAAAAGTTCGAAAATAAAATAAGAGGCGAAAAATTTAAGAATGCTTCCACCCTTTTCGTTGAAACTATTAACTAAGTGGCTCAAATAGAGAAGCGATCTTTCGGACGGAGATTTAATTTCTTCTTGATTGAAATTTTTGCTAAAATAATAGCGAAGAACAAACTTTTTTTCATTCATGATGTGCTTAAATTCTTAGTCATAGGCGTTAAATTTGTATTGTGTATAAAAGAGAAGAGGATCGTTTTAAAGTAATTGTTTTGGGTGCCTGAATTTTAAGTACACTTTCTTGAATTGCAAGAGAAACTAATTAGAAACAGTATTTCAAAATGAAACTGATGAATTAAAGTGCACTTTGAGATGTTATAATGAATGTACATGAATTTATGTACTTCATTTTACTGTCAGATATTTAAACAGATGCATTTATAGATGTATTCGGAATTTCTCTAACAAGAAACGAATATACATTTCAAGTCTTTTTTTTTCTTTGCTTCACCTAAAACAACAATGCAGATATATATTTAATAGATGACATTTTCTATTATTTTAGTTTTTATAAAGTGAATTGGATTTCCCTTTACAATATTTAATAATGACTTAGAATTAAACGGTACTTGATTCATCGTATTTTCCTATTTTTACCTTTGATTATAAGTTTCCCAATGAATCTATTTTCCAGTGTCAGTGCTAAATAATTTTCAGATTTTATATTACCTATCAGAGAAATAGAGGTGTTTATTCATTATCTTGCTTATTGAAGATAAGAGGATTCTAGAATCAAAGAAATACAAATTTCGAGTTTACAGAAATCTTTCAAACATTTTCAGCAACCACTGTTTCTCGTACATTCCACTGTTTACTTTATGAGCAAGTTGACATCTCTGACTGACATCTCTAACAATTCCAACTTCTTATACCTTATTTATATTTTGATTTTTGCCTTTGCTATACTTTTATTCCTTCCTTTTTCTGATAAGGAACCAAATGCGTTCAATGCTTAGTACAGGTTATTGCTTTCTCTAATTTTAACCTATTTTGAAACTCTATGAATTTAGAGAAAGTAAAATAGAAATTCGGAGGAATCTATATATTTTTTAGAATACTTCGCATGCATTGATCGTCTTAGTAAAAGTTTAGGAAGAAAGATTTTACACTAATCGAAACAAGGTAATGTCTACTCTCTTACCTTTAATGTTTTCTTTCTCTCTCAGATGTAAATTGAAAACGTTTGATGAAAAATGGAAAGTAAAATGCAGGTTAACTCCAAATTTAACTATTTGATGTTATGTAACCGCGATATAACTGTTTAATAAATAATCAGTTAATATTATTGAATAATGAGTAACTTTTTAATTAATTTATTCAGAGTAAGAATATGAAGTTGAAATGTTGTACTTCGGTGTTTTCAATATTTTCTTAACATAATTCAAAACCCTAATTCGTAGAATTTTATGCTCTCTAATGAATATTAAGTGTCAAATCCCATGATTGCGTTCAAAAGAATAGTTATTTCCGTCAACGTTTAGCGATGATTGATTTAGCCAGCAATCACTCTTCCTTTTACACATGTATCTTGTTTCAAAATTTTTGAGCTATTACTATTAATGTACCTTCAGAACAAATTCGCCACAATAAAATTTTAATTTATCAATTATCAATATTAATTTAAAACCTAAAACTGACACCAAGTCGCTTTGGCCGGCATTCCGCTGTTGCGGGGTAAGTTGAGTCACTACCAGTATAAAGCGACTATCATAAAACTTTCTACTATAATGTTATATTTTATTAATTTAAGCAACGCAACTGTGTTATTATCCACATTATGTGCATTATAAACAAATGTAGCGCATTTCTGCTCAATAGAAACTGAGATACAGCTTTTATGATAATCGTCAGAGTATTGTATAACAGCGCCACCTATTGTGTAATAATAATCAAAATTGAGTTCACATTGTTTTTCATAACAGGTATCTTACAATACAAATCTTGTGCAATTTTATTCCCACATATTCAGAGATATTTCTATAACACATATCCTGAAAAACCCTGTGTAGACGGCCAGGCCAACATGCCCCATGCGAAATGGGTCAACAAGCACCATATCGCCATTTTTTTTTCTCTTGAGTATAGGTATTTATTCTGAAAGTATTTCGATAAGCAAACACGTCCTAAATTAACAATGAATAATTATCTTTCTGAATATTATTTATAAAAATGGAAATTGTAATTTATAATTAAATGAAAAAACGGTTATTTATAAGTGACGAAATTTACTCAGCTTAGTAAAAATTAAAAAATTCTTGCTAGTTCTTTAATAAACTCTGCTTCTTCAATGACACTAATGTAGAAGAAGTAAGACGAGATAATACACACTTGTCTGGAATGACGGCTTTAAATACCGGAAAGTTTTAAAAATATCGCTACTGGGCCAACGTTCCCCTATGGCCAACTAGCACCTGTCTACCCTACGCATAAACAAAACAATTAGAAAAAGAAAGACAAAATAATATCTTTCTTCTCAACATTATTCTGTTTGTAGACTAATGTTTACTTTGTTAATATCAGACATCAGTTAATTTGGTTGCTTCCTCTATGACTTTTTATCTTTCATAGTTTTGTGGCAACAGCATATTCCTGCATACGCAGTCAACCTTCCTGCCCATGCGTAGAAGAGTTGAATCCTATAAAGGCTAGGACATTATCTGTCGTCTTCCCTTCTGGAACTTCTCTCTTCTGGAACTGCTCTTATAGCACTGTTATGTTTTTGTTGTCAATATGTTAATTTAAATATAATTTACTTTACCTTTTAATTTCATCTTGTTACGTTATTAAAGTTGTTATAGTTACTATGAGTTAACTTCTTTAGCGTTTATAATATATCCTCACTCCTGCACGAGCCAGTTAGAATATGCAGTCCTGTTTACGGTGTTCATATTTTACAAGTTACCTTGAATAAATGGATGCAGTAGATAGTGATGTTAACTATGTTAGTTTATTACCACCGCATCAAATTCCAGGGAGAAAACCTGTAAGCGTAATCTCCTAAAGTTTCAAAAATAGTTTGTTTCTATTAGTTTTAGTTTAGTATGGTTAGGGTTATTAAGGTTAAATTGTGCTCTAGAAAACAGAGATGGAAAAGCAGAAGAGGTAAACGTCAAATCATAGCATTAATGTTATATAGAATTATATAATAGTAATACCATTGTTTAATGCTGTGTTATCATGTAACTGATATGTTTTAACATAGGTTATTCTACTCGGTTGGGTTGCTGTTAATATGGCATTAATATAATCATCTCCTTAATATGTTCCATAATTTTTCTTTCTTTTAACGTATGAATATTTGACAAACATTATCAACAAGTTCTCACAACTTCAAAAAAGAGTACTAAAAAAATCCCGAAGACTTTTCCGTTCTTCAAAATTTATTTCTTATATCTAAAATGGACTTTGAACATGCAAACCGATATTACGAATTTTTATCTTTCATGCTGTCATAAACATTTGATAATTCCAATAAATTTGCGATATTTATTTGAAATATTTAAAAATCAAATAATTAAATCTGATGAGAATTTCTTAACTCCTATTGAAAACCATATAAATTATCAAAATATTTCATAAAATCAAGAAGGATTTATTCAACTCCTTTCTTCACTAATTGTGATGAAATATTTTAGCTACATAATCTAGAGATGCATTAAATAAATATAATTGATCATCGTGCATTAACTATGCATTAGTTTATTTTTTTAATTAAAGAAATGTACAACCAATAAAATGATCTTTCTCGCAAAAGCACATGAAACTTAAAAATTAAAATATAACGAGATAAAGTTATTTTCCACATTTACTCACTTGTGTTGAACTCATTATAAAAATCTTAATAGGAGAAATTAATTTATAATGAATCTCTTGAATGTTGAATCTATAATAAATTTGTTGTTTTAAAACTTGTTATTCATTTGTAAAAGTTTCCCCATAAATTATTATTTTGTTTTATTTTTTAAATTTTTTTTCGATATTTTGAAACTTGACAATTTTAACACATTTTCCCCTTATTATACATAAATAAATTTTATTTTCACTTTTTAGAAAATATGTCGGTGGTATTTAGGTTTCTCTTCTCATAATCTGGATAATATTCATAAATATTAACTCGTTTATTATTTATATACTATACGCTTTGGGAGACCAGCTTGTTCGCCGGGGAAAAGATATCAATTCAATCTTATATCATTTTATATTCATTTTAAAATTACGTAACAACGTAATTTTAAACTTCAGATTGTGGTAGATATTTAACCCATATTCTATTCGTGATCTTGTTCCTGTTCTCTCTCTTCACTGTATATATAAATGTCCCTAATAGAGTCAAATAACTGACCATGTCCACTTACACCTAATTCCACGTTGGCGGCATTATCTTCACTTTCTTATTCCTCTTGTAAAATATACGATTGATTTCAACATTAAAATGACGCAGTACATTTTATAACCAGCGGTATCTTAGCTGGATTAAAATACGTTGAAAAAAGAATTAAATCATTGCAACTGTAACCTTTCAGCTTATGTTTCCTAATATAAGAAAATTTCACAAAAATCTTGATGAAATAAAATATGAAAGCAAATTGAATTAAGATGCTATCTCAGATTGCAACAATGAAAGAGAAATGTGCAATTAAATATTTGTTTAAACAATTAAAACGGTGTGAGTTGCGTTGCAACAATGAAAATTATTGATGTAAATTATGCCAAAAAATATTTAAAAAAATTTATTAAAATTCGTGAAAACATTGTACGGAAATTTAATTGACATTATTGGAAATATGATATTTTGCTCTTTCAGATGGTGTAAAAATGATTGTTTTGCTACTATAGTTTCGGATGTTATTATTGAAAAACGTCGAAATTTCGCCTAATTTTTACTTAATTAGAAGTTTAATTAAAATTTCAAAAAAGTGCTCCGAGTTGTACATTACCACCCTTCAAAGTATGTTTGTGTCAAATCTCCTAGTTCTAGGTCTAGCGGTCATTTATGTAGAGGACCGACGCACGGACACACACACACGCAGACACACACATTCTCCTTTATTATTAATAGAGATAAACTGATGTTTCATCTAGTTTTATTTGTATAAAATTACACACTTTAACTTCATATTAATATTAAATACATATATTTAATACTATATATAAAATAGTTTTATATTCTTGCAAAATTTGTATAATTTATTTAAATATTCTTGAAATTTCTTCTGAATAGTTTAAATTGTTAGGCGGGTTGATTGGCACCATCTTTTAATGCTTGACTGGAGTCTTTATATATAAGGTAACGCTGGTATAATCTTCTAGTATTTTTAAATTCACCTATAGGTATTATATAATTTTAGAACTTATCTTCTGACTACATAATGGTACGAGAAACAAATGAAAACTGAGCATGTTTTTATATCGAAAGGACCCATTGATACTGCTGGAACTCTATTTTCTGTCTTGGTTTTGTATTTAATTATGTCCTTATTTAATGGTTTGAACAACGATAAAGATATTTAAATATTTTATATGAGAATGTGCAATAAATCAAGGTTTAGATTATATAAATTATTAAAATACTTTTGAATGAAAAATCCATGTCACATAACTATACGGTAAGACGAGATTTCATATAAACGGATAAAAAGTCACTTAATATTTTCTTCATGTGTGACAAAGTTGTTGTATAGTAGAAAGCTTTTCATTATGTTATTGATTGGGAATATTTCGTATCGTTAAACCTTTAAAGTGCACTGTGTAATGGTCAATAAACTTGAAACGAAGTGCAAATGGATTTCGAACCTGGCACCCTCCAGAATTAATGAAAATTATTTTTATTTATATTTGAAATTTCACATTAAATTCTGAATTTTGTGCAAACTGATGCAAGATTTTTTATTTGTAAGCCATAGTCTTCTGATATTCTTTAAAATTTTATTGTATTTCGTATTTCAAAGAATTTCAATTAAACGTTTCGAAAACGCTGCTAAAATTGTTAATCATAAATTATTGAATACAAAATTAACACAACCTCAATAATATTCATTCATTAAAATAAACTCAGTTGACAGTTCACATTAGGAAAAAAGAAGAGGAACTACACGCATTTCTCAAATTACAGCTCTCCACTTATTTGAGGATGTTAGACTTTTCGAAGATCATAACATTTGTGATAGTTGTCTTTCGAAGTAGTCTTCCAATAACGGTTCATCGTACAGAGAAATAACTTCCTCTCGATCCATTTCTAAAGGAATAATTTAATTACATTTCATCCGAAATTTAGAAGTCTGTATAAGAAACTCTCAGTCTGTAATAAACCCCAGCATCCCCTTTAATTTAATCTGTACCCCAAAATGGAGGTTGTAACACGCCAATCGATTAATTGCTCTGACGCTGTTAATAGAAATTAAAATCTTGAATATTACATAATCTTATCTGAGTCGGTCTCGAAGTGCCTTCGTTTCATCTTTTCTGTCACTTTCTTTAGTCTGGGACGACAAATGACTCATCCTATTGAAATATATACACGGAAGTCTGTTAATAGTTTACAGTATATTTAATGTTTCTTTGGGATGGAATCCAATTTTTTTTAAAAAATTGCTGTTTTCGTCATTTGAGATTTTCATTATTAGAATATCTTCCTAAAATTTTCAAAGTTAAGATGGAAGTTTTTAAATACATTTTAATCATATTTTCTTTTATAAATGCTCTATCATCGCGAAATGAAAACCTGCTTTGTTATGTTTTTCTAAAACTAATCTCGAGATGGAATTCCAATTTTTAATCCCACTCCAATGGATTGTTTTCCACGATATTCCGAATTGTTCTAAGAAACTCTATTTCTATTATTCCTTCTTTTTCGGAAGAATAATTTCATGTTTCGAGAAAAGCTATAATATTTTTTTTAATTTAAGGAAATGATTTTTTTCTAATACGCTAATGTTCTAGACATAAATTCTTACTTTTAGAAGAGTTACGAAGTCAATACACAAAGAACAGCAAACAGCTAAAACAGGTGGAGTTTAGAAAAACAGGGAAGAACGTTGATCCGATGTCATACAATTGAATGCACAGCTTCAGAAAAATTGAAATTAATTCAGGTTTCTTCTTGCGCTTATTTTATTAAAAATAATTGATTGGTAAGATATGTCATAACAAACGGATGCAATTAGTTGACATCTCTAACTGTGAATTTTCTATTTGACAGGAAAGAAAATTTTGAAGTATGGAAAAAATAATTGTTTTATATTGCAGAAATTCCATATTATAAGTAAGTAAAGTTCCTGATACAACGGTCTAAATAAATTTCACAACTGCATTCCCCAAACGAATAGAAATTTCTTAAGTTGATCGTACTTTATATTTAATGCGAGTTTTATATAAGTTCTGATTGAATCTTGAGGGATGTTTCAGAACTTTACTTGTTATTTCTGCTTTAAATATCATATTTTCAATCTTTTATTAATGAAAAATTTATCAATTAAAATTATCATTTTCCGCACTTGGGCCTCCTCTTCACATGTTTTATCCAATTGATTGAAAAGTCCTCAATTATTTTACAGAATTGCCAGGTATAAAAGCTAATTTTGAAATAAAACAAGGAGTTTAGAATTTAGAAAATAAAGTCAAATTAATGTGCAATTGCTATGCATTTCAGCAATTTTAATCATGTTTCTATTAGGTATAACTCAGAGCAAACGAGAAACACATTTTTTGTTGTCAACATTTATTTAATTTCACGTAGTGATGTTCAAAACTATTATTAGTTTAGTAAAGCTATTCTGAATACATGCAGGTTTAAGATATATCATTAAATTACCATTAGAATTAGATGGAAAGTGCATCTTGATTCAGAGAGAAAAAAAAAGAAATAAATGCGTGATATTCTAGGATGAATTACAAGAACTTATCTCGATACCAAAGTATGGAAGAAAATGTAAATGATCCAAAAATAAATTGTCAAGAAAACTCAATACAGTCGTACATCTATTTAACGAACCTCTATTTTGCGAACTTTTCTTGGAACCATGAACATTTTGCGAATTTCTTCGTAAAAACCTCCATATAGCGAAGTGAATTCTCTATTTAACGAACTTTTTCTTGTGACCCAGTATATTTTTTATCCCTATTTCTCAAAATGTATCTAAACATTTCAAACTTATTCTTTCTTTTAACACATTTTATGGTGATCAATGACCTTGAAGCTGGAAAATGTCAAAGCGAAAATGCTTGAGCATCAAAGAAAAAACTTAATTCTTCATGAGGTGGATAAAGGCGTGAAGAAAAAGGATATTGCTTTAAAATTTGGTATTCCTCCAAACAGCTTATCAACCATAATAAAAAAATCGTGATAAGATACAAAATTATGATTCATCGAATTCTTGTTCAAAACGTTTAAAAGCATGTGTCTATGAAGATGTGAATGAGGCAGTTTTGAAGTGGACAGTGTGAAAAATAAAAACAATACAGCAATGAATTCCGATGAAGACGAAGATGAAGATGGAAATGATCATGCTGCAGAAATCAGCAAGCCTTCGTATGATGAAATGCTAAAATTCATTAATTTTAATATAAAATTATTTTTTAATTGAAAATACAGTGTATTCCCGGAAAATGTTTTTGTTTTACTCTTGTTTTCGTTGCAGATTACTTTTTGATGGGTAAAATATATAAAACAGATACTAATTTACAAATTAAATATGTGATTAATTACTTTTTTAATAATATTTAGTGTTTATAAATTTACAATCTGTTTCATGTAGTTTAAAGTATTTTAAAAGGTGAATCTCTATTTAAAGAATTTTCCATATAACGAAATTTTTTTCGGGATTTAGCGACTTCGTTAAATAGAGGTCCGACTGTATATAATTACGGCAAAAGAATATTACTGTATCGATTACGAGAAAGATAATAAAAACTAATACAATTTCATTGGAATTAAATAAAACTACATAAAATGTGTGAAACAGAGCCAGGGACACTATCGTCCCTCAGCAATGGGGGATATTGGAAAAACTGAATGAATAGAGGTAAAAGAGTGAAGCCAATTTCTTGCGTTTCGGAGCTCACATTTTTTGAATAAGCAGATACAAAGAACATTCTCAGAAGCGAAGCAATATCTAAAAGTAAAATTGGGACATATTTACGAGCAAATTCACCCGAATGTGTGATCGCTCACCAGCTTCTGATTTACATATTTTATTTCCGCCGAGAGAAAAGGTGGAATCTTTAGTGGAGGAAAATAAGATATGTATGTTCATTTCGTTCTTATGAATTGCAAGTAATCGCGTATATTCCTTATTTCAAGTTGAAAGTGGCATCAGCAGAAGGTATTTTTGTGTTTCTACAATAGCCTTTCTGCGGGGGGAGGGGGGGTGAAACTGCCTTCAGCTGCAACATCACAAAAGGAGTTGTATTGGAAATTGTAGTTAATATTTCCCAACGCGTGGGAAGATCGCGGAGCGGGCAAAGCACTTATTTTATTTTACAATTCCAGAAATTATATTTTGGAATTATTTGAACATTCCTTCCGTACGGTTTGGGCACTGCGGAAAAGTGCATTTTTTAAATCATTTTATGTTTCGAGCAACATATTGTTGTACTAGAATTTAGAGCAACAGAATTTAGTGTAGCGCTCTAAATTCTCTCTAGCATTTAGAGAATGTAGAGCAGCAATCGAGGAAATGTTTATAATAATTTTTCCTCTAATTTCTTGACAGATCCATCTTCCGAAAACATACATTTAGTGCAAGTGCATACAGGGAATCCGATATGAATATTATTGCCGCAAGTCAAGCTCAGTGTAACTACAGAAAGATCAGTCTAATTTTATATAGTCTCTTTAGCAACAAATAATTTTTAAAAGACGTTCTCATGAAACTGAATCTTTACAGTTATTAAATACAAAAATAAAAACAACGAATCTACATCTTAAAAATAATGATTTGCTATACAATTGTGGCAAATGCTTCCATTGAGTAAAACTATTACAACTGTCTAATTCTGGAAATTTTATTTATGTTTCTTGGTTAATATAGTGAGAAAATGTACTTAGTACGTAATAAAAGCAACAGTGAAGTTTTCTTTGTCATCATTGAGAGGAAAAGTATTTTTAAAAATAATTTTTAATGAGAAAAATGGCCAGTCGTTTCATTAGCTTTATTTCAGTTCATTTAAGGGGTTTTAAAACTATTAGCATATACTCCCTTTCGTTTAAAGGAGCGCCTTGGTCTGGCAGGAGAGCCTCAACTTTAATTTTGGCCATTGACATCTAATCCAAAATGGAATTTTTGGAACACGTGAAGAAAAAAGCAATCTTCAGGTCGAAAACCTATGAAATTTGGAACAAATTACTCAAATCGATGGAATTCCAACGAACTCAAAATCCAACAATCCATGCACCGATTCCAATTTGGAGCCTGGAATGAGGATAGCGGCAAGATCAAAAGATCTGCCTAGATTGAGTCCTCGCGACGAGGCTAGAAAATCTGAAATCCGTCGCGTGGGGGAGGAAAGGGAGAACGTTCCTCGCTCCTCCTACCGCCGCTCATGTTAGCACACTTTGGAGCCTTAAGTGAATGACATGCCTGATTTTTCGACTTGAATAGGTGGGAAAAATAGCCTTGGGGAAAATGGAATGGAATGGAGTACAAATGAATTGCAGCCTTTAGAACAGTTAAGCTTTGTCAACCGTTCAGTAGCTTGGTTGCTCGAGGTCGCACTTGGGGATTTGCCGTCGTTCGAAATCCGACAAGTCGCGCCGCTGCCACGACGCATATAGAATTTAAAGAAGTCCGTAAGAACAATACTGAAGTCTCCATCCGCGATTATCTGGCCTTCGATGCCCGAGCATTTTTTCACCAGAATTGTTTAGCCACCCCTACTCAACTCGAGAAGAACAAATCTTTGTCTTTCTACGACAGGAGTTTAGACGTACTTCAGATAATGAACCACAAGCCACAGACAGTGGGAACAGAGCTGTAGGAAGCGAGTTAGAAACGAAATTGGGCCAAAAATTCGCCATGTATGGGAACCAGGTGAGAATTGTAGTAATCATGGGTTAAATCTTATACCTATGGTATCATCCCAGCTAAAAAAATCTGCAAAAATATTTTAAAAAATCTGCAGAAAATCTGAAGGTACTTGGAACAAGTTTTCTTCACATTTTCTGAAGAAACAAAATGTAGAATATCTGAAAAAAAATATGTTCCAAACACCTTCAAAATTTCTGCAGTGAAGGCTTAATTATTAATTTAAATTAATGTAATTATTAATTTCATTAATCTAATTTGTAATTGAACTTACTTGTACGATGTTGATTTAAGTTGTGACAAAACTTCAAACTCATCCTCTCCAGGACTCGAAACCGCGTTCATAGAGTTGGCAGGCTGGGACACTAACCACATAGCAATCCCGGACTACACGAGACGGAGGTAAAATAATCTATTTGAGTTTTAGCGTCACCATAGCACTAGTGGGGTCATTTAGTAGTGTAAAAATCAACCATAGTACGTGTTTCAAAGTCCTAGAGATGAATAATAGATGAGATTAGTAATATTTTTGCTCAATAATTTAGATTCTCTGTCTCAATAAATTCGTTTACACCTTTTATCTTTCTGATAAGCCTTCTCTACAACAAAAGGGCACCAGCTTCACTTTTCCCTTCTTCTTGGAGGAAAAAAGAGCTAGTCAGAAAGACAGTTGGAAAACAAATTGGAAATTAATTAAATTATGGGGGGAAAGTTTAAATGGTAAAGCCTTAAATATTTATTTTAAATATTAATTTCGAATTCATTTTTTCAGCTGAATATTTAAAAAATTTAGTGGTTAGAAAATTTTCAATTGGGATTTTTTTCTGATGATGCATTTCTTTTTTATACAAGTATATGGTCGATATCACTTATTGAAAAAGGATCTGATGAATCTCCTGTCTGCTGTAAAATTAAAGAGCAATGATAATTACATTCTAATTTTGATTTATATCCTTTGGAAAATAAAACTGCAATATTAGAGAATATGGTGCAGAATATGTATTTAGAGAAATGCAGATATTATGAAATTGCAGTTAAACCTTCAAAAAATCAACAGATATTGGTCAAGTTTAATGATGTTGTGAAAATCTGCTAAAAAATTGCAAATTGAATTGAAGACAAAATTCAGATTTTTTGATGTCTTAAGAAATCTGCAGGATATTTAAAGAAAAAATAAAAATAATTTTTTTTGCAAATTTTATGAAGATTAAATTGCAGAATAAATGCAGAATTTTTGCTGTCTTACAAAAATCTGCAGAATATATAGAGAAAAATATAATAAGAAATTTTTTGGCAGATTTTATGCATATTAAATTGAAGAAAAAATGCAGATTTTTTCTGTCTTTGCAGAATATTTCGAGAAAAATATAATAAGAATTTTTTTACAGATTTATGCAGAATATATTGAAGAAAAATTGCAAATTTTTCTGTCTTCAAAAATTCTGCAGAAATCTGTAAAAAAACTTCAAAAATTTTTTCCTGCAGATTTTCTGTAGATTTTTTTAGCTGGGATAGCATGGTGATTTAAAGAGAGGGAAGGAGTTTCACAAGCGTTTTTAGTCATTTTCACACTCTTCAAACTTAGTAGGTATGTTCCAAAATAGTCGTCGTAAAATGTAATTAATCTAATATTATTTATAATTAAAAGTGTTTACTTAAAAAGAACAGTTTTGAATTTTCTTTGCTTGATAAGCTTCAATTACGCAAGTAGAACACGCTAGAAAATATAGTTACTAAAGAAGATGAGCGGACAATTACGCATACATTTTGGTATTTTTCTCTTTGACTTTCCGTGGGTCAAACGAATTTTCTCAAATGATGTGTCTCTAAGCATATTCTGAACTTTTTCCATATTTTAATGGAATTTGACTTCTTCAATAAAGTTTAGATAGAAAAAAGTCAATACATTTAAGAGGCAAAATTTATTAGAATGATTAATTAAATAGACAAAAGTTTTGGAGAATTTCATTGTAAGTATTTAGAAATAAATGTCTTAGTGTCATAAGATTTCTCACGTCTACACTGCAAAGCAGCTGAAATTTTTAAATCAAATAAAAGATTTAAATGAATAGACATATTCTTGCGAATAAAATGATTAAAGATTATGCAGTAAAAGGAAAAATCAGTTGTATTTTAAATAAATATGTAAATAGAATAAAAAAAATGTTGCCTTCTGAAGATTTAATTAAGGGAATAGAAAAAATGTGCATTAATATGATGATTCTTCCGTTTATTATTATTTATTGAATTAAAAATATTTCACATGTCTTGCAGGCAATATTCTGAAAATACTTAATTCTACAGGAGGGGGGGAGGGTTCTCTTAGAAACCAAGTTTCAGAATATTTTTTTCTCTTGTTTTCATTGAAGTCAACTGTTAAAGATTAGTTTAGTTATTTTAATTTCCCGTTTTGAAGCAACATAAGAGCTGTTTGTGGACGGACATTGTAATTATGTACCGCCGACAGAGGACGACACCTGAGATGGCGGCCCCTCTCCAAACTGCCGTACCACACCAGCGGGATGGCGTTTTGCCCAATAGGCAAGATTTGGCTATACGGCGGTTTTCCATATAGGGTTTCGGCTTGGAACCCTCCCGCCCATCAGTCAGGAACCTTACCACCAGGCTACGGCCTCAAAATCCTGTTAAAGTGCATTTTTCATTAAAATCAATCAAAGTTTGGAAGCTTTCAGTGTTTTTTAAAATAAATGAGGAATCAGAAAATTTACAAACTCTAATATTTGAAGTGTAAGAGATAATATAACGTTCTTTAAAATAATTAACAAATAATTGATATAATATTAAAATGTATTTAAAATGTCATGAATTACTGACTGAAACTTTTCGCTTCTGATAAAGAAATTTCAGAAAAAATTATTTATTTATTAAATAATTTTATTACTTCCAAAATATAACCATGAAAGAGATAAGTTCTTATGTTTGAAAAATTTAAGACATATCTGACGAAATTTTACATTGATTAGAAGAAAAACATTTTCATTTTCGGTAATGAGAATTACTTCACAGCAAAAGATATTTGAAAATATAAAATAAAATTCTCAGAAAAAAATAGTCATTAATGTGACATGAAAAATGAAAAAGAATAAAAACTTATAACTTGATAAATTAGTTTTTGTAATTGTACAATAGTTATGAACGTATTGATTCTTTTAAAAGACATTAATGCTTTTTTTAAGTCATTATTTATAGGGAATGCTTTTTTATTAATGACGAGGTTAAAATTTGAAAAATACATATTTATATGGTTGTTGGGGAATTATTGCAGAAAACCCACAGAAACTACAAATTTAAAATAAACGGAAGAATTAATTATTTTTAAAATTCCTGAATTCATATTGAAGAAATTCTTACACTTTTATCATTCACATCTTGCTGCTTACCCTGAAAATGGCAAAAACTACAAAACAAATGATGTTTATTTCAAAGTAAAGAAAAATTTACAAGGAATAGTCGTTAAGATGTTCGTGTAAAGTGCTAAAATACATTACAGATCCAAGATTTTTTTTTAAAATAAATTTTGAAACTTACAAAGCTTATGGAGCCAGTGAAAACCGTCCCATTCTTCTTATGCAAACAATTGAGGAAGGAAATAAAAACCTAACAACGCTTTTTTATTTCCATTCATTTTAAAACATTCGGAAAATGTCAGAGTAAATTCATAGATTGCTTGATTTCTTAGAAAAAGTAAAGTTAATTTCAATTTATTCTTTGAAATGTATCCTCGAGGAAATACTGAATGCTCCATTTAGAGCTTCTTTCTTACTTTCTCTGTGGTTTTCATTTATTTGAGTCTGAGTTTTCTATATATTTTGGGACCCCATAAACAAGACGTAACGATTTGTGGCTCATTATAGGCAATTGAAATGCATGGGTCGTTAGCCAGTGATCTCAATTAAACAATTCAAGAAGTAAGATTTGTCAAATTCTGAAAATTGAAAAAAATGAAACAAAATGTTTAAGCATTCATCAGAAGCTTGCCTATAAACTTTCTCAACACATTTTTATGAGAGTTTGGGACCATCAAATCGGATCCTGGCTATAGAAATTTCAAAACTGGATTATTTGTTTCTGCACTAAGAAATCTTTCTGTAAGGGTAATAAAACTGAAATATTTTAGCTATCGATCAATGACATCGTTCATGAGTGAAGAAATAGTTCCATTTCATTTATATTATAAAAACATATTAACTCTATCCTTTTTTATAAGAATTTTTTGGAAAGAAATGTTAGAATTTGAGTAAAATTTTGTGACTTCCAGATCAGATTAGCAAATTCAGTGTCAAATATTGCGTGTTTTTTTTAAAAAATGTAACAGTAATTATGTCTTTTGTATTTCTAACCCTGTATATCTCTAACTCTCTATATCATATTTGAATAATTATTTGCAAAAAATCACCAAGATTGAAATCATATCAAACCGATGCTTTCATTTTAAATATTATTCAAAAGAATCTTTAATATTTTTTTACAATAAATTTAGATTGATTAAAATCTTCACACGCCAATCTTGATATTTAAAAAAAATATATTTGACAAAGCAAAAATAAAACTTTTGTAGTTTTTTGGGATTTCCTCAATATATTTATATTAAGCTAGACAATCTATAAAAATTGTTTTCTGTAACATATTTGGATATTTAAAATTTTCATAGATTTGTATTCACACACAACATAATTTGTTGGGTATTATATGTAAGCTTCAATAATTTACATCTCTCAGACTCTTATTTTCTTATCATTCATAAAAAATTTTATTTAGAACTATTTTCTTCGTAATAAATATTATCGTCAGTAATAGCACCCAGTATTTTTTTTTTTCTGAAAAAATAGATTGAAATTTTAATGCATAATAATATCAGAAAAATATTTTCCATACTTTATTAGCATCAATAACGAAAGTTGTGTTGCCAATAAATGAGTGGCAGTTAAAATCCTATAGAGTCGAAAGAAAGAACTTAGAAAAAAAATGTAATTTTCAAGTAATCAAACGAAATTTAAAATATTGGATGTGTTGTGCCAAACAATTATCACTTCATTGTTTATTCATTGTAAACTAAGTAATTATATTCTTGATCCAAATGCTTAAACGTGTACCATTGAATATGAGAGATAATATATGTTTCATTCATATAATTTAAAAATAAGCATTATAAGGAGCAATTTATTTACAAATTTTTGATATTGTTTAATTCTATAGTTTAAATAAGACGGAGTAAAAAAATTAACATAACAATTCATCTAAAGAAATTACGATTCATTCTGGAATCCTCTTGCAATAAAATAAAAAAGTAGTTTTATTATAAGTTTAATAGAGAAAATACAAAACTTAAAAGTACCAAGAATTTATTTTTCAATTGTTTTAAAATAACCTAAAGTTTTTTTTTAAAATAAGTTTTATTTTATATCTTAAAAAATATTATAATATTAGTCCAAAATAAAATTTCTTTAGAGAAAGTATTCTAATTTTGCAGATTAATTTTCAATCTACTCAACTTTCTAATGAAAATACATGTGGAAGGTAGGGTATTAAACTTTTGTTTGTATGTTTCTGAAGAAAATAACAAACATTATTTATTTATATTATTCAGAAAGTACTAGGCTTTTGTGCGTTCTTTCAAACAAATGTAGACCCAAATATAAAATTATCGTAAATTATCTTATCATTGATACTTTTGAAAGAAAAATCTATTTTGGATTTAAAACTAAGGTACGTGCAATACTCTAACAAACAAAGGCCAAATCGACCTTAAAATTAATAAAGAAAACTGGTAATGTTTTCATGAGTTGATATTTAGAAATGATTAATATTAAATCGATATTCAAACAAAGAAATTAAGAAATGAAATATATATATATATAAAAAAAAGATTTATTCAATTGTTAGATGAAGAAGATGTATTTATTGAAACTATTCGACCAAGAAATGAAAAAAATTTAAAATAATTAAAATTATCAATTTTTTACCTGTTAGAATTATTTAAGATTAAATTAGTAATGTTTCATGCCAATAATAGAGAATATAATTTTTTGATGACACTTGAAACATTCTCTTGAAAATCATGATGAAAACTATGAAAAAAGAGGATGAATTACCAGTTCATTTGTTCATGTCCGAAATTGAAGTGGAATAAATTAAGAATTTTCATGGAAGGAGAAACCACAAAATGAAATTTGTATCTTGATTTAGAATATTTCATTGTAAACATTTCTTTAAAATAATGTATTTAAAATATGGTCTCTATAATATGACTTACAATAATTTACCGTCTATCACAAAGTTTCAAAGAACACGCTGATTTGATTAAATAAAAGTATTATTTTTTTCAAATGATTTTCTATTTTTCTCACCATAACTTCAAATAGAAACACTTGAAAGTTGAAATCTCATTCATCTGCCAAAAAACCTATATCCTAGTTTTCTATATACACTGTTTCAACTTTTAAGAATATAAAAAAAAAAACCTGTACTTTAAACTTATTCTAAAGCGAAAGTAAAATTCGTGACAAAATTGAGATCAGAGTGCTTCTCAGCCCACTTTGTAATAAATTTCTATGAAAAGATTTCATAATGAGTGTGGGAAGCACTCTAAACTATTTTTTGCTTCTTATTTTATTTTGAAACTTTGTCGCGGGCATAAAATCTGCTTAGTGGTGATATATCGACGGTAGAAAGTATAATACATCTAAATACCTCAGAAAAGCTCTGATGACGAGCAGAAGAATCCTACGCTTTTTATTATACATGATACAATCATTAACGACTCACATGACTGCGCTTTGATGATGACTGAGAGTTAATCACTTTTTCTGTCCCTAACCTTAAGTACTTATCAGGAGAAATTATCAACAAAAGAAAAATTGCGTGTCTTGGGTTAAGGTAAATTTAATAAGCCATCAATAAGGAGGTAGAATTGGCCATATATAAACCAAATTTCGTTGCATTAGTGATTTCCCAATTAACTCTATAAAATTCTAAGTTTTTTTGTGAGTAAGTTAGAACTGAATCTTAGCGGGAACAAATTATTGTGATTTTTCATTAATTTTGGCCATCTACATTATAATCATAGTTGTTAAACAGACTGTTTGCATGTACAGTAAGTTGCCAATTTAATATGGACACTTTAAAATTTTCCTATCTTTTCGAATATCTTCCGAAAATCTGCATGGATTTCTTAGGACTCGAACATGTAAATACTAGGCTTAACTCTATCGATACGGGACTATGTTCCTTCAAACAAAAGACGATAGACACTCCGAATGTCACTCTAAAATTCCACCCCTTTCGTTAAGTATGATTGATTTCACACAAGCAGCTCTCTGCTTTCTTCGTTAGAGTGGCTCGCCCAGATGTGTTTGGAAGAGAGGAGTTTTCTTTAATTCGGACAATGTCAGCTGTCATGTGGTTTTAGGAGGAAAGTGAATTCCCCTGTTCTTATAAAAGAAGTTCGCGGATGTTTCCGTATTTTAGGTCCCTTCCTTTCAATGGCTTTGAAATCAGAGTTTAAACTCACATTTAACGTGAAGATTTGGTCACGAGACATAGGGGACCTGGCAAAAAGAAGAGACAAAAAATACCTATTCGTCGGATTCAAAGAAAGCTGATAACGTGATGAAACTTTATCAATGGATGAAGTTTGATGTGCATAATATTTACATGCAATTTTGTAACTTTTCTAAATAATAGGACGATCTAAATCCTTCTAAAAGATTCACAAATTTTCCTTCATGTTTTTGCTTATAACATGGGGTCTCTCACTAAATTTTACGAAACTTACAGAATGCTTGAAATATGGAAAAGAAACATTGTATTAAAATTTGGAATTGAAAGATTTAGAATATAGGAAATATGTGAATTTGCAGTTAATACTTTTTCTGTAAAGCTTGAAACTTCGAATAGTAATCGTCGAACGGAAATTTAAATTATGTATTTAACTATAAGTATACATCAGTATTCAGGATATTCAACTTTATAAAATTCAATATTACCCTTCGAAGATTGAAGCAATATATTTCGGTTTGTAAGGACCTCATCTTTACGCCTTTCTTAGTGTTACGCAGAAATTCACCAAGTTGCAATGCCGATATCTTTCTGAATAAGTAATTGATGAACTGGAATATTTACTATAAATTTGCCCTATATATCTGGTTCTGGAAAGTTATGAAAAAAGAAGTTTCGTATGTTTCTTTTCCATGCGCATAAAAAAATATTGCTGCAAATACTCATATTTCTTTTGTTGTTCAAAGGTTTAATTCAAATTTTAATAAGATAGAAAATACGCAACTATTTCGATATGTGCGGTAAAAAAGTATTTACTACATATGCTCATATTTCCAGTAATATTCAATTTTTAAATTCGAATTTTAATACAGTCCTTCTTTTAGATATTGTCAATGTATTCTGTAAGCTTCGTAAAATGTCGTAGGATATTGCATGTTATAATAAAAAACATTAGAGAAAATTTTGGATTTTTTAAGAAAACCTTTATATCTTCCTGAATATTAATGAAAATTTTACGAAATTTCATGTAAAATTTATACATCAAACATAATCATTGATGAAAATTTCATTATGCTATCAGATTTCTTTGGAAAGGGATGAATCGTCTTTTTATTTCCTCCTTTTTTGGTAGGTCCCTAAATGCTCCCTTGAAAAATCTTCACTGTAAAATTGAGTTCAAGCCTAATATTTTGTCTCGAAATTCTAAGAATATCCGTACAGATTTTCGAATGATATTCGAAAGAATATGAAAATTTAAAGTGTGCACATTAAATTGCAGCCACTGTAAAGCAATATAATGCTTATAATATTATTTTTTTATCTTTTTAAAGAAAAATGAAGTAAATATTTGTATTTTATATTACATGTATTTTCTGTAGTGAATACTTAACAATATATACGTAAATGTCGTTCAAACATTTTATTACAGGTATTTTAGAAATATATTATAAGACTTCCGAAAATTAAACAAATTTCTTCTCTTTTGCACCGGGGATAATATAACATCAGCACCAAAATGGATATTTTTTGTATCACATAGCCATTTAAATTATACCTTCAGGTTTGGTTATTATTTGAGCAATTAACAATTCAATAATTACCAAACCCCACCAACCGCTTAGAATGGAAAAGCACGCTATAACTGTTTCCATCGATTTTTTTGCAACATGCTATACTATCTTTAATGTTTACGAAATTATTCCCAGAAATTACAATGTACATGATATAGCTAGCAGAAAGACCGAATGAAAATACTTTGGAGACTGAAATATTTGCTTGTTCTCTTGAATTTCAGAATTTCCTTTTCCAATTAAAAAAATTAAGAAAGAAATCGATTTTCGTTATGCGAGTATTTCTGTTAGGTTCAGAGACGAATACGAGAGTCAATGTTTTTGGAAAATAAGAACAAGCATTGATATAAAATAAAGTCATGATTTCGAACAGCAACAATATTTAGAAAGTTATCTAAAACATTTGCCAACTTTTAATAACAAAATATCTTCAAAATAATTATTTTAATATATGTTATTTAGTACAAAAGAATATCATTAATGTAGCTGACATATTTACATCATAGTTCTTCTGAGCAAATCTTAAATTCCAAGATTATTAAAAGGAGGCAAAGAGAATTATTTCCCTGAAACTAATTACATATTTTTTTTAAAAAAGTATTTTAATATCTGGTTAATATTTAAAATGATTGATTTCATGAATATATATATATTATATGAAATTTATTGAATCTATGACATCTGAGAGCAGATAATGAGAACAATAGAAAAAGGAAAGTGTCCAAATATGAGACACTAATCTGAGTTACTTCTGTATATTTTTCTGTATAATGGCTCTTTACGGCCATTAGATCCAGATTCTGTCGAGTCATTGTCGAGATAACCTGTACTAAAGTATGAATACTCGCAGTCCAACAACAAATATATCGGCGAATTCCATGTGGATACAGAAGTATTTTATATAAGGAGAGTATATCATATATAATCACTTTCATCTAAATAGAAAAAAAAAATTCTTAAACAAACAGTTTCTATTCAAACTTTTCAAAAGGAGAATAATATTTAAGGTTAAATTCCACAATCTGAGATTTTGAAGGTATATATCTTGAAAATTCGTTTAAATATGCAAGATATCTCCTTATAAAGTCCAATTGATAATATAGCACTATAAGTTTCCACATAAAAAATCATGACATAAATTGAGTCAAAACGTTTTTGAGATGATTTCAGTCCTTTA
This sequence comes from Araneus ventricosus, assembly GCA_013235015.1. Taxonomy (NCBI): domain Eukaryota; kingdom Metazoa; phylum Arthropoda; class Arachnida; order Araneae; family Araneidae; genus Araneus; species Araneus ventricosus. The sequence continues at coordinate 239,160 of BGPR01001353.1, read as the reverse complement.
AATAATATCTTTAAAGCCAAAAGAAACCTCTGCTCATTAAAGAAGAACCTGCCTTTACCTTTTCTTTCAAGTCCACGACTTATCGAAGTCTCATTAAAATGTTAAGCCTCTTTATATTATGTGAAGATTTCGAATTTTCTTCTTCTCAATATCCAGAACTGGCAAATCTTAACTCCTTGGAGCATTTCGAAATTGCGGTCATTTTGCTTGATGACCCATGTATATATGTTTTCCAAAATCACCCACAAATCTTAATGTCTTCTTTTTCAAATTTCAAAAGATTTAGAAGGCTTAGAAACGGGTAAGTGAAAAACTAATGTGAGAAATAAGAATGCAGCATTAGAGATTCATTCAAGAGATCCAGTACAGACAGTTAATCGAAAATAATTTTCTTTATTTAGCAACACGCAATCGTGTTTTTATTTTTATTTTTTATTTGTTTGTAAAAGGAGGTAAATGAATGTCATTAAAAAGATTGCAAGGTTTTTCCTTCTCCTCTATCACTTACTTAACAACTTTACTTTAAAAACAACTTTACTTAAACAAATAACTGTCTTCAGCTTTTCGTATTTGCACTTTGCAAATTAAAATGATTTTTATTCCTAATGCATGAGGCCCTTTACATGATCTTCTTTCACTGTCATCTGTTTACTTTTCATTATAATTCACGTTAAACTTGCAGAAAAATGTCATGTATAGTTTTCATAACATTAATTTTAAAAAATGTTTTTGACAAATAACAAATTAATTCTGTTTCGTTCAAAAATTCCTTAATATTTTATTGAATACAAACAGAAGAAACATGGAGATCAGACATAGTCAGAAGACAATGTTCAAATATACCAGCTATGAAATGCATAACCCTATGCAGTGCAATATTAAGAATATAAAAGACACAATAATATTGTTATTATTTAAAATTATGAAAACCGCTTTCTCAAAATTAATTTTTTAAATTTTTTTTGCGAAAAAGAGAAACAAGTTCTTCCACCAAAAAGCATACGTCATTGAATAAAAAAAAATAAATGTAAAACGTTGTTCTATGATATTCGACAATAAACGTATTTAGAGCGAAAATTAAAACTCTTCAGTTCGTATTAAACTATATTTATTTTTTTTCTTAAATCATATTTTTAAAATTCTTAGCGAACTCTCATTAGAAATAATAAGCCAGTTCATGATCAGTATATCTGAAGTTTTTACCGGAATAATCAGAATTGGGCAAATCTGAACCTCTATACTGCATGTAATGTCTCAATTGCGGCCATTTAACGTAATGAGCCACTCATTTGAGTTTCCCAGGATGAGCCACAAATCTTTGTCATCTATTGGCTTTTACCGTGGAACAAGTTTAGTTTCTAAGTATATATTTCATGATAATTAATCATCTGATACATTTGAAATAAAAAGAACGTCACGGGAAACAAAAATTTACACACTATATTATCTGCGTTTAATAATTTTACCGGAATTGGCATCTTACAGAAAAACATTATTTTGAAGCTATAGAACTATTTTATGGTGTGTTTCCATAATACTCATATAGATGTAATTTCTTTTTTAATTCATTTCATTAAAAGGTGTTGCTATGAGTGTCATTTCGTAATTAGAGGGATTGCTCAAGAATATGATATAATTTGAATATATCGGTAATAATAATGATGAATCTCTCACATTCACTTCCCTGAAAAAGTTGCTTTCAGAACACGGAATTACACAGAAAATTCGAAAAAAGGCATAACTGCATCAGCTTCATAAAAACCAGTCTTTAGAGTATATAAAAGTATGAAAGCAACGCACATTCTCATAGCGGCTAAACCGTTTAAGTGACTTTCGGATGGAACGTGGAAACAATTCCCCTGCGTAATTTGCGGAATGACATCCGTGGAAGTGCATAATTCCTGTTCCGCGGCTTTCTCATGTGTCAGGAAGTATTTAACAAAGCCTCGAAAACAACTTCTTTTGTGATGTTGCAAATGGATGCATTTCCACTTCCCCGCGGAGAAAACTCTGCTGTTAACACTGAAGAATATATCTTCTGCTCGGTCACTTTCTACTTCAAATAGGGTATATGATCACGTTTACTCCCCATTCGTACGAAAGACAAGGGCATATATATCTTCCATATTCTCCCTACCTCAAAAGATTCCATCTTTTCTTCGGTGGAAATATAATGTGCAAATCAGAAGATGCGGAAATATATACTCATCTGACCTTCAGAAATTGTTTAGTTTCTGCTAAATGTCTTTGGATCTGCTTGTTCAAAAGACAAAAGCTTCGAGATGCAAGAAAACGATTTCCCTTCTAACTTTTTATTCATTCAGGTGTCACAAGAGCTTTCATTACGGAGGGGAGTGAGAGCTTTTTATTTTCTGTTCCACACCTCGGTTTGTTTTTCGTGTAATGAACAATATTTTATGAATGGATATAGATATAATAATTTTTTCACTCAATGGACCATTGGTTAATTCCTTAATTTGCTGCAAAAATGTTTTTATTTAACAATTAAAGATTTTCCATATGATGATTTAAAAATTAGTGTGGATTTCGAAATTAATCTGATATAACCTTTGGAGCACAAATGGTAATACAAATATAACGATTCGGAGATTTAATTTTAAAAAATATGTTACTTAAACCAGACTGCCTTTGCAAACATAATCTGTTCCTGGATTGTGTTTGAAATGGTTTGATTGATTTAACCATCACTAATGAGAGAACAGTTTATACTTTTTTATGCAATAAATACTTTTTTATAAAAACATATTCCAAAACAGGTTATATACGTTATTAATATCATCCGTTCTTATATCTTTTTAATGATACCCATATAACTATAATCTTCTTATCTGAACAACTTGTTGATTAACCTATTATTTAAAGATTCCAGACATGTAACACCAGAATTATTTTACATCTGCATAAGAGGCAGTGCAGGTGTTTCACAACCAAACAGTAAGCAATTAACAGTCGTTTCAGTGATAATCTGGTGTTTCTCTAATCAAACTATAGATAGATTGTCGCCTTTTGTTTTTATATGACGACACATACGTTAGTCAGATGTATTGAAAGTGAGGGAAACCAAAAATACGAAATATCACAAGTGGTCTCCAGGAAAGGTAGATGACTTTTTTATCGATTCAAGAAAGACTGGCTATATCATCGGCCAAAATCCCCGATTTAAGAAATGAATTAGATTAATCTTAGCTATCTTCTGAAAGACGATTGAAATTATTATTATAAAACAACATCTTTTCGACCGAATTTTGATTATGTAAGACAATTTTAATTATTTGTTATTCAAGAATCAATCTATTTGGATCCAAATCAAAATTATTTTAGTTATTGATTCTAAATGTATATTCTATGAAAAACGATTATATAATTGTTACGGAAAGACTGGCATATGTTAATGTAGACAAAAACTAATGAAAATTGCAGTTAAAAACATTAAGTCAGTCAATCTATAACATTTACAATTGAACAGGCAACTGTATGCTTATATCACTCTGTCCACCGAATAAAGGATCATTATTGACATCTTAATCGTAGATTTCTATACTTTCCCCTTAAAAAGAAGTTCTATTCAGACAACTCGCAAATACATAATCCCAGAGGAGAAGTCTTCTGTAAAGGATGGTCAATCTGATTTGGCATTCCAACTACGAAGCCAGATGTGAGATTTATGAAGAGTGTGCTTCCTTCTTTTGCAGTCTGTCCCAGAAACCACTTCATGAAATCCTATTATAAACAATTAAAGATACGGAGAATACCCTAGCACATATAGAAGCCCAACACAGTGAAATTTATTCCAGTTGTTCTCGTTGAGGATTTATTAGCAGTTGGCCTGCGAACTCTTAGCACAAAGATAGAGTCAGAATATTAAACATTCTCTGTCTATACCCAGTAGACATATTACAGGCGATTTCTTTTAATTGTGCTTAAATAACGATGAGTAATGAGCGCTCGCACTGATACTTGTATTAAATTCCCTGTATCAATGGAAGGATTCTCAGGAGTCGAATTGCTGAGAACTTGTTAATAGAAAGGAGCCCAGGCATGAAAGGAAAGAAATTATTTGTCTTTGATTTAGAATGTCATTACTGAGAGCTTCTTGAATAATACACATCTGTGAATACCTGGATAAGGGCCTATTGACGATAGTCTGAGAAACTAAATTAAATTCACCCTTAGGCAAACGCTTTAGATTAAAAATTAATCCAAGATATTTGGAATATTGACTGAAGGGCTATTAAGGATATTTAGTAGCATTAAGTTTTAATGAAAATATAGGGACATGGATGCATCGTTAAATTATGTAAAATGTGAAAGCTATTTAGCGTATTAAGATATCATGAATGCTGTATAGAATTAAGTAAATATTACAAATGTTAAAATTGAAATTTGTATTCGATTTTTTCATATATTTTTTTTTAAATTTTAATTTATCCAGATTTTGATTAGATTTCTTGCATATTCTACGAAAAAGATAAGCATATTGAAATCTTATTAGATTATTGAAGTCTTCTGTTAATAATACAGTCATTACCATGGCACGATTGCTATATATTATAAAAGCTCTGCCTGAGTTTCCAGAGGCGTAAGGAGGGTAAAAGGCGCAATGTTTATAATATGATTTTTTCGCCCTCCCCCGCAATCATCAGGGATTTAGTTTGTGTAAACAGCGCCCAGGACATGATATTTCTTCACCCCTCATGGAATTTGAATTTAAAAGAACCCGGAATATAATATGATTTCTTATCCATAGTGGCTTAAAAAGTGTGAATTCTACCTGGGGAATGGTCTTATCTTTACCTCTCCTAATCATTTTGGTTTGAAAAGTGAGATTAACTCTTAATTAATATTTTGATTTCATGGTGCTCCCTAATACTCAGCCAGGGGAATTCATTTCCCCTTGCACCTCGGTAGCTACGCCACTGTGAGTTTCGGCGGAACATTAAAACTCAGCTAATGAAACATTTACAGGTAAAGTGTTACTCATTAAAACGTACTTGATAAATGGTAGCTCGATTATATTCACTTGTTATACATGTGATGTATCTTTAAACAGAAAAACCCACTTCGATGTTTTTTCAATCAAAGAAATTTTAAGACAGCTTCATTCATTTATTTTATCTCACACCTAAATTTACATTGTCACACTCATAAAATTATTTATTATTAAAATTTTAAGCTTGAAGGAGTAAAAATCAATTAAAAGAATAATAACAGTTTGTACGCAGTAGCAGCATACTACTATTTTTAAAAAGTTGTGGAACTTTTTTAAATATTGTTAAATTATTATCTAATTGTTAATGAATTATTCCATCATCATAACAAGCGAGAGGCATAACGTGACCGACTCTGCATAAGCTATTTCATTCAGCTCAAACACATATAACATAACAGTCATACATTTTTACTCTAAACCGATAGAAATTAACTTCTTTTCAACAGTATAATTTTCCAAATTTAAATTTATAATGTCATATTCAAAATAAAATATGCGTGATGTGTTTCCATTGACAGACATTGAATAACAGTAACATTTGCGAAAAAATAATATTGTAATATGCGTTGATTATAAAAATATTTATTGAGGAACGTTATTATAATAACACGCACAAATAATTAGCTTTTTTTTTTCTTGTTATATAATGCAAAAATAGGTAGAAGTTTATATAATACGTATATGTTTGACCTGCAAATCGTCTAACGAATTTCTAAAAGGGCTATGAAAAAATGATCAAAATAGTTGAATTCAATTGTGAATTCGCATTAAAATCATTCGCCTAACACAAATTATCTTCTAATGAAGAAAATACAGAAGTTATAATATCAAATTAATCTTCTTATTTCCATCGCTATCTATACCTGCGTATTGATGGCAATGAAAATCTTCCGTAAGTATGAGTCATAAAAACATTCACCCATTAACAATTTATCGCTGATAAGTACTTCAACATCGCAGGAAAAAATGTTTACATTCTCAGTCGCCAGCGTGGCGCAGTCGTTAATGAGTTGCTAATGGCTGCTTCATGTCGTCATTAAACGAGCAGAATATTTAGTTCGTCATCAGAACTTGTCCAGGTAGTTAGGATATATTATACTTTCTGTCGTTCGAGTGCTTGAAAGTTCCACTATATAGCAAGTTTCCGAGAGATCATCATGAGGTGGATTTTAATTACCTGATATAAAAGTCTAAAAGTAACAGAAGATATGACAAAAAATTTAAGTGGTTTCACACTTCATGGAATATTTTCGTGGAAACTATTAATTAAGTGTTTCGGATATGAATTACATGTGAATAGGTTCTAATTTTATCAGGGTACTTGAATCCTGTTTTTCCAGTTACCTCAAGATAAAATTTTTCAAGTTCTTAAAAGTTAAAACAGGTAATAAAAGAGAATATTGAAGATGTTGTACATTAGTCCTTCGTTTTGTTCTATAGAAAATGCTTAAACCTTTATAAGAGCTTGATAAAATTGGTGATTAAGTGCAACTAAGAAAAATGGGGAATTATTGACGTCCAATAAAGAAAACGCTTGTGACCTTTACCAAATATATTGTTTTATTTAAACTTATTTATCTTTAATTTATCTTATTTATTGTTCCTGAATTATTCCTATTGTTCTTAACTGAGATAAAGCTCCTGAAAGATGCACAGAAGAACAAAATATAGAATATTTTCAAGCAATTACTTTTACCTATATCTTACTGCCCAGATAGCAATTTTAGTTTGCAGCAAGCTTGCCACAAATTTGTCATGACAAGAGTGCAAGCTTGTAGCAAGCTTGCAGCAAGTTAACGAAAGCTTCGAAGTCACCATGAAACGAACTTGCAGCAAGCTTGCCACAAGTTTGCCGTGCAAACTTATTGCAAATTATAGCAAAAACAGAGTTCGAAACACAACCCGTGATAGAACTCGCGACCTCCCGGTTCCGAAGCGGAGACGCTAACCATTGAGCCAGTTGAACTCTGAGAGAAGAAGATAGATTTCGCTAATACATCGTCGATTCGATTCGTATACGATTTATTTTTAACTATTTTCTGGATTTCATTAATTTTTTTGAGTTGAGAATATGATTTAAAGTCAAAGAGAGAGCGATTTTCGCTAATAACTACGTTTTGCTAGTAGAATAAATTATGAAATTAGAGTTCAAAAGTAATTACTTTAAAATGGGACAAAATGTCTAGTTATTATTGTTCAACAAACACTGACTGTTTTTTAGATTTAATTTTGTTTATAAACATTAAAATTTCAACATTAAGAAAAAGGCGATATAGTTTTCTTTAAAGTGAGAGTGATATATTTAGATGGAAAATGTTTCAAAAAATTTTTTTATAAAAAAGTTATTTTTTTCTCAAATTATCATTGATTTATTGAATTAATAAAAAAGAATTACGGTCTAGGAGATGCTATTAAAAATCGGATGTTTTTTAAAACAGAGACAAAGATAATTATCTCTTTATTGTGCTATCTTTGCAGGAAGCTTGTTTTGCAAAATTGCATCAAGTTTGATTTGCAAAGGAGGTGGCGCTATTTGTCACATCGAACTTGCTACAAGTTCGATTCAAGTTTGACGCGTCAAATTTTGCCATGACAAGTCAAAATCAAACTTGCTGCAAACTTACGTGCTATCTGGGTGTGTTTATGGTATTGTTTAAAATATCTTTATCACCGCACATACCCCCCGAACTCAGAGCCCGGCGACTCTCAGTTGGATCGGACTATCGCAAAATCACAAAATAACCAAATTACCAATCTATCTAAAAATTGGTATTTCAATTTAAAACCATGCCACCAATAAATTCTGATACATGACCCAAAATATTCTTCGTCATATCCATATTTTCTACATAAATGGTAACTTTTTAACTTCATTCGTTTGCGAGTTATTGATTTTTGAAGGTGATTCAAAATTCAGAGTTTTGACAGTGCTACTTTTCTAACTTTAAGAGAAGTATAATTAATCTTTACGTTGTTTCTCGTCTGACAACTTCATTTTCTAAAATATTTCCTCATACGCCTCTTAGCTCTAGTATGTACTTTGACTTGTGGTAAAAACTTTTTTCATCAATAAACTTCATAAACCTTTACAGAAGTCTGTTGATATAATATTTTTATTCACCAGAAGCAACTCTACTAAAACTGCTCGATAATTTATAGCAAAACAATAGCTTCATGATACAGATTCAATTATTTTGATAGGGGCTTTCTATAATCATAAAAGTGCATTTTCATTAAAAAGTCATTGCATATTTTATTATGCATGTCATTCAATATTAGACGATCGCTTCATAAAAGTATAATGTTGGGATTTAAGCCATAATATTGTCGATGATTGTCTCTCTCTCACTTTGCATTAATCACAGTTTTTCAAGTCTAGAATTTCCCAGAAAATTCGAAGAAAGAAACTGCAGAAAATATCATAACAATCCGCTGCTGAAGAATATAACTTTATGAAGAATTTGTCGCAGAAGGTAAACGGTTCCAGTGAATCTCAGAAATCTACTGGAAAGAATTCTTCAGTATAATTTCTGAAATTGTATCCGTGAAACTGCGTAAATTTTCTGCTTGCTCCTCAACTTTTCCAACCAACAGGAAGTATAAACTGCATCTTCCGAAACAACCCCTTTTGTGATGTTGCTCCTGAGTGGAGTCATTGTTGAAAGAATGCTCTTGTTAACACAAAAGAATAAGTATTCTGCAGTGGCCGCTTTCAACTTCAAATAATGAATATGCTCCCATTTACTCCCAAGAACAAAAAAGACACATATTTCTTACTTTTCCCATGAAAAAGATTCTATCTTCTCCTTTAGGGAAAATATAATGTGTAAATTATAATATAATGCGTTAATCAGAAAGTATGAAAGAAGGCTTCTTTGGTATGAATTTGTTCGGAAATATGTCCCCATCTGACTTTCATAAAGCGTTTATTTTCAGCTGAAAATCTTTGAACCTGGTCGTTCCAAAGATTTAACATTTGAGATACAAGAAAACGATTTCACTCGCCCCTCTTAATATATTCAGATGTTTTAGTCACTTTGCTTGTTGATGAAAGTCAGAGTTCTTATGTTTTTTTACAGCACTTATTCTGATTTTCGCACCTTGCACTTGATGTAATACTATGTAAATAGTGAAATGTAATTGTGAAAAATGTAACCAAATTCTTTTTTTTAATTCTGAGCGTTTCATTAAATTTTGAATCATTTAAACAAATTTAGATTTTAAAAATGACAAATTACTTAGATCATTAGACATTTTAAATTTAATTCTTTTTCTTCCCTCTGTATACATCGTAAATTTCTAAATTATTCTAATACACGAACAAACGATATTTTTTAATATAGTTGCATGCATTTCAAAGGAAGATAGTCATTTTTTAAAATAACTTGTTCTGCAATTCCTCATTGAAAATTTATAATAATATAAAGCTTTGAGAATAATGTTTCTAGGGTAGAGTTACTTAAATATATAAAACATCAACAAATGTGAATTGTTAGATACATTCGAAAATCAGTTATTCGCTTAAGTTATAAATACCATATTAATTTATCCTTTTTAAATGTTGGTTGCTGATTCGCAAAATATTATTATTTCTAATATTCATTCAGTATTTTCTAATTCATGATTTATGTTTAACTAGATGTTAACATATGGATATTGGTTTAGACTTTTAAATGTTTTTCGTAACATTTGTAAATTAGAAGCATTTATTCTTAAAGCGAGACTTTGATTATAAATGAAAGGATATGTTACCCAAATCAACAAAAGCGAATAAAGTTTGGACATTTTATTCAAGTTTCTATCACGAATGTTTTAAAATCAAAGAATATCATTGAAATTGCACATTACTTGAGAGACTCCAATTTTTGAAGGAATTTAATCCATTTTGTTATGACTGAAATATAAATATTTTCTTTAATAGTGCGAAATTTTATTTTGGCAAAAAATTAAAACAAGTCATGATTTCAAATTTGAACAAATTGTTTCCCTTTGTCATACCATTGTCTGAACTCACTTAGCTCTATTTTATACTTATGATTGCAGTAAACGTTGCTATCTATGCAAATTTTATAACTAGTAAAATAAGTTTACTAAGGAATGCCTGGAAATTATCGATTTTAAAATGCTGTTCATAAGTTTGAATTAAACAGGAATGTATATTAATATACAGGAATGTATTTAATTTGCATATTCCTTATTTTTATTAAAGTTGACTGCTCAATTTTTTTTATAGAAGTTATACTCCGGGTAACTGTATTTTTGTTAATATGCAGTGCTTCTTTAGAATGTAGAGCACATGATTATATCTGATAATGATTCTATCATCTGTAAAATTTTCCGGATTTCCTCTTAAAATAAATTAGGATTTTAAAAGTATTTAAAAGCTTGCAGTAACTATTTTCCAGAAGAGCAAAAAAGATTATTAGTTAGAAAACACACTAAATATGTCATTAAAGAATTCTTCTCAATCTCGATTCCTACCAACTAAAACACAAAAATCTGAATGCCTGTAATTTTTAATCATAGTCAAATGAAAAGGATTGTTTCTTCTTCTTTTATATATATATATATATCTAAGATGCATTATTATCTTTCAGGTTAAATTAATTTGAATTTTTGACATATCGGTACATTTATTTGAAATAGCCGTGGGGATATACTACTACATTCAAAATTTCTGGAAAATTTTTGTATTTTCGGAATGTAAAACAAAACATGTCATTTTCCTCAGAACAAGCAAAGAGTATCATGTGATTGACTCTGCAGAGCCAGTTTCACTCAGCTCAAACATTTACAGCGCATACTGTTCCGAACTTGGAAAGTTGTTTCCCAGCAATGTTAGTCTTATGGTTGGAAAAAGAGTTCTACTGGCGTATGTATGGGAACACCGGGGAAATGGAGCCATCGACACCGTCCTTGGCAACAAACTTGGCGACAATGTTCCTTACCTGGCGACAAATATGGCGACGAAATGTGGGATCTCAAAAGTACTGGAATTTTCTTGATATCTTTATTAGGGGCCGAGACCCGGATTTACCAGATTATCTCATGTGACGTCACGTCTTGTCGTGGAGACTGTAAAAGGACCGTGATTGGATCACAGAGCAGAAGTGTGTGTTGATCGCCTGGGATCGCCTTTGCAGTGCAAACGTCTCTGGAATCTCTTTGGAATTTTATCCGCTGTGCGAGCTAGTAAGATGTTAGACGCCGAGCGGTATTGAAAGTGCTGTCGCTGTTCCTATTAGTGAATTGCTGTCTGCCTGTACTGCTAATATGTGCCAGTGCTGTTTTTCTTGTTACCTGTGGTTCGTGTTTTCCGGAATATTCGAGAATGAAGCGTTGTTCACCATTAACCTGCGAGTAGAAATCTTTTCACCGTACACACACAGACAGAATTTCGTAACATTATGAAAACAATCGTGTTATTACATTCATCCCAAACTCTCCGTCATGGGGAAGCTCAGTTGTGGGTACTCTATCAAGATAAGACACAGGCGGAAAAATTACCTTTTAAATTATCATATTCTGGTACTTCCACAAACAGCTTGTTTCTCTCAGCTTTCGCCTTGTGATTTTTTCCACGGATGAAGAATTTTCTTAAGGGCCCACAATACTCAAAGGCCGAAGAAGTGCAAAGACGAAGACAATAGAGGAGTTGGCAAACTGAGACTTGAAATCCGCATTTATTTCTTTGTATGAACGATGGCAAAATTGTATAGATGCAAAGGTAGCTGCTTTGAAGGAAACACCAAATAAATTGGTTCTATCTGTATTCATTCTTCCGTAGTAAAAACCGTTTAGTAACTTTATGAACACAATGGTATTGCCTCAAATATGTAAGAAAAAAATGTCGAAAGAGAAAGTTATGACTGAGCCTATTTTCGTTATTATTATTATTATTATTATTCTGAATTTAGCAGGATAAGAGAGAAATGTTTTAATGAAATATCTCGAAAGTAAGAACAATATAATTAAATAAGCATATCTTGAAAGAACGAAGAGTGATGTTAATTCCTATTTCGTTATCTCTCAAGAAATATGAAAAATCTTTCAGTTTTCAAGAAAAAAGGGGAAAAAATGTCCTTCTATATGTAACTTGCATTTCATCCAGAATCTTTTTAACGAATCTATAAAATTCCAAAAGAATTCTACTTCAGCAAGCTGGAAGGTTTATATGGTATATTAGAATAACTCTAATAATTTTTATGAAAAAATTACAGCCAATTATAATAAAGAGGTAGATTTCTTCCCTAAAATGGAAGTGCAAAATGGTAAATAAAATTTGAAACACATCCTCAGGATATGTGTGTGTGTTTAAAGATACTATAAACTATTAACAGAATTACATTTCTCTACTCGGCATTTAATGTCTCAGACAACAGAAAAGGACAGAAAAGAAATGATGAAGAAAATTCGATTTCCACTCAAGTACGGTGACATAATTTTCACGATTTGAATTTCTACTAATGGTGTCAAAGCAATTAATCAATTCGCGAGTTATCGCCTTAATTTTGAGATATAGTTTAAATTAAGGGAAATACCAAAGTACATTACTGGCTAGAAATATTGAGACAGACAACTAAATTCAGTATGTAGTTTAATTAAAATTACTTCTTGACAAATAGATCCGGAGGAATAAATTTCAATCTATAGTGAGACTTTATAGGAATACTTCTTCAAAAGACAAGCATTTCAAATGGTGTGATCTTAAAGTTTCTCATGCGAAGTTTTTTATGCTCAATAAAGTGTGGGCTCTAATTTGCGAATTATTTTAAATGAATGAGAGATTATTAGTGAAGCTGAGTTTGAATTCTATTTAGTAAATTATGAATTACAATAATATTAGTGGCTATGAAGCGTTTGAATTCTAATTCTTCGAAACGCAAAATAGAATAAATACTTTGTATTCATAACGATAAATGGAAAATCATTTGTCCTAATTTTAACTATTGAAATACATTAAATGATTGCGTTTTCAAATGGATTTCCTTATATATTTCTTTTACAAAATTCAGATTATTTGAACTTTGAAATACAAATAAATAACTCCTACAAAATTAAACAAATAACTTGCAAATTAATACATCAATCTCAGTTTTATTTTATTTCACGTGTAATGAATCATATCATTTAACAAGAAATAAATATTTGCTATCAACATATAAAACAGAACTCTTGTAAATAATATAAATAAAATAAAATATGTCAAAATCTGGTTGAGGATTTTTAATCTAATGGTCTTCGATGTCGTCAACCGGGCTTCTTATTCATTTTAAAAAACATGGCGGACATTAAGCAAAAACATCACAACTGGCTATAAAGTCCTTCTGTTCGCCAAACTTCCGCTATCACTTTGTCGAACAAAATATCAAATTTTAAGGTCATTTAAACTTTGCATGAGTTATTAGCTAAAATAATTATTGTTTATATTCAAATGCAATCAAAACGCGTTATCCTCAATGAATCTCTACGAGTTGAATATGAGCCGAAAGAGCATTCTTTTATCAATTCTGGCGAAGATGATTCACCAATTCAATCCAGTTCGCAACGGAAGACGGATATGAGAATAGTGTGTTTCCTTCTCCGCATTCCCTACTCACAACCACTTCAAGAAATCCATTTTTAACAATTACAGAATCCGTGAATACCTCGCAGTCAGAACAGAATGAAGTGTCTTACCCCCGTACCCGTGACCAGACCGGATACTGAGCGGCTTGATGGGCAAGACACGGGGATTTTATTTAAGGAAAAAAGAATAAGCAAATCAAAAAAAGAAATATTTACACTATGTACAGCACATACATTTTCAATCTTATACTATTAGTTGGAAGAGTCTTCTTTTTCTTAGATGATATTTTACCCTCCTTTTTTGAAGGGGGGTGGAACGTCCAGTAATTTGGCGCATCTTGGTTCAGCTCGCTGGAAAGTTGAAGGCTATGGAGGCCGCAAAATATGTATGCTTTCGCTTATGAATATGACAATCCTACAAATGTTATGCCTGGAGACGAGGTTATTGGCGACTCTTTTCTGCCATTCTTGTTCGAAGTTTGGCACTGGCTTGCTCATATGCCAAGACACTGTGAGAATACACTCTCTGGCATAATGAAGTGCCGTGCAAATTCCACCACAACTGCAAAAATCGCTGTCAGGGAGGTGAAACTTTTTTAGGTAGGCAGGGAAAGGGCCATGTTGAGACAAGAAGATGACATCCTTTCTAATCCAGTTAGTGGGATAGAGACTAACCGAGGGCATGATGTTAAAGTTTTTCCTGCCTGTATCGCCATTCTTCCATGAGGTTTGCCACTGAAGTTCATGCATGTTCTTCCGGAGGAGGCCTTTCATGTGCGGCAGTTCAGGAAGCTTAGTAAGTGAATAGGGTAACCCTCGCAGACAGTGACGGCTATAGGGTGAAAAAGTGAAGGGGTAAAAGATTTACTGACTTCCAAAAGTACCCCGGAGTATAGGGAGTAGTTAACGAAATTTAAATGTTCGATTGCAAAATTGGCTCGCTTTCCCGGACACTATTTCTTCTTTAGGAATCCCAGTTTTAGACGGCTAAAACGGAATAAAAATTGAATTTTTTCCTAAAAAAGTAGAGGGGCGACTTCCCCCTTTACTCTCCGCCACTGCTCGCAGATATGGAAGTTTATAACAGCGTAATTTATTCGAGTTGTTCGCCTTGGGAATTCATTAGACCTCGCCTATGATGGCTTAGTGCAAAGTTACAGCCTGAACATTAAACTTTCTCTATCTACACCCAGCAGGCATGCTACAAACGAGTTCGTTGAATTGTAGTTAAAGAATGCTGAGTAATGAGTGCTATCCCTGATATTTGTATTAAATTCTCCATCACAATGGTGAACTCTCAGGATATGCACTTAAATTACCTGTAAGTTGTTAATAGAAAGAAGACTTAATAGGTAAACAATTGCATGCTTATTATTTAATAAGTCATTACTATGAACACCTGGAGTAATAGATCTCATCTCTGTGTATCTGGATAAATGTTCTATACGTGCTGCTATGGTAAAGGCGCTACGTACTTGTCCCTAAGGCAAATGATCTGGATTCAAAATTAACCAAAGATGTTTGGAGAGAGTATGAGATAAATATTAAGATTCTTAAAAAGCATTATAATTTAATAAAGACATTCGGGTTTGAAGGAGTTGTACTTTACGTTTACAGATAAATAGAATTTCTTGATGTGAATAGATGCTCTCAGGTGTTTTGAGGGTAAACAGATATAAAAACAGAATTTGAAAATTTCTTGAAATTTTTGTATTTTTTAATAATCTGACTCCAGGTGCTTAAGAAATTACATGCTTTCTTTCATACTGAGCTCAGTTTCTTCGCTAGGCTCTTAAAGAGTGTATAGCATTTTGTAATAAACGAAAATGACGTCATTGAAGGTGTAATGAACGAAATGCTGCGATTAAGAAATTGTGTATAGATTTGAATAGATGCTTCTGAGTTTTTGTCGTTAAACATATTTAAAAATAAAATTTGAAAGCTTCTTGAATTTTTTTATTTCTTTAATAAATATTCTGGCTTCACATTCTTAAAAAATTATATGGTCTGTGTCATGCTGAACTCAGTTTCTTGTTCATATTCTTAAAACGAGTATCGCATTTAGTATTAAACTGAAATAACGTTTATTAATGGAATGCGATGATCAAGCAATTGTGTTCTCATGAAATGGAAAAATTTTGAAGGTTCTGTATTCTGAGTTTAGCACTTAACTTGGGAGGTGAAAGTTTTTTGACTTAACTGGGGTGGTGCCGTCTACGAGACCACGTTCTTTAAAAATCAAAATAAAATTTTCTAATAAATATGCCGGTATGAAATTCTGACTATGTATTTTGTAGATATTTCTCTTAATATAAAACATATATTTTAAAAATTTTTAAAATTTATTATCAGCAGAAAAATTTATTATTTTGCTGCATACTTTTCTCTCGGAATATAAATTATAACTAATATTAATCTTAAAAAATATAAATTCATTTTTAATTTTTAAGTGATATTTATTTTGGTATTATATAAATGTATGACGAAAATAATATAATGGAAAAATAAACCATTGTATACAAAATAAAAAAATGACACTAGGTAAAACAGACTTGCTTGTACACGGAATTATTTCAGCTCAGATTCTTAGGCACATCCATAAGAAAATTTCCTATTGCAAAAACCATATAGGTTTTTCACAATATTTGTATAAATATACATTTTTTCTATTTCTTCTTTCGTGGACATAAATTCATATTTCCCTCACCTGCAACTTGGTGGTCTTCCAGGATTATCAATCTCTCGTGGACCTCCTTATCTCTTCTCGCAATTAGATTCACTGTCATTCGTAATTCTTGATTCATTCTCAGATTTTCGGCTCTACTGATGCTGGTGATAATTAAATCTCTTTCGAAGGCTTTTAAAAGCTGCATTTTATTTATAATAGGGTGGACAGATCAACTTTCTAACAAAATATATGAAATCACAATACACATATCCAAAAGCTATAGAAAATAACCATAGGCTAATTCTAGAAGTCGAATGATATTATGAGCAGGAGTTCTAACAATTCGTTTTGTTCGAAAAAATGACGATTTAAAACAATATTTTCAGTAATAAAAATTCTTACATTAAGAAGGCTGAGTTTCATAATGATTTTAAAACTCTACAATTTCGGATAAATCAGAATAAGTAGAAGGGAACTTTCGTCAAAAACTCCTCTGTACATCACCGAAATAACTTCCTACTTAATTTAGAAGTTTTTAAAGTTTTGCGTCCTAACGAGGTCCAGAAAGTTGAATGGTATTCCGAAGTCTAAGTTTCAATGCTTTCACAATATTGGAACACTGGTAGGGAGGTTAGGTCTGCTAGACTTCGCTGAAATAAATAGTTGGAATATAAAAAAAATGCAGGCGCCGAAACTTCAAGAAAATGTACACGTGTAGTCAAGATCACAAAATAAGAAGCTAGTGGACGAATCCACTCAATTGAAATAAAATTAGAGTCGGGGTGATGGGAAACTATCCTTAGCGGTCGGTGAGACCGCACCTCCCCAGTTCAGGGTTAAATGTTTTTTCCAGAAATTTGTAGCATAATTGTTCGGCTTATTGTGCTTACATGTTTGCTCAAGTAGAACGTATATGTAAGTTAAGTTTTTATGCGAAATTCATGAAGTCAAATGAATTTTACAGCATTTTCCCCGAAGTTTTAATTTATAATACTATAATATTATCTGAGTGATTTATTAGATCTTCGTCATTTCCTTTAATGTGGATTTATTAGCTTTAATGGATTGTTCCAAAGATTTATTAATAAACTGATTATATTTAAGAGTAGCGTAACAGTGTTACGTTTCACCTTCCTAATTGGGGTAAAGCATGTGATTGTTTATAACCCTTATCAGATCAGAGGAACATTGAAAATTCAGATGTTTGGGGCCAAGGTTGAATATAAATATTTTTTACCTTTATGAGATACTAAAAGAATATTTTTTTCTGATAAAACAGCAATATATTACCGCCTGGCAAAGAAACTAGTTCTTTAATAGTGTTTTCGATTGGAAACCACTGATTCTGGAAGGAAGAAATTGACTTTCATTCACTTGTATTATGACTGTAAACATCTAATAGTTCTGCATACATAATATGCATACGAATGAATACTATAGCTGTAAAATTATAAACGTGATACAAGTGAAAATAGTAATTTAATAAACACATATAACATTCATAAACAATTCGAATAAGCTTAAGAAAAGCATTTAAATTTCTTTCATAATTATAGCTTAAATAATAAAAAGTGTCTATAATTTTAAATGTCTCTTACATGCAAGAAAAATAAAAAGTGAGAAGTTCAAGAACAGGCTATATGTCAACGTATTTTAGTTTTGCATTTTCCCCTTGTATAATACACAGGAAGAAGGGGTAGAGAATAATTATGTTAAACAAGAAAAAAGTTAAATGAGTGTTCTTTTTTTTATTGCATAAATATTTATGAGAGTAAGTCTGCTGGAAATGTAAATTATTTTTCCAGCAACAACTTATTTTTAAGTTAACATTTCCATTAAGATTGGTTAAAAATAACTAAATACTTAGTTATATTTTCCTTATTAAGTATTTGCCTAGATGAAATTAAGAATGAAATTATAAATTTATTTAGCAGTTATTAAATTATTCACATTTAATTTTAAAAATAAATTTTAACTGATTCTAAAATACATTATTATGCAGTGTAACAAACTGTCACTGAACATAACACAAACAATTAGCTCTCTATTTCTACTAACAAAATTCAAAAATAAATATATAAACTAGATACTATTTTATTCGCAATTAATTTCGTTTTTCTCCGTTCCATGACCTAAAATTGATGCAAAATCTAATATATTAGTTTCTTAAAACAGAGTGTTAATTAAATCTTCTTATTGCTTTAATGGAGGTAATTGTGGAAGCTACTTAGACAACGTAATTTTTTTTATTTTCATCCTTAATTACTACTGCATATTAATTATCAAAGTTTACCGTATGTCTATGACGTAATATTTTTCTACCATTAACAAATTTTCCAGGTAAGTATTTGCTGATTACAGGGGGAAAATGTATTTTAATTCTGTGTCATCAAGATTGCCCAGTCATTTGCTGAGTAACACTAATGACGGTATGATGCCGTCCCCAATTGTAAGAGTAGAATTCTCAGTTCTCTGTCGGAACTCCTCGAGGTCGGTTGTACTTTTTGCAGTTCGAGCTCTTGAAAATTGACGACGGAGCCAGCTGTGAAAATAACATCACTAGGCCTATTTTAATTACTTGGAAAATATAAGTTTAACATAAAACACGAGGAGAAAATTGTTTAGATTAGTTCCATACCAACAAGGAATCTTTTTGTGGAAGCTATTAACTAAGTGGGTCGGAGAAGTACTAGAGAATTGGGCTTTAGTTTTATCGGAAATGTTTAAACTCTCTTTTCGAAGTTCAAGTTAAAGCATTTAATTTTATATTCTCGCAATTTAGAACGGCGCATAATCAGGGCTGTTTTATTCAATGGGCTAATAAAGCGGCGCCATTGATTCAAAGGCGCGTAGAAATTTAATATGCCGATTTTATTATAATTTTGAACCAGAAAATTTCAAATGTATTTTAAATATGTTAAAAGTAAAAATTGGATTAGGGCTTGTAACAAGGTATCCATTTAAATACTATTTATACTATTATATTTTTTAAATTAATAAATATTCAGACGAGAATTGAAAAAAAAACCTTTTTATGTATGTTAACCGTTGAAACTATTCACGCACATGATCAGGGGTGAAGAAAATTGGCTTACAAAGTCCGATTTAGAAAAGACGCTGATTTTCAAAATTGTAAGGCATTAATCACCGAGGAGGTACCATTTTAACTCAATTTTATTATTAATTAGGTATTTCCGTTTCCGTACCTAGTTACGGTTGTGATGGGACTCCAAATTATCCTAGCCTAGTGTGCTTAAATTTGTTAAGACAGTACTGGGCATAAAAAGTCAGTGGAAAATATTTTAACCCTTTGAAGGGCCATTTTTTTCCAGCAGGCGTATACTAAAATAACTTTTGATGTGAGAAAAGTCATTTAGCTTATTGGATGGCATTAATCTTTTTTTAAATTAATTTTATTAATGATTCATTTATTAAACATCAAGGCAAATAGTTATGGTTTGAGATAAGAAATTGGAAAATCTAGGTGTTTGTTTCATCAAAAAATTTCGCAGGATCTTGCGCCAACTTTTAAAAAAACCATTTAAAAAATAATGAGTTTGGTGGGAAGTATACTTCCCATGACCTTAAAAAGGGTTAAAATTATTACATTTGGTGGTTGAAAACTACTTCATATATTTATAAATATAGTCTTTTTTAAGACTTGTTGGGGAAAATAATCTGAAAAAAAATGAGACAAAAATTATATTTGAAGAGAACATTTTTTCTCTAATTTTCTGATAAGCTTTAACGACTTTAGGATCATATTTTATTTATCAGATGTTTTCATCGCTTATTTATTTTATATTTTCCGAGGCGTTTATTTGAAATAAGGAAAAAAAATGTTTTCTTGCAGAATCCAAAATAAATTTCATCAGCAATATGTTTCACTTCGGTGGATCATGATACAAACTTCGTTGTATTGATTTCATACATAAACAGAGATATTTGAACGGAAAAATAAAGTAATGGCCATTAAACCTGAAACTTAAAGGTTGAAAGAAAGTTTCTAATTTAAAATGTTAAGCTAGTTTATGACAACGCACGCTTAGAAATTTTCTTCCTTTTTTTAGATTTTTATATCTGTTTAGTATTTAAAATGATTGATTTCATGAATATTTATGCTAATTTTTATATGAAATTTACTGAAATGATGACAGATGAGAGCAGATAATAAGAACAATAGAGAAAGGAAAGTGACAAAATATGATACACTTATCGGAGTTACTTTTGTATATTTTCCTTGTGGAGACGCCATCTACTGCCGTTAGATCTAGACTGTATTGAGATGCTTGCTATTGTCGAGGTAACCTGAACAATAGCAAGCATACCTCCAATCCATAATTCTGTATCCATATTGGCACATTCCATATGGATACAGAAGTATTTTATATTAGGAGAGTATATCATATATGATCCTTTTATCTAAATCTAAGATTAAATTCTTAAACAAACAGATTCAGTTCAAACTTTTCAAAAGGAGAATAATATTTAAGATTAAATTTCGCAATCTGAGATTTCGATATAACTTGAGAATTCGTTTAAATATGCAAGATATCTACTCATAAAGTCCAGTAGAAAATATAGCACTATATGTTTCCACTGAAAAATATCATGACAGAAATTGAGACAAAACATTGCTGCGATGATTCCAATCCTTAAAAGAAAATTTTTGCAGCGAAAATAAACTACTGCTAATTAATAAGAACTTGCCTTTACTTTTTCTTCAAGTCCACGACTTACCGAAGTCTCATTAAAAATGTTAAGCCTCTTTATAGTATGTGAAGTAATTTTCTTCTTTCCAATAATCAGGATATTACAAGTTCTAACTATTTGCAGTGTTTCGAAATTGTGGTCATTTTCCTTAATGACTCATGAATATCTGTTTCCCAGAATCACCCACAAATCTTTACGTCTCATTTTCGAAACTCCAAAATATTTAGAAGACTTAGAAGCGAGTGAGTGAAAAAAAAATATGAGAAGTAAGAATGCTTTGATTGGGGCATTGCTGATTTCACTCTAGGGATCCATTCGAGAGAGTAAAATGAAAATTATCTTCTTCCTTTAGCAACAGGCAACCATGTTTTTATTCTGAATTTTTTTATCCGAATGGTTGTAAATGAATACCATTAAAATTATGGTTAGATATTTTTTTTCTCTTTCAATTTATTTACTTAAACAAAATACCTCTTTTAATTTTTAAGTATTTGTGCTTAATTAACTGAAAACATTTTTATTCAAAATGTATGAGGCACTTTACATGGTCTATTTTCACGGTCAGCGCTTTTTAAATTTCTCTTTTCATTTGAATTACAAGTTTAGAGTCAGGAATTTTTATTATTGTCTTTCCCTAAATAGGAAGCATCTAATGCTGAAAAAGCTAGGACTTCATTTCTGAATTCAAAAGTATAAAAGTATTTGACTTTTCTTCTGTACGTTTTCAATACATGTGGGCTTTTTGAGTCATTTTAATAGGAACAAATATGGATTTGTTTATATTTTCAAAGCTCAGTTTCCGAGAAAACTTTTCCACAGAAATAATTAAAAGCTTTTACTTATTTCATTTAAAAAGACAATTTTTTTTATTGTGCAGTTTTAAAATAAATATGCCATGGATATACGTACACTGTTAAAAATTTCAGTTCAATGTTGAACCAACAAATGGTGGTAATTTAGAGAAAGTACCAATAAATGGTTCAACTGATATTTCAAAAACATGATTCCATGGTTCAACCCTCAAAAATGGTTCAACCTTTCACTATGTTTTGGCAATTTGTGTCAGCCAATCAAAGCAAATCTCTTTTTAACCGCCATTTTCCAGGATATGCTCTATGCAGTATCTCACTACACGGGAAGAACGGCGGAGCTTCACTAGGTGTTCAACGTAAGGTATGCGTCTTTTTTAGTTTATAAAAGTTAAACTTTTTTTTATTCTTAAGTATAATAGAATTTATTGTACTAACTCTAAAAGGATTGGCGTTCATATTTATTACGATCTGTCTAAGATTAATTTATCGTTTCATGGTGTTTGGAAATATTAAAACTGAAACGTTTTTACTCATTGTTGTTGTTAGCGGGCGCACTTACACAAATTTTACGACATATCGTCCATCGTATTACATATATATATATCGTGTTATTTTACAAAAATAAATGCAACTTTTATGAATGTTATCTTTATTTATTAGCCTAATAGTAGACACAGATTTTATAAGTAAAATTGCACTTAAATATATAAAATAAAGATATAAATATATAACACGATGCACAATTGAAATATCTCTTGCAAACGCGCTCCCGCTGGAAGGTTAAATAATGTTGAGGAAGCATGCTAAAATGTTTGTCTATGTTCATATTCCTTGGATGTATTTTTACCTTTAAATTTGAGATACTATTATTAATGAATTGTGGTAATATTTTTAATCCCATGCGCTTCAAATATCTTCTTAATTTTCTTGTAGATGAAGGTTTTAATGCAATGCAGCACAACCTCTAAAGTTCGAGAAATTACAGATATTGAACAACTACTTGAAGTAATTGAATCAACTTATCACATCACACAACATTTTTTTTTCTCTTCAAAAGTATGATACAGGCTTTGATGAATATGTCAATTATGAAGATTTTCCTTCACTTGAAGGCTACAGCAGTATATATTGATGATCAAACAGTAACAGCATCAACAATAATAAATCACTTTTTCCCAAGATCTTCAGAAAATGAAAATCGGAATATGAAAACTAGTTTAGGGTTTACATTTTACCATACCTGCTGAAAGAGCCTGTGGAATGTTTTGTTGAAGAGGTAGGTTTAAATGTTCTATTCATTTAGCTTAAACTTGACTTTCATGAATAGGTTCCAGTGGGGTAAAATATCTTACTTTTAGGATTTAAGTAAAAATATTGTTTATTGAAACTTTTTTTGTTTAATCTATACATTGCACATATTAAGAGTTAAATTAAATACGTTCCACTAGTAATTTGATATATATATATATATATATAGCCACTCTTCGAGAGGTGCTTAACTCTTACTTTTTTGATTACAAAAATATTCTCAATATTTCTTTTGAGTATTGGGATAAATTATGTAATTTTTGCATATTTAATAATTTTATTTACAATGGGGAAAATATTTTTCTCCAATCACATGGCATTCCTCAAGGATCTTCATTTTCTTCTATTACAGCTAACCTATTCCTTCATTATTTTGAGAAGAATTATTTACTTCTTCATCCTCAAGCTTTCAGATTCGTAGAGGATTTTATTGTTTTTAATCATGGATCATTTAATATTACGTGGCAAAATATTTATCCTTCAGCCTTGCTTCTTAAACAAACAAACTGTAATCAGTTTGAAGCGATTTCTTAGATCTGGATATTAAACTTATTGATAATAACTTTTGTATCGATATCTTTGACAAAAGAATGGATTTTAATTTTTGTGTCAACCGACTTTCATATTGGTCTTCTAATATTTCTATTAAGAATTATAGAAACACTATTATCTCTCAATTTTCTCGCATTAGATCTATTTGTTCGAACGAAATTTCAAAATCTAGACAATTAAAGCTTTTGTATGATCAACTTTTAAATAATGGTATTCCCGATAACTTTGTGCGACGATATCTCAAGCAGTGATTTCGGAGCTACTGACAAAGCCTCTTTCTCCTTTTCTTTCTCTTTCCTCTGTTTGGCAGATAACTGGTTTGGCGTTCATTTTCCTCGTGGTCGAGGTAGCGTTTCCCTGGCCATGGTAAGCATATTTCGCTTTATTTTATTATTTTTTATGTTACGGCTGTTTTTTATTCTAGGTATTTTTGTATTCGGATTTTTTGTATTTGTATTCGGATTTTTGTATTTGATTCTTTTTAAATCTTCTTAAATGTATTTATATTTTTTATTCAAGAAATCTTCCATTTTCGTTTGTTTTGTGTTTTTAGAGGGGATGACGGCAATTTTTAACGGATTTCGTTTGTCGTCAGCAGAAAAAAGCACAAATTAATATCATGAGAGAGCTTTCCTTCCTGACGAGCGGCTCGCTATGATATTTTTCAATTTTTTTGGTTTTTTCTGGTTTCTGTCTATTTAGCCATTTTGTCCTTTTTTACTGTTTTTGAGTTTTTATTTTGTGTTTATATGTTGGTTTTGATATATATATATATATATATATATATATATATATATATGTTTGTGTGGAGATGTTTTTAACTATGTTTTGTATACCCATTTTACCTCACACAGTGACAAAAATATGTATTTTTTACGATACACTGATGTAGTAATCTTCCAAACATCTGCAATATTTTCATTTTCTCGACAATTTGTGCATTGCGAGTTTTGATTTCAATATAATTAACCTTTCTAGAACATCTTTACTTATTCAAATTTCTCCAGCATATATATTTGTGTCTTTATTGTGAATTATTCAAGCATACAGTAGTAAAATTGGAAGTTTTTGCCAATATTGCCCATTTCAAAACTTTTACAGCATGGGATTTTTTTAAAAAATATTTTTTATTTTAAACTGCACTTTTTATTTATTCGATTTTATATTTATTTTAAAATATGTCAAAGACTGTAATTTACCCTTTGTGTTATATAAGAACAAGAATGTTTCCAAGAATAAAAACACGAAATCCTAAAATTAAGTTTATAATTGGTTCATTACTTTTCATTATGAAAAAAAATTAGTTTAAGTTAACTAGTTACTACATGGAATATTTCTGTTTAATTTATTGTAAGTGAATTATTTATTTAAAAATTAATGCTGTATATCCTTTACAAGATGTGGAATGTTCAGCCGATCCATATACTCATTTCTAAAAATATGACATTAAATTTTTTTCCCTTCAATTTAAGTTGAAACAGCAGCAGAAATTTCCAAAATAAGATATTTGCCTGTATAATAGGAATTCCTATTTATAATCTGGACGATAAAAATTTAAACACAAAACTTGAGTCATAAACTCGTTTACTGTTCTGCCTCTATCGAGGAATGAAAGTCAGATAATGTCAATCGAAGAATGAAAGTCGTTACAAACATCTTGAATACTCAACTTAAAATACTGCATATGTTATTAAATATCTGTTTTATAAGCCATATATTTTGGCTATCTATTTTACCTTACCTGACTATTTAGAGTTCCCAGAAGCCCTCAAAATGCACTGATAGGGTGCTTATTTCCATATTTGCTTTTAGGGGCTTTTAAAAGCCATTATTCATAATTTAATGATTTTTCAATATTTCATAATTTTTGTTCTGTTAGGTTACCTCAGATGTTGAAGGAGATCATGAGACACAGATCTAAGAAGTGATCTAAGACAACAATTTCTGCATTGCAGCTGAAATCGAAATTTTATGCAGAACGGAGAATTTCATAACAGCTATTGGACTGTCAACGTAATTTTTTACTATAAATATAACTTATCCAAAGCATATTGTTACCACCCTTAAATTTATTCAGAAATATATAATGAAAATTGATAAAATTGATTGGTAATATACCAAACAAAGTCCTTACTCTTTATCGCAGAATGTCACTTAAGCGTAACATTTAAAGTTATATCAAATTGGAAAAAAATTGTATTATTTTGTCAATTTCTGTTCTCCATTTTGTAGTACCAGTATGGTTTGTTGTTCGCAGTGTGCTAAAGATTTTTTTGTGTTTTTTTGTATTTATCTCATTTAAGGAATTTTCACAGATATGATCTTAATTTTAATTATATTTGTGGCTTCAACAATTGTCCTATAATATTTACAATTTTTTTGTCATTTAAAAAACACCTGTATCAACACAATTAATTTAAAACTAAGAATACAAATATATTAACTTGTAGAACATATGGATTTAAATCATTTTTAAAACGTAAGTTTATTTCACATTTTAAGAAACATATTATTTTCTGCCCCTAAAGAATTGTCAGATGAAATATACAGTTAATTCTTCTTTTAAGTCCCATTTGTCAAGGTATCACTCTTGTTTTGTGTTAAATGATCATAAGTCTGAGATCTTAACACCTGTCAAGAACAGAAATCAGGCACAATTGTCTCATTCGGTTCCCAATCATGTTGAAAATTTCAGTGAGAGTACAATATTGATCCCAGATTGCAATAGAAATGTTGCATTATTGATTTTGAAAATGCAAGAAAAATTTTTACTGCCCAACTCTACCATTTATAAATTAATAAATGCAGTAAATGAATTCCAAACAGATAACGTTTCATTAACTAAAACAGACACTTAAGGAAAACAATCTAAATGAGAAAGTTTTAAACTTGGTTTTAAATTATCCTGCAGTGGATAATTTAAATTCCACTTTTAATGTTATGAAATCACAATATGCCGAGAAAACATTTCTGAAGGAGAACTTAGTTTTGGATGAGCAAATATACAAATCTTGCTATATTTTGATGAATTTATGGTTTTTAACCCATTAAGAGGTAACCAAGCAAAACACAAGCTAGGTGCATTTTATTTTATACTAGGAAACATTCCATCTATGTATCGTTCTTCAGTGACAGATATGCAGTTAGCTATTTTGTGCAGATATTCAGATATAAAATATTTCAGCTTTAAAGCAGTTCTCCAACCTGTGTAAAAGACCTAATATTATTAGAAACCGATGGAATAATTATTTTAGAAATACCTCATAATGTTAAAGGTGGAACTGTTTCTATAATAGGTGATAATTTAGCCGCTCAACAAATAGGTGGCTATGTTACTAATTTGAATGCATGTCTGTTTGTTGTTGCTTTTGCATAGCAACAAACAGCGATATGCAGGCTGATTTTACAGAATCTAAATTTGTGTAGCGTACAAAACAAATGTATAATCTCCATCTGTCTATAGTAAACATGGGTTCAAAATTTACTACAAAAACAATATAAACTTTTCACAGTTCCTTACGAATAAAGAATTTTGACAGCTATTTTCAATTTCGATTGTTGCATTGCACCATTTTTATGCATTTTTTTCTTCATTTTGTTTACGTTTGAACTTATTTTTTACTTAAAATATTCAATTTACATTATGATAATAATGTTTTCTTATAACCTAATAGGCACATTATATTATTGATTTATTATTTTTGTCTTTGAAGATTAGAGCCAAGTCATTATTTTCCCATGGAAAAAATTCATTTAAAAGCAGACTTTGTATATTTTTTGGATGCATGTCAGAAGTAATTGTTTTCTGATATTGTTGATAAATATGCTTTTCTGAATTGTCATTAAATATAAAATAATATATGTGTAATCTAGAATGAAATGTTTCTAAAGCTATACATTTTTATTATTGAATATGCTGTCATATAAAATAATTTGTTTGTGTATGAAAGTCATTTTTATGTATTTTTTAATGTAGCAGATGCAATACGAAATGAAACCAGTGTAAAAATAAATTTTCTGAAATGAAATAAGCTTCTCATTCAAGTGTGAGTTTATTCAAATGATGCTCATTAGTATAGAGATAAGTTATGAAAAACCTAATAAGATTAAAAGTTAATGTTTGAAACATAAAAGCATTTTCAAGTGCAATAAGAACATATTGTTCTCTTGCTATTTTCATGGTAATCAAAATGTTAAAAGTAAATTATTTGGAAATATATTAAGTGTTACAATTGTGTCTGTAGAGGAAGGGACATTTTTTAAACTAAAGTAAATCTGAACACGTCTCCTAATATAGGCACAAGAGTTTTATTTGCAAACCATATTTAGCAATTTATTTTATTCTGGATAAAGGAAATGGGACCTGATTTTCTTCGAATGTTCTTTTTTTAAGATATTATCACAAATAAGAAATGCTGTATTGTTTTTAGCAGACTATACATTCATACATTTATAATACTATAACATACTTTTGTAAAATAGTATACACCTAGAAGTTTTCACCTTTGTCTTGTGGTTTTAAGTGCATCGGTTTGTTTTTATTTTCAAAGGAAAACGTCTAAAAGCACAAGAAAGATTTAGCTACTTTCAAAGAATTCAAAAAGATAGTGAGATAAAATCTTGAACAATTCCTAATGAATTTCTTGTAAAAATTCCATTTTATTTCCCAGGTTTGTATAGAAAGCTTGCAATTTTGAGAATTATGTGTTTCAATGAAAAAATACAGTTGCATTTGAAGATGAAGCATAAGAAGTTTGTTTATGCTATTAAATTAAATGTTTGATTTTCCTTTTTAAAGTTTCCCTAATTATTAAACTCTGAGAAGATGAATTATATTTCCAATATTTATTTCTTAAAAACTAATAATACAAAAACTACTAACTGCATAAATGTACAAAAAAAATCGACAGTAATAGTAGGCAGTATCTGAGTTTGACTTCACATGTACTGTATTTAATGTATTAGAAAATACCTGATGGTTAAAGGATTTATGGGAAACCATTATATGCATGAGATCGCATATCTTTACAGAAAAATCGAAGCATTTCTTCTGAAATTGGAACAGTAATGCAATTTTGGGTTTTTTAATAATTTAAAAAAATTAATTTGAATGTTTGATAAAATATTCTTCACAAGTAAATTAAATTGTCAGAGGCATTGCTTAAATTTAAAGATATTTCAAGTGATTTTTATACTTCACTCAAAATTTTCAAATTAAATATTAAAACTTAATATGTAACTATTTTATTTCAATTTCAGAATAAATACTTCAAATTTTATTGCAGAAAAATGTGGGGATACTGATAAATATTTTAAATTTATTATTGCAAATCTGAAATGATTTATTTTTATATAAAATCATTAATAAAAATACAATTTTATGTCAATCCATTGCACAGTGCATA
Organism: Araneus ventricosus; assembly: GCA_013235015.1. Lineage (NCBI taxonomy): Eukaryota > Metazoa > Arthropoda > Arachnida > Araneae > Araneidae > Araneus > Araneus ventricosus. The sequence continues at coordinate 210,123 of BGPR01001353.1, read as the reverse complement.
TGGTGCACGGGTAATTGTCACCATAGCATGGGGAAACTACTCAATTAACTGGTGCTTTGATTAAACCATTAGTTGGAGTGATGTTGAACCTTGAAAGGGATATACGTTGAACCACTCCATGGTTCAACGCATTACCATTCCATGGTTCAATCAAAACACCAGTTGATGGAGTAATGTTTCACCATACTATGGTGACAACTATCCATGCATTATATTTTGGTGAAACGCTGAACCAAAATTTTTCACAGTGTACTTCTTTCTTTTCTTTTGAGACTCATTTATTTATTTACTTTTCTTACAGGTTAACTGTATTTTACATCGTAGAAGATATAAAGTTACGAATTTCGGTAGCAAATGGAGGGCAGTGCGAGGTAAAATTTGTCGAAATCCGTCGAGTGGTTGGGTCTGGGAGATTTCTACAGGTTTTTCCCTATAGACAATGTGCAGAGGAGAAGTGTTTTTCGATTTCGTTCAAAAATGGATTGCGGTGTGGGACAAACGACCCTTCATTACAAATCTAGATCTCATAAGCTTTTATATAAAATAAAAATTATCGAAATCCATCGAGTGGTTGGGACTTGCGAACTTTCGGAGGGTTTTATCATATTATTTTAAATATATAGAAGATCCCAACAGTTCCATCACAATGGCGTGTCAAAAATATTTAAAATAACTATTGTAGGTGAGGGGAACTGTTTATTTAGGGCGATATCATTCTGTGTTTATGGGTTCTGAAGACTTTCATGCGGAAATTCGTGAGAAAGGTTTACTAAACATTACAATTAGATGGGTTTTATTGAAAGAATTTACAATTTTAAAGGAATCTGTTGTCTTCAAAGAATATGAAATCTACTATGGTTTTTATAGCCTGCTCCATTGGTCTTCATACAGTATTTAAGACTAAACAAATTAGTGACTAAGAACCCCGAAGCACCGAGGTTGCAGAGGCAGTGCTGAGCAAAGTGAGTGCTGTCAGCGAACCCGCCCTAGGGCGGCGAGAGCAGATAGTTTATATTAATTATATTTTTACAGAAACTTTTAATGACATGGACGACATGTTCTTATCATTTCCCTGAACAAACTCCGGACAACCGTGGAACATGCTGTCATACTATTTCAGATGGTAGCTGAAAATTATGAACTTCTTGTGGAACATGTTTTGTTGTAATAAAATTTCACAACTATCATAAATGTAAGCTAAATGTGAAATTCATTATGAAAATGCTTCTGGCCGCAAAAGTTTGAACTTTTTTTTTGCCCAAAGAAATTTGCATCCCTTCATTATGTCCTCCAAAAAATTTCACATCTTTCTGAACAATTTCGTCTGTAGACAACTTTAAAATAGAGTCATTTAATTATGGAGACCTTGCACATTATTGCCCTAGATTGAAACGGTAGTATTTAGTTTACGTTTTGAGGTTAAAAATATGTTTCTCCATGGAACTTGCGAATTTGTACTTACTTCCAGTCTTCCTGTTGAATGTTCAATCAATCCCCAAAACAGTTCTAATTTTTTGTGGGAATGTATTTTGAATCCACAACTTACTGATAACAAAACCAAAACTCAGTTAACAGGACGACGCACTCCACTGCCTGAAAGAAGAGATATATTAATAAATGTAATAATGTTTTATTTTATATGAAAGATTATGACGTCTAGATATGTCATCAAAGGTCGCCTGCCTCCCACCACTCACCCCCATTTTCGAACACATCGAAAAATCTCTCTCCTACTGTACATTCTATATGGGGGAAACCTTTGGACAGTTTGCCAACAACCACCACCAGACGGATTTTGACACTTTTATTTCATATGAAAGCATACGACGTCTAGATATATCATCAAAGGTCGTCTTCACTCCTGTCAACCTCCATTTTCGAACGAAATCGATGTGTGTGTGATGGGGAAGTGTTTTTTGCCTATTTCGTTCGAAAATGAGGGGGGGGGGCAGGCGACCCATTTTGACATTTCTTGACATCATAACCTTTTAATTAAAAAATAAATTGTCGAATTAAGTAATTCGTCGTGCGTTGTTTCTGGTGAACTGTCCAAGGCTTATTCCACATAGAGAATGCACAGTGTGTAAGAGTTTTTGCGATTTCGTTGGAATATGGTTTGGTCGCTGCAGGCGGCCCTTGATGACATATCTAGACGTCATAAGGTTTCATATGAAAAAAAAAAATTGTGAAACTCGGTCGGTTGGTTGAGGCTGGCGGACTCCGTGAAAAAATTTTTATGGGGAAACCTTTGGACATTTCGCCTGCGATAACCACCCTACAGATTTCGACAATTGTTATTTCATATGAAAGCTTATGATGTCTAGATATGTCATCAGAGGTCCTCTGAGCTTCACCATCCACCATTTTTGAACGAAATCGAAAAAAACATATGGAGAATGCATGACGGAGAATTATTTTTTCTATTGCGTTCAAAAATGGAGGGGGAAGGCGACCCTTGGTGACATATCTCGACGTTATAACCTTTCATATGAAACAAAAATTGTCAAAGTCGGTCGGGTGGTTGAGGCTGGCGGACTCAGTGAAGAATTTGTTATGGGGAAAAACTTTTGGACAGTTCGCCAGCAACAACCACTTGACAGATTTCCACAATTTTTATTTCATATGACAGCGTATGACGTCTAGATATGTCATCAAAGGTCAACTGACCCCTACCAACCCCCGTTTCTGAATGATATAAAAAAACTTATAGAGAATGTATGGTGGAGAAATGTTTTTTCCATTTAGTTCAAAAATTGGAGGTGGTGGGAAGCAGGCGATCCATGATGATATATCTAGACGTAATAACCTTTCAATTAAAAAAAATGTCGAAACCCGTCGGGTGGTTGTTGTTGGCGAACTGTCCAAATGTTAGAATGTACAGTGGGAAAAAGTTTTTTAAAGTTCGTTCGAAAATGGGGTGGGTGTGGAGCAGATGACCCTTTTTTTACCTTTTTCATATCTAGATGTCAAAACCTTTCAAATGTATATAAAATTGCCAAAGTCTGTCGAGTGGTTGAGGCTGCCGACTCGGTGAATGTTTTTTCACCAAAGTATTTAAAATATGTAGATGTTTCTTTCAAGAATATAGTATGGATAACGAGTAAATCCCTTAATAATAATAATAAAATCTTCTTGCTTTCACCTACAAAACATCTTTGTTTGTGGCTTTTGGAATTACAAGGAATATTCGTGGAAATTGCTAACTTTAGAAGATTCCTTAAAAAGCTGCTGATGTAGCGCATAAAGTTATGGAGAAAATGCACTTTCTTGCAGCGGTAAAACAATGCGAGTAACTCTCAGAAACAATGCGGTATCCCCTTCATAACTTGCGAAACGTCATCAGTGAAAGCCCATAAATGAAATCTCTCTTCTAGACTTTCCCAATCGTCAGGAAGTATTAGCAACAACTTCCGAAACAACTCCTCTTGTGATGTTGCAGCTGAATGCGTTTGCATTCCCCCGAGGAAAGAATTCTATTGTTAACCTTGCAGAATACATGTCTTCTGTTGGGCCGCTTTCAACTTCAAATAGGGTATATGCTCACATTTACTCCCAATTCGGAAGAACAAAAAGGATATAAAATGTCTTACTTCTCTCATCACCTCACTCCAGCAAAATATTCAATCTTCTCATCGGTGGAATTGTAATGTGTAAATAAGAATATGGCGAAAGCGGTACTTTGTATTTACGCGGAAATATATCCTCATATGACTGCCAGAATCCATTTAGTTTGTGAGAAATTTCTTTGTATCGGCTTTTTCGAAAAGTGCAAGCATAAGCTTCTGAATGCAAGAACATGATTTCAATCCTAACTATATTCATTGTGGTGTCACAATCGCTTTGATTGCGGAGGGAAGCGACAGCTTTTTAATTTCTTTTTCACACTCCGCTTCGTTTTCAGTATAATGAACAGAGCGTCGAGTTTGAAATAATAATTGTTTTCTCTTAACGAGTAACCTCGTGTTATATCCTTAATCGGTTAAAATTCCAATGGAATTGCATTCTTTGGTTGCAGGTCTATGGCATGCAATCATAACAATTAAATCTCTACTAACAATAAAGAAGAATGTGTGTTTACGTCTATAGGGCCGAATTCTGTAAATAGAGCTACAAAATTTGGCAGAAACATACTTTGGAAGGTGGGAATGTCCACCTCGAAGCACTTTTTTAAAATGTTATTTAGAATTTCAATTAATCAAAAATTAAGCGACATTTTGTCGTTTTTTCTTAATAACTTCAGAAAATATTACAACACAGAAATTATTTTTATACTACATTATTATATTATTATTTTATTATTATAAATAACAAAAAACGTCAAAATGTCGCTTAATTTTTAATTAGTTAAAATTCTAATTAAAATTTCAAAAAAGCATCTCCTTGTTGCACAGCCCCACCCTCCAAAATATGTTTGCGCCACATTTCGTAGCTCTAGGTCCAGGGGTCTGCCCTCTCGAACGCCAACACACATACAGACACACATTCTCCTTTACTATTATTAGAGATTGAGTTTAAAGACCTTCACCTGTATGAAACATACTTCAAAACCATTTGACTGATAATTTTGGTAAGTATTTTGGAGACAATTCTTTTCATAATTTTTGTTAAAATTGTTATACTATATTTCAAAGAAAATTTTTATATCTATAAATTTTTGTCCCATAAACACGCTTTTTTAAGAGTATATTTTCAAAAAAATCCGTTATTTGTTCTTCAAATGATACTAAATTACTTTATTTTTCTAGATGAACAATCTTTGTTGAATCAATGTTGACAATCTTTTATTTACAGATGAAAGAGATTTAGCACCAGTTTTTCTTGTACAAATGCATAAGAGGCTGTGCAGATGCTTCATAAATTAGCAGTAAGGAAATATTACTCATCGCAGGCTAATCTGATCGTTTTCTAATCAACCTGTAGACAGTATTTCTCCCTTTTGTTATTACACTATCACGACACTTATGTTAGCCAGATACATCGGCTATGAGGGAGAACAAAAATAGGTAATATCACAAATGATCAACAGGAGATATAGGTGACTTTCGACAAAGAGGAAAATCACTTTCGTGTTTCCAGGTTAAAATTCCCATTTTAAGAAAGAATATTAAATTATTCTTAACCATTACCGAAAAGATAATTTGGAATTATTATTATTTATTGTTATAAAACGCCTATTCTTGTGCAGTTATTGCTTGTGTAAGAAAGTTGTCACTACATGTAATTCAAAGACGGAAGATTCATGGAATTTGTTCCATGGATCGAAATTAATATTATTTCAGTTGTTTATTCTCAGTAAACATTCTATTGAAATATTGTTTTGTTCTATAATTCATTTTCTTCGGGGAAAATTCATATTATAGTAGCTGAATTAGAATATTTCAGATTATTACGGAAAGAATGCTAAACATTAATACAGATATAAACAGATGAAAATTTCATTTGAGAAGGTTGAGACAGTCAATTTAAAATATTTATACTATTCACTAAGTAACAAGGCACTTGTATATCTTTGTCCACCACAAAACGATGTTTCTTGATATTTTTAACCCGTTCTTACCGCATTGACTTACTAGCGACTTTTTAAATTTATTTTTTAATCATTAGATATGCTTTGATGTAGAATAACTCTGGGAATCAGGAAAACACTTTTTTGATTAATTAAAATTACTTAATTTATCTAATTAATAATTTAAGAAATTAATTTCTGCCTTCAACTGTCATTTACTTCTTGTTATCGGAACTATATTCTCCGTGTTTTGTGAATACTTCCAGGATAAACGGCCAAATTACGAAGACATAAACGTGAATAAAGCGGTACTTTTAAGTACCGTTGGTCGATAGAGGGTTGAACTGCAATTCTATACATATAACCCGCAAATATATAATCTCAGAAAAGTGATCTTCTGTCAAGAGTGGTCAATATGATCCGTCACTCCAACCATGTTCGCATCCGAAACCAGATAAGAGATATATGAATAGTGTATTTTCATCCCGCCAATCTTTCCGAGAAACCACTTCAAGAAATCCCATTCTTAACAATTACCGAATCCGAGAATAACCCTCTCAGACATAAAAGCCTACTACAGCATAATTAACTCCAATTGTTCTCGATGGGGATTTATAAGCTCTCGCCTTCGACATCTTAGCGCAAATTTAGAGTCTGAATATTAAACATTCTGTTTCTATACCCAGCAGACATATTGCTGGCGATTTTTTTCAATTGTAGTTAAATAAAGCTTAGTAATGAGTACTCGCTGAGATATTTGTATTAAACTTTCTATTTCAATGGGGGGATTCTCAGGAATCGGAGCTAAATTGCAGACAACTTGTTAACAGAAAGGAGGCCATGCATAAAAGGAGAGCAATTACTTGTCTATTATTTAACGTGTTATTATTGAGAGATTCTTGAGAATTACTCATCTCCGGACACCTGGATAAAGGGTTATTGATCTCGTTCTGAGAAACGAGAGTTAATTGACCCTTAGGCAAACGCTCTCGATTAAAAATTAATCCACGATATTTGGAATGTTGGTTAGAGTTACATGAAGATTATTTAGAAGTATTTTGTTTGAATGAAGATATAGTAATTTGAGATTATATTTGGTTTAAACTTAAATATGAATACAATTTCAGATATGAAGAAGGAATGAATGCTTTCGTGGTTATGTAGATATTACAGAAATGTAAATTGAAATGTGTATTCCATTTTCGTATTTTTTAATTAATTATGACTTGATACTTGTTGTTTAAAAACTATATTCAGTCAGTACTTTTTGTCTTTTCTGTTTAGTTTCTTGCATATTCTACTGACTAGAGTAACCTTTACAATAATTGAGTGAAATTTGAGTATATATTTGGTAAGATAGATATATGGAAACTGTGCAATGTGTAATATATAACTTATACACTGCATAAAATGAGAACAACATTGGAAACACTGTATTTTAGCTTCAATTGCTTATTTGCTATAATCTTTATCGGAATTTTGAGGTATGTCAGAATGTACTTCAAAATGAACACAAATGTTCGCACGTCAAATTAACCATCCTGCTAAGATCAAAGAATGAAATGACAGTCAAAAAGCTACTTCATATATTGTTTAATTCTACTGTATTATTTTTAAACACTTTCTTAACCGATTAGTTTCTTATATCAAAAGATGGAAGTTGTAGGCTATTTTTCACTGACTTCCTGATGTACTACAGATCTGAAATTTTGTCCAGTTACATTTTTACGACACTAGAATATCTGAGTACTTTTTGCTCTCAATTAATATATTAATTTAGCAAAATGTTTATTTCGTACAGATGCCACAATCTTCAATATTATTATTTTTTGATTCCATACTTCACTGGTGTGCAAAAATTAAGGTCTATTTCGTAAAATGAGAGAAATTTGCAATTAATAGGAAAACTATGGTTCGAAATCAGTTCTGGAGAATCATGTGACATTCAATCGAGTATTATACATATTTTACAGTGAAGATTCAAATACGAGGGCAATGGGGGGGGGGGCCCCAGAAAGGGATGATGGCGAAAATGGAGTTTGACCCATAATGTTTCACAGTAAGTATGACGAGATGTAACTTTCATCAGTGCACTTAGCAGTTTAGTTCTTGCGACTTCGTGAACTTCTCGGGTCTTTCCGCATCTGCTAGAAGGATTTTTATAGTAAAAATAACGACAAAATTTGTTGCGAATCTTATAACTAACCATAATGAACTTAAGACTCGTATGCAATTTAATATCAAAATAAGGGTATTAATGAAAAAAGGACTTCAGAGTATATTTTGTAAAATTTATTTTTCTTGGAATTAAATGAAAAAAATCGTCGTGATTGATTATGTTTATGTATTTCTATGGCAATATTTAAAAAATCGTTTGCACCTCTATTTTTGGAGCTTAAAACATACCTGAAGAAGGAGTTTTGGAGAAAATATCTAACTTCTTCTGAAACATTTCATTGGTGGATTTACTCTCAGAAAAAAATGTTTGCGTTCGTCAAATATCTTCATGAAAGTAATTTGATATTCTTAAGACCATGAATGCGCTTGAGACCATGAATGCGCTTGAGACCATGAATGCTGAATGACAATTCACGGTAAGTTTCCTCATCGCCAACACAGTGTGAAGAATTAATTACAAAGCCAAAAAAATTTCTTTAACAGCCGTATTGTTTCCTTGCTCCACTTTGGCGATGAATGACTTAGTAAGGTCTTGGCATACAGATTTTGTTCCGATGTCACATCATTACATTAACAGGTCATATTTTTCCTTGGCGCTGTGTTGTCAATAGGGCAACTTAGTAGTGTACCCTGGCGAAACAGAACTGCGGGATTCTACTAAATGAAGTTTAAATTGGGATTAAACCTTATTAGATGGGTTGCTAAGAATATTATAAAAAACGTTAATGCAAGGTAGGTGCCAAAAGTTAAAATCCAGTTTAATATATACATCAATTATCAAATTAATACTGGGTACTGAAATATAAAACACAATAATATGCAATTCCAGCAACCACTTATAAATCACCTACTTTTGCAGACCTGAAAAACTTGGCCGCTAGATAAATTAACTGAAAACACTAAAGTACATTGCGAAATGTGAAATTAAATTATAGAAATTAAAACAGAATGAAATTAGATTTTAAAATTTTGTTTATTTAATAATTGTTAAGATTAAGTTTTACTGCCATGATATTACAAATGATATATTTTGATAAAGATGCACACAAAAATGACTGAAAGAACAATTCACACAAATTTACACATAAAAACAGCTGCAGCTTTAGAAAATAATACACAATAGCGCTATCATCAAAAAGACTAAAATTCTTTCATTGAAACTTATTTTGCTCTATGAATTTTAGAACCAGAATTTAAAGGGTGAAATCATACTTCGTTTTCTAACGTGTAAGCAAATTAAAAGAATTCACGTGAAATCTTATGTGTTGAATCGAAAGAAAAGGCAAATTGCTGCCGTCGAAAACTGCAGATCTGAAATACACATAAAATTCACCAATTTGTTGGCTGTAATGTTTTTCTCTCCTGCTATTCTCTATGACATTTTCAGCAATATTAAAACTCGTTCAATACAACTGAACATTCGTTGGATATTATCACATCTCTAGAATTTCATCGGATCACATAGATTGGCGTACGTTTTTCGTTGTACCAGAAGTCACTATATCTTTGAAGATTGCATAGTAGAAAAACCAATCTACAAAAAACTTGCAGGAAAAAGAAGCTGGTGATTCCAATCATTTTCACCTCTCCAAGACACAAAAAAATCAGCAATGGATAGCACCTAGAAGGCCTAACGGCCCTCCAAGAGCCCAACGGCCCTGGGGCCCGCAGCTCCAAAAACTCCAACCACTCGTTCAGAGAAGCACAAAGGAATTCTAAAATTGCATAACGGAAAACGCTTCCAGTGACAGACGCCAAAACCTAATAACGCCAAATTCTTACGAAACCAAGATGGCTAGTAAATAGTCCCGTTGAAAAATTTAGATTTAAAAATTAATAAAGTCGAAAAACTAATGGAAACAACAACAAAAGTTAAGACAAATAATAATTAAGTCGAATACAAAGTAAATGATTAAGAAAAATTTAGATATTTAAAGAAACGGCTGAAAATTATCATTTGAATTTCAAAAGTTGTCAAAGATGCCACAAGAAATGAAAGAAACTTTGGTGGCGAAGAATTAAGTAATTAAAAATACTGTAAACCGAAAAATGATGTAGATGCAATTTTTGCAATCTAACAAACCTGAAAAGAGATCTTACATTATTCATTGGCGAGGATGGTGTTCCTAACTACCTAAGTGCTCTCAATTGTAAAACTCAGAAACAAGGTACTGCGCCGGGGACAAATTAGCACTTCCTTAGCCAACCGTTTTAATGGTTGTCATCATAATGGTCTTAACCCTCCAAACCTTATAACAAATTTGACAGGTTATGACTTGAAAAAGTCCGGTTTGGAAAAAATTTGGCGATGATACTGTGGTTTCGAGTCCATTTCAGTTGTTATTTACTATATTATTTTTTGTAATCGTTTAAGTTTCTACTTTTTAATACCAAAAATTAAAACTGAAATTTCTATATATACACATATGATGCCAATGATCATAAATTATCACCTTAGAAAACTTTCACGAAAATGGAAATAATATTGAAAGATTTTAATTAGCCACAGTACTTGACTCTGAATAAAATTATACTTACGAATGTTTTCGAAACCTTTTATGAAGAATTCCCTTTTAGAATCAAGATCGTTCAACTGAAATAAAATCAAAATATGTTTTAATTGCTTTCTAAAATTTCTTAAGAGCACTTTGTTTTTATTGCTTATCTATCAAAGTCAGAACTATAAATAACGAAAAACAATAATCTACCTTTGATTGTTTAGATGGCAACAATATTCTTTTCACTATTGAAATGTGTGTGTGTGTTGACCCAAACAAACACGAAACAGAGCATTTCTGAAAAATATTTATTGTTTAATTCATTTTAAATTGCACTATTGTTTTGTAGGTGCATTGTTTAAATTTGCAGAAATGCTGCATTCGATATTACTCACAATAAACTTACTAATTTTTCTAATTATATTTTTGATACATACATTTAAAAGATAGGTTAGGCATATAAAAGATCGATTCAAATAAAAACTAAAGGCAAACATCTATACAACGACTTGGAAAATGGATAATATATTAGTATTTTCAATACAGATTCAAATTTAGAATAAAAATAAAGCATTAACCCTCTGACTCCTAGCGGCCCTCAAAATCTTACTACCTTTGTATACGGAGGTTTTGTTGACATATGGATTCGTGAAATGGACTCGTCCGCCTTCTCCCTTTTTCTCCTCACAGTTGGTGGTCGAAAGCGCACTGGAGCGTGACCCAGGGCTAGAGACTGGGGTCGCTGGTTGAATGATACAGTCCTCGATGGAGAACATAATGGGATTTTTTCAATTGTTACCCCGATAGTAGGGGTTTATAATATTTTTGTTTTTAATGTAATTTTGCTCAATATATTCAAACAATTTATTTAATTATAAAATAAAATGTAGCACCTTAGTCAGGAAATGAAATTTCCTGACTAAGGTGAGATAAATTAACCTGTTGCATCCTAAACTGGTAACCTTCAGAAATGACTAAGAATAAAAAGGGAATATTTTGAACATCCCCTTCGGAATTCAGTTGTGTCCTGGTCAATCCACGCTGAACAAGAGAAAATAAGCTCCTTTACAAAGCAAGGCTCCCAATTCTATAGCAAAATCTCTCTGACACATGTTCCAGTAATTTTACCACTCCTTACTAGATAAATTATTCTGAAATATTCTGTAAAGGCCAGATGTAGCGTTTTCTTTCCTTGGTCATTTTTAACGCTAATTATAGCGACATTCGGTGATTGATTTGATGGTACATTTTGTAATGACAATGCAACAGGTTAACAGACTTCTTTTCACATAGAGATACATATGTTTCTGTATGAAAAACACAAGCTCCTTTCTTAGACTAGGGGAGAAATATAAACAATTTTAAGGGAATTTATTTTTGAGGAAAGCGCAAATGTTTGTAAGAAATAAAATAGAATTGCGAACGTCTATATTTCCTTTGTACGAAAAAAGATAAACTAGAAAATTGAGAGTACTGTAAGTGATTTATATATAAGAGTATAACATAGATGGAATTTAGTAAATGGATTTAACTAACAAAACTGATACACCATTCATTATATCTCACGATAGTTGATTCAAGATTAAAGTCTATGTGATTAATTGAATTTCAACCAGTATTTTTAATACCTAATTTATAAGAAAAGAATTTTTTATTAAATAAAAAGAATATAAAATAAAGTAAATTATCAACAATATAAGCAGCAAACTCAGAAAGTAGTAAATCTACTATGTTAGATTCGGTGGGTTTTACCATATTTTAAAATTGTTTGAGGTAAAATATTTTAGTCGAAGCTATTTTTTTTTTCTGAATGTTTATTTGGCCGGTAAAAATTCAGTAAAGTTTTTGATTTTTTTCATGAATTTTAATTTTTGAGATTGGCTAAAATTTAATGAATTGACTAAACAATATTTCCGACAATTTCCAATTTTCCAAATCCTAAATCAGTTCGGAAAGCTTTTAGAGTGAATGTGTTTTAATTATTGGTCCCTCAAACGTCACGTAGAAAAACATCAATCCTTATCTTTTTCTAAAAAATGAAGTTAAATCACTGATATATGATTTTATAATATGACTCCTTATCGCTTAGAAATAAAATTTAGTGTCTTTATTTAACACGTTATTGACCAAAACATTTACAGCATTGTTTTAAGAAAAAACAAATTTAATGAAAACAATTTTTAAATGTACACTTTTCTTTAGTTGTATATAAAGGAAAAAGCATTCTATTTTAATTATTCCTTACTGATTGATCTTTTTTAATTCATTATTATAAATATTATGTAATCTTGAAATAATTTTTAATACAAATTTGCAATTATGAAACACCTCTTGTAAGGAATTGAAATTTAGTTCAGTTAATCGATTAATTTATAATTAAGTTATAAAAATATAAAAACTGTTGTATTTTTTTTTGTCATCGAGAAGAAAAATTACAAGAAATTTTAAAAATCAAGTACATCACTAATAAAATTTAGCACAGCTTGCGAGTGTTTTGTTTTTGTTCGTTTATATTTAAAATCTTGAATCCTTCAATCAAACCCAGTGAATCAAGAAATTACATATTCATGAGTAAATCATGTTAATTATATTTTCTGGAGTCAAAGTTAACCCGTTTTAAAGGAATCATTGTTAATCTATTAACGTACAAAATGATATTTGTCTTCATTACAAGAAATTCGAAAAAAAATTTACTCTAATAAATGAATTTCTAAGAAATTTAAATTTTTAAACTGTATTCTTAGCTTTAATATTTTTTCATTCAAATAAACACAGATTTAGTAAAAATATAACAGGGTAAAATTATTTCAGAATCTTATTTTGAAAGTTCAGCGTGTAATTCTTTCTGAAAACATATGAAGCTTCCCGCAGGCGAAATCAATTCATCACTGTCAGCCATGAATAGCAGACGTTTACCCTCCCCGAGGAAACCCTTGTGGGAACTTCGCTTTACTACCCAAACCCCTAGTTTGACCCTTGCCCGCCCGAAAATCCGCCTGGCTCGTATAGAACCTACCAAGCCGGCTGGGGCGGGTGTCGTAGTGAGAGTGTTAAATGAGGGATTAACTAAATTACAAAATATTTAGTTTTCCTCATGTAAGGACAAACAGAGAATGTACTATACTAGTATTTCAATAGAAATTAAAGTTTAGAATGAAAATAAAGCGTTAAATGAGGCGGTTAACTAACTAAATCAAGAAATATTTATGTTTCCTCATGAAAGGAACACGCAGAAAATGTAATCAAGTAGTATTTAAATACAAATTCAAGTTTAGAATGAAAATAAAGCATTAAATGAGGAGGTATTTTGTAATTAAATGTTACATGACACGGATAATTACTGGACTCTATTAAAGGCATTTATGCCGACAATGAACAGAACAGGTGCAAGACTCCTTAAAGAACACGGGTTAACTATTTATCACAATTTTAAATTTAAAATTGTTTTGTTAGGGAACCATGAGTTTCAAATATACCTTGGAGATTGAACTGAAATTATATCCCCTGCGAACAAGCTGGTCGCCTAAGGCGGCTGGTATTACAATAAGAAAAAGGTTAGAATAAAAACACGCGGTATTGCCCTTAAACTTAAAATTTTTCTAGCTACAATTCACCAAATTTTTTGTTAGTTTTAACGCGGGCATGACCTAACGGTTTGAAAAGGTTTTGCGAACTTGGCCAAGGAGATCTACCGGGCCCTGAAAAATCATAAATAAGACAAACTCTGTGTTCCCTTTAAAAGAAAATGTTGACATTAGAAAATTATCAATTCTCTGTTAAAAAAGATTGGTTTTTTCAAATAAATCTCAAGCGTTAATAATTAAGATTCCGACGAAATACATCTCTAGAATGTCAAGGTTATTTATTTCGTGAGTAAAGCATCAAACAATATGAAGGAATATGGCAATAGTTAGGCTTCTCATTAAGAGTTAGACAACAGAGCTCCAAATAAATCGGAATTTTATATGCATTACAAAAACAAAACACTTTAGGATTTCGCTATTACTTATGAAGATGAAAGCAACAGAATCCATTAAATATTCGGCACATTTATGTCTATTTCAAAATGTGGTGTATTCGATATAGCTCAATCCCTTCCGGTGACATTTATTTCTCGCCAAAAATTAAAATCCTAGCGATAAAATATAATCTACGAAAAAGCCGCCAAAGTAAAAGGATCGATGTTGCTGCATCTCTATACCAATCTCATGCGACTAAGTTTTTAATCTGACTGAACCCCTTCTTGATCGGCGTCGCATGTCATACGATCGTTTTTTTTCGTGCCCGTACGTTCGGCGTCGTATGTCATGCGACGAAGGGAAAAATTGCACTGTTGAAAATGAATTCGTCGCTACTTACGCGTCTCGTTATATTCAGCGATTTTGACAATGTAAGCAATGAAATAATCGACAATAAATATTTTCAATGCGGTTTTTACTTTCTGATTGTCAAAAAAGATTGTAAGCTTGTTTTCATGGTAAGGTTGTGAAAACATTTAAAAAAACATTTTTTAAATATCATTAGTAATTCTTTTTTATGCAGATATTTATCTTAAATTCATCAAACAATAGATTTGAAAAATAGTTATCAGAGTTTTTTGTTTCAATTGGGAACTTAGATGTATTGCAGGGAAAATTGGTGATCAGTGAATGGGATATGACATGTATGACCACCAGTAGGTCAAGCGAAACCTGCTTACTGACAAAAATATTTTTGCATTTTCGAATTCAGGTTAGAACATATATTAATTTTTAACAATAAAAAATGCTTTTTTAGGGACGAAAATTCGAAAAAAAATCCGACCAAGAAGGGGTTAACGAACAAATACCTGGAGAAATTTTTTTATAGGGTAGAAACTGTTGCAAAGAATAAACTTCGGTTCGAGTGAAGTCTAGATGGAAATGATAAGAAGAAATCTCAAGAAAATATTTTCGGTTTCGCGAGATTAAAAATAACCTTTATAAGAGCCAATGATATATAAAAAATATGCAGATGATTTGAGACTTGTTGAAATAGAAATTTGTCTTCATTCTTTCGTGTTTGTGGAATTTCAACGACTCTTGCCAATAAATTTGTGGCAGTGCCTTGACGGGAGCCTGAAGAGAACACACTAAATTTAAGCAAGAAAGTGAGAGGAAATAAAAAAAATACTAAAGAAATTCGATTGATAAATTAAAATATAAATTTCGGATATGCGTGTTTTGGTCGCAGTGACTAAGTTGAAGCCAAAAGTCGTTGGGTCAGTTTATCAGATTATTTGGGGATCTCTTAGAGTAAAGATGCCTGTGTGGCTAATGAGCAAAGGACTCAAAGTTTCAAAGTTACAAAATTAGCTGTTGAGAAGTTCCTTCAGTAACAGTTAATTCAAATACCGTCTATTCATCATTGCTGGTTTATTAGTCACGGATAATATATAACGAAACACGTTCAATAAAATGCAAAAAAAATATTTCAACAGATTTAATTAGCTATAATATTTGACTATGAATAAAATTACGATTACGAACGCTTTCGCAAATTTTCTGGTCGACTCCCATTCATTATCAAGACATTCTTTGAACTTAAGTAAAATAACAAAATTTTTCAGTCGATTTTTTCAACTTCTTAATAGAACTTTTTTTCACTGTTCATCGAGCGACGTTCAAACAATAAGTGACGAAAAACAGTGATCTACCTTTGATTGTTCAGATGACAACAAGATTCCTTTAACTACTAGCTGTATGGCCTGGCGTTGCACGGGCTAAATCGAATAATAGCTGAGGTCACGTGACACATGACTAATGTGTGTAATAATATTGTTGAAGTGTGTGGTATTAGTGTTTTCACCTCCTGCTTCAGCTGGGTGTAGATGAGAGGTCCTGTGATAAATTTGGCCATGAATTTTGAAGGAATACGCTCCTCTCCCTGTAGACGGTACAATCTGTGCACCCATTGAAACACTGGTACGACCTTACGCTATTTTTGAAATGCACTGATAAATCATCGGAGCCATCCATAAATCCTTTCGTTTCCACTGGATAAACTGATGCTCAATTATATTTCCATTATGACAACAATGAGAGTAAATTCCTCTGGTATTCTTTTCATCCCGGAAATACAACCCTCCGCATTTCAGACAGAGATTGTCCATTTCTCCACAGTTGTGTTTTTCAACAATAGGGTAAAGAACAGTTCTAGCTGCATAAAAAGTTTGTATCTGATTGTGATTTTGTCCTTCAATAATATTTAAACGGCGTTTTCTTGCATGTTGTAGCATGGCTGACAATCGGCTGTTTCTTTGTTCGTCTGTTTCTTCGGTTCTTCTCTCCTGGCCACGTTGTGTCATGTCTGACAATCGTCTATTTCTTTGTTCTTCTGTTTCTTCCGCTCTTCTGTCCTGGCCATGTTGTGCCATAGTTGACAATCGGCGGCTTCTTTCTTCTTCAGTTTCAACAACTCTCCTTCTACGCTTTCTAATTCCCTCCCGTCTACTGGCAGCATCCCCTGTAATTCCTCTTTTTCTTTTAGGCATCGGAAAAAGCGAGAATTGAACAAAGCAAAAATAGTAACTTCCAAATATCAGCTTAAAATAGAAGCTTCAACAAATATTTCAACTTGATCAAATCAATGAATAATGATTAAAATCACTAACATAACTAATCTATATCTTTCGGCACATAACTTTACTGAAACAAAACACCCCTTTTTAATTTCGTTAAAATGATTTTGTTGGACGTTATATCACGGGATGAAAAAAGAATTAATACACTTGCAACAAAACATTTTTTTATTTCTGCCAGCGTCACTTTTTTATTGTTGTTGTAACAATGTTCTTTAAAGTAAACGACTTCAACACTAAAATAAATTTTGAATTGCGCTGTAACAATGAAAAGTATTGTTATAAAGTGTCCGAAACAATGAAAAGTATTGTTGTAAGTTAGTTTTTAATTAATATCTTTTTCACTAATTAAAATTTTGATATTTAAATGGCCGAATTGGATTTCTTGAATTATCCCCCATCTTTTGGTACTTTCCGCGCGCTTCTCCGTTCGGCGGTTCATGAGAAGATAGACGGACATACATACATAAATACGTTTATTTACCTTCGAATTTTAATAGGATAGACTAGCTGTATGGCCCGGCGTTGCACGGGCTAAATCGAATAATAGCTGAGGTCACGTGACACATGCCTAATGTGTGTTATAATATTGTTGAAGTGTGTTGTATTAGTGTTTTCACCTCCCGCTTAACCCTCTGAGTGTTTCACACGTATTTCTACGTTGACCTTGGACAACCCTAAAATCGTTAAACACGCATTTCAACGTGTGGTCGAAAACACCCCGAAATCGGTTTGCACTGAATTTTACGTTCATTGTGAACTGTCTCTAAAGTGTAACACACGTACTTTTCCTAATTTCTTACCCCCTTTCTTGGTTTGACATCTTGATTGATTATCCGGGGAGAGCACAGGTCAACAAAATGAAGACTGATAAGGATGTACTTACTGCAAATTGGAGATGGCACAGGATCCGAAATCCCACTCTCCCCTGTGGTGTGGGGAATTTTAATGCTATTTGCATTGAGGTTATATTTCCGGAAGAATTGCAGTGTCGGATTTTTTTTTTGTTTAATGTCAGCCTGGTTTGATGCTATATTATGTTTCAAGTACTATTCTTTTAATACAATTTATGTGATATAAGATTTTTTTTCAATGCCTCAATGCTTTAAAGATCCATATCGAATGGTTACGTAAAATAGATATTGTGGTTTAAGTAAAATAGATTTTGTTCCAATACCGCATTCAAGCATAAAAAAATTGAAAGCCTAGGGGAAGCTAAGAAAATCTGCTATTTATATAAAGTTGAACAGTGTTCTTGAATCAACACATTTCACCCACGTTCAACTAGTTTTATGATATTAATGTAAACTTCTTTCATATTAATAATCTCCATCTACTCATTTTTCATTTATAAAAATAGAGTAAAATTAAATTTTTGTCAAAAAATAGAGCAAGTTTTAAGGTATATGAAAATGATGCATTATTTTTATTGTTTTATCTTTCAGATCAAATCGAAAATTTCAGTTTTACAATTATTTCATTATATATGTATTTGATTTTTATTAAAAAAATTAATTTTCAGGTTTAAGTGTAATTTTTTTAGACTAGAACAGATTTTAACTTCATTATTACAACATTTAGAAAAATATGTTTTAAATTCATAAAAATTACAATGAAAAAATTCATTCCGAAAGATAATTATCATTTTATTAAATAATTATTAGCCGGAAATTTATTTTTAGGTCACTCTGAACTGAAAAAATAACGTACATGGAAATAAAAATTAAAGAAAGTGGAAAAAAATTTTATTTTTTACATTGTAAAATATTTTCTTTTTGTTAAAGGCAGGGGAAAATATAGTTTAGATGAAAACGTTATCGACTAAATTTAATGTTTGGGTGTGTGATCTTATCAGACTTTTAATAATCTTATTATGAGACTGATAATATCTGCAGCTTAACTCTCTTACGTTTATTTGAATAATCAATGAAGATGTTTATTTCTTGCTTAAAATAAAAGAAGACAAAAATATTTCTCAGAAAATATTATACGAATACTGTATTTGCGCATTAGTTCCTTGAAGCACAATTTTTTTCCTGATGTGTTATTAAGCATTCTTCTATAAATGATTAAAACTATATAGCTAAATTGAATTGCTTTCGGTAAATGCATGCCAACTGCAAGTTAAATTTTCATTCATGCTCTGAGAAAAGAAATCCACTAATATATGTTAGAAACCATTGATACATCCAGATCCACTAATAACAACTTTGAAGACTGATCTTTCAGTAATAATAGCAGTCTCTGGCTTTGGATTATTTCAAAATATTACCGTCACCTGCCAGATCATGTGTTTTATTACATTATCTTATGCGTGCATGCTGTAATTTGTAAGGTGTAATTTTTTTTATAAAATTATGATTTATCTGCTCCATTTTCTTCATTCTGAACTTTAATAAATAATATTTCAACTGTAAATAAAATATTTATTTTCTATATGTTTTGACATTTTTTATTTTATTTAACTTATTTGAAGAGTAAAGGGTCAGTTTTAAGCTTTTTAAATTTGCTTTATATTTTCGAAAAGAACGGTACGATACGAAACGGCCCCCAAACTTTTTTGTATTCCTCACCGAGAACGGCCAAAACATCTATGAAGTGTCACTATTTTGTCGTCAATTAACAATTTTTACCAATGATACCATTTTAATAACTTTTACTGATCTTAAAGAGCACGGGAATTTTGTCAGAAGTATTTCTTCAGTGAATCAATCATGCTATACCCACTGGCGGATTTTGTCAGTATGGGGACACAGGCGCAAAATTGCTGTGAGGCCCCTCCCCCTACCAAATGTCGAAAATTCATCTTCGGCTTAGTATTACGATATAGATCGAATAGGTTTTGAGGCCCCCTACATGCACGAGGCGAGCGCCTCTAACACCTGTGCGAAAAATCGCCACTGTATATACCAGTCCTCTGCTACGACCTTTCTCAAACTGATTCTCTATCTGTTTATGTCACATGTTTTTCACGTACAGATAGACATAACCATCTGTTAAAAGCACTGTATCGGGGAACATCGTTGTATACTGCTGATACTAATCCTATAGAGAGTCTGATATTATCTGCAGCTCAACTGTGTAGAGATTATTTCAATTATCATTGAAAATTTGTATTTCTTCCTAGAACCCAAAACTATTTCTAAGAAAATATTATTTCTTACTTCAGAGACTGCATTTATGCATTGGTTCCTTGAACCATTACAGTTTTGCTGATTTGCTATTAAGCATTATTCAATATGTGATCAAATCTAAATGCTTAAATTCCAGTGCTTTTGGTAAATCTTATACCAATTCTGAGGTGAATTTTAATAAATGCTATGAGACAAGAATCCACTATTATGTGTTACAAACCTTTGATATATCCGATATTAACAAGCTTAAGGACAGTTCTTCCAAAAATAATAGCAGTCTCAGGCATTGAATTATTTCCAAATTCCACCATCACATACTATATAATGTGTTTTATAGCAATATCTTGGATGTGTGTGCGTGTGCTGTAATTTGTAAAGTATAATTTTTTTTATATAATTCAGATTTATCTACACGTTTTTATTTTCATTCTGAACTTGAATGGATAATTATAAAACTGCAAACAAGATATTTATTTTCCAAGTAGTATGGTATACATGAATGAGATATATAATTTAATTTTTAAAATTTTGTATAAAGAATAAAGTGTCATTTTTATGCTTATAAAATTCCCTTTATATTTAGTACGAAAAGACCCAAAACTGTTTTTGAATAGCACAAAAGGGAACCTGACTAATTTCGAATATGTGGTAGATTTTCCTCCCTATTCTTTCGATTTTACCAAGTTTGTAAAAACCTATCTATAGAAAATAATTCAACAATTTTGTACTTCGTACCAAGGCCCATTTTCGTAAAATTGATTGAAAAAATGTTGATTGCTTTTACCTTCTCGTATACGTAGTATACAAAGAGAAAGTACTGTAATCATTGATTGTAAATTCGAATTTTGATATATCTCCTCGTTTTACACTTCGTGTTTCTGAATACGGTAACTCCTAAACGCAACCCTAATTGTAGATAAGGGTCCAATTTTCGTTTAAATGGGCTCAAAAAACTCTAATGCCCTGTCTAAACTCTAATATACCTTTCTTTTCGATAAAAAAGTTATAAATAAAGAATTAAATTTAATTTTGAAAATTTGGCCACGGGATGCTCTATGACCGGTACTATAGTATAAAAGTTTCAAATTTTGTTAATCTAGGTGAATTAATTTTCTGTTTATTATAATAAAAGATAATATCTTGCGTGCTAAATAACGGTATATGTATACGTTATTTCTTCTAACATTTAGTCTAAACGTAAACTTTATTTTGAGAATAATTAACTCGTGCTCTTAACAAGCATATAGTACAAGTTTCAGTAAAAAAGGTTTGTAGTATTAGTTAATTTAAAACTTTATTCAGGGGATAAGAAGGTTATTTCTAATCCTTCATATGTATTAATTATTACAGGCGGTTTTATAGAATACAGATTATTATGCGACTATCCATATAATAAGTATTTATGTGCAT
>BGPR01001353.1:0-183799 GCA_013235015.1 Araneus ventricosus | reverse complement strand
TCAATAGCAACACTCGTTTTAAATATTTTAAATTAAACACTCGTTTTCATCGTCTTAAATCAATTTCTCATGAATAAATCCCCCAAGAAATAAATTTTGGTTAATATGCCATGAATATATCGGAAGATATTCGACATTTTGTGCTCTAACTAGAAAAGGAGTCGTGTGCACATTTAGATAAAGAAGTTCTCTGCGTGGGTTTAAACGTCGGTAGTAATATTTTAAATTATTTCGCACTTTAAATGTTATTTTCAAAGTAATGATCTATATTTTACAATCGGTAAACTTATCGGTACTTTCTATACCAATTCAAAGTATAAAATTATAATTTGTATATGTAAAATAGATAAATGTTTATACTTTTAGATTTAAAAAAATTTGCTTTAACATTAGAAGCTCAAAATTTCACTTGTTTATTCTGGGATGATGGCACTTGGTATTCCAGCATAAAGTTTTATGTAGTTTCGAAATTTTTTAAGAACAATGTGTATTTCTATTGGAAATTTTGAAGTTAGTGCTATTATAAATATGTATATGTCCCCTTACGAAAATTTAAAGCATTAAACCTTTTACTAGACCTCATTTCCTGAAGATTGGTATCTTTTGTTTTAATACGCGATGAACGATGGCAGAATAATGCGGGGTAGATACTTTTATTTTCCGCGACTGTACATTGTCAAAATTTTCAGAAACATTGGACTCAAAATAACTATCAATAAATACACTAATTTGGTAATTATATTTTTGTTACATACATTTAAGAGACAGGTCAAACCATGGTTACCGAAGTAAAGATTATACGAAAACATCTAAACAATCAGTGACTTATAAAAGCATTAAATGAGGGAGATAATGAGACCATAAAGTATACTGTTTTCCTACTAAAAGAAAATGTCAGAAAATACTGAATTATATTAATGCCAATTTATAATATTCTTTATAATATAGACAAATGATAAATTGTGTATGTTACAATCAAAGTATGTTATCTTCTTTATTTCTTAAAATAACTAGGTATTTCACGAATTTACGAAGGAAGTATGTAATAAATTGATAATTCTCTTTCAACATATACACTAGGTATGCTATGAAGTAAAGCGTTATTCTATATGTAGCTTAATGATTGACATTTGCTTTGTAAAATAAAAACCGCTCATTTCGACTGTAAGCAAAGAACTTTTCACTTTTGCGTCAAGCTCAAGAAAAAAAGTGAATAGATGTGCAGAATTATCTGAAAATGTCCCAGTCTTTGGCTATTTGTTCCCAATTCGTCCCAATTTTTCATTATTAGTAGCAAGTATTAACTAGCGGGAATTATTTTTCCATTGACTGTTTCTTATATTTCTTATACTAACACCATATGGCGTCTATTGCGTTTCAAAATTCATTGAAAAATTTTGAGTATTTCTTTTTGAATATATGTCCCTTTCTACACTGATTGGAACAAAATTTGGGGTACTAATCGTTTCAGTATGGGGTACTAATCTTTTCGAGACTAGCACTTTGGACGATTTTACTCCGAAAAGGGGTGGCAGGCAATCAGTAAGATGAGCGCATTTCCGTTCTTGTTATGTCATGCCAAGTAAAATGTAATCATCTCCCCTTCCATTTTTCACTTTTCCCTATTTCAAAGAAAATAACTCCGCCTGGTGCATGCGTAAGTCGCGGAGGGTTTCGGAATCCGAGAACATACAATAGATACTTATAAAATTTGCTTTGTGTCAAGACCACACACCGAATTTCATTTGTCTAAGTCGTTTCGTTTCAGAGTTATACAGTTTACATACTTCCAATTATATAGGCCGGTGTACTGTCAACTTTTCGAGAGTTCAAGTCCAAAACTTGATGCAAATCTATCATTCCAATGATAAATTTATGTGTTTAATCATATCCATGTAGCTATTTTCGTTTTTGAGTTATCGTGTTCGCAAGGACATGGACGGAAGAACAGATGGATAGTTCGTCTGTTCCCATCGACGGATTTGTCCAAACTGTGATACAAATATAACAATTTGACCAAAAGACAACATGCCAAATTTCGTGTGCGTAGGTAGTTGCGTTTTTGAGTTACTAGCTCACAGACTCTCAGACAAAAAAAAGACAAATTTCGGACGAGAAAGAAAATGTTTTCTTTCGATTCAGCGAGATCTAAAACGTGTTGTTACCTATAAAGTTCGTTCTCTATTATGATACATCCTCTTTGTATGCTTCGTATGAGCACTATCCTTCAACGTAATTAAAACCCCTTCCTCTTGAATGTTGGCGCTGTTATTCACGTTAAGATCTGGTGATGAGAGTTAAAATTCGGCGCGTTGCCGTTAGGATTTGTCCGGGTTTTTTGCCTGGGACCTCAGTAAAGGAAAAGCACTATCACTTCTTTCTGCTTATGAATAGAAACAATCCATTTGATAATTACTTACTAAAACCAGTTCCATTCATTCTGCACCATCAATAAACACATTCATTGTAGACTTTTTCAGTTTGCTTTGTGTGTTAATTCTTGTTTCTGTTTTAATTTTAATATTTCTCTTCTTTCTGTAATTCTTCTTTACGCTGAGAGGGTTTTGTATAACCGTAAACCTTACCTAGTCGGTTCGCTCCCGGTCGATTAATAATAATATTAATTTTAAAACTAAAAACCCAATCTCAGGTGATTTTTCACCTTTCGGTTCACCGTTGTATAACCATTAAATGATCTATTATTCCGTGGATAAATGTGATGCAAATAAAGTCATGACAAGAATTGTTTTGACTCGCTCTGAAACTACCTGCTAACCCAAGTGAAATGAAATAAAATTTTCAGTAAAATCATGAGCGTTTACAGAGAATGTTCGGATACCGAAGCATTAAGGAACATTCAATAATTCTAGACGAAGCTTCTCATAGTCAATTAAATTTTTAAAGAGTCAAATTATTGCATAAGATATTCATTACTGACCTTTATTAAAAAGGAGGCTGCAAGCTTCAAAGGATGCTCCAAGAAGACTTGATTTCGTCAAAAATAAAAACAATCTTCACTCAACTTTTCAAAATGGCGCAGAAAAGATGTTTTCCTTGGATAAATCTCAGCAATAATGATTTTAGACATTATTTAGAATATGTAAAAAGCATTGTTTAAAAAATTATTTTAAAAGATTTGGAACAATGGAGTTACCATAGTTAACACCGTTATCGTTTGTTGTAACTAATTTCGATTTTAACCCTTCATATCAGATCGAGGTAAGCATACTGTTATCGTTTCGAGTCAACACTGTTATCGTTTGTTGTAGCTAATTTTGATTTTAACCCTTTATATCAGGTCGAGGTAAGTATACTGTTATCGTTTCGAGTCAACACTGTTATCGTTTGTTGTAGCTAATTTCGATTTTAACCCTTCATATCAGGTCGAGGTAAGTATACTGTTATCGTTTCGAGTCAACACTGTTATCGTTTGTTGTAACTAATTTTGATTTTAATCAATTATATCAGGTCTAGGTAAGTACACTTACCACCAATTTCATAAATTTTTAAATGTATTTATTACCGTTGGCTTAACTTCTTGTCAAATTGTTATATGGAATAAAAACCTAGATGATCCAATTTCTTTTCTCAAACCATAACGAAGTGTCTTTACTTTATAATGAAATATTAATTAGCGAAATTAATTAACAAAAATTAATGTTATCGAATACGCTAAATGAATTTCTTTTCTTAAACGAATCTCAATTCCAAAACCTTTTTAATATAACACTACTAGAAAAGAAAGGCTCCCTAAAGAGTCAAAAAATATTTTCCATTGTTAAAGATAATTTCAATTCAGTTCTAAAATGCGTTTAATTGATGGAATCATGGAATATCCTAATTTGAGAAAATTGAATCAATCTGTCAAACATAACATTTCTATAACAATTCAGAAAAAAAAAATTTAGTAATATCTGCCAAATTCTGATTTCCAATTCTTATTAACAGAAGAGAGAGAGAGAGAGAGAGAGATACTTCTTTACCTGCAAATTGAGTTTGATTCACCTCGGTGAATATTTTGCCAATATTAGAATTTAACAATATCCAAGCAGTGTTCGCTTAATATTACAAAAATAGTTTGAATGGATTTAAAGCAAAGCGGAGCAGACGCGCGCAAGGGGCCTCGGACTGAAAAGATGCCCCGAAATGTAAATTTTTAAAAATATTTTTCTTATTTTTATCCTTTATATTTTTCATATTTCAATAATTAGTTGCGTTGAAAATAAGAGTTATTATGGGGAAATACACATTTCACGCAACGAATACTTAAGTAATTTCGATAACATATGTGTACTCGCATTGAACCCTCAGTTAGGAGAGTAAACTTTTGTTACACGGTTAGACGAGTGGGGTTCATTTGTGTCCCATTTTCTCTTCCTTTTTTTTCTACAAGTACTTTTTCTGAGATAAAATACAACAGTTGCAAATTAAAGAATAAACAGCCAAAAACAAGTGCACATATGAGCAAAAATAGCACTAAAAATAGCCAAAACACTTCTTTTTTCATTTTACAAGGAAAGGTTAATGGTTTAAAAGTATCTCGAGTTCACTAATTTCAAAACTAATTTAAATTGTGCCAAATTGGCTCTAGTTTTTTAAATAATGCATATTGTGAACATTTCAATCGTATCTGCAGGAAAATGAGCCGAATGCAATAAAAAAATATGTCTGTATACAGCGGGGTGCAGTCTTTATATATATATATATATATATAAGACAGAAGATTGGTGCCTATAAATTTCGAAATAATGTGACATAATCGATTCCTCATGTCGATTGGCATTTGATTGTTGGAATTCCATATCTGGATAGGCTTTTTCATAGTAATAATTTTTAATCTTATCAGCTATAATATTAGGTTATATTGTTTATTATATTTAATTTTAAATGAGGGTTTAATAGGTGTATATGATGAAAATGTTATTAGTTTTAATGGTTTAAATATATATATATAACAAGTAGTTACAAATATAGTTAAATAAGTCAAAACACATAGAACGCCTTCCAATTTGCATGAGAGTTCTGGCGAAGAAATCTCATGCAAATGATTGAATCCTATTATGAAGAGGCGTGACACAAAATTCAGCAGGATTGCATGAAAAACCTCTTCATCTTTTTCTGCGGGAGGAAAAAATTATTTTAATTATTTTTCAATAAATAATGACCATGTAACGCGCGTTTAAAAACAGAAATTGTGTGGAAAGAATGTTGTATCACTATTGCCCCAGGCATTCCATGTGAATAAAATACACAACGCACCTACTGACCAAGCAGCTGTCGCATCTGGCTCATAATTTTAATGGTCAACGTCCGGATGCGAGAGATGCCGGTACTCCCAAGCCTGTGTAGATATCAAAAGGCATCCCTTTTCTTTTGTGGGAGGAAAAAATTATTTTAATTATTTGTCAATAAATCAGCAGAATACAAGTGTCGATAATTGACATGCAATAGCAAAATAGAGTTTCGTTGGTAATTTTCTTACTAGTCCTAAAGTGTTTTTGCAGTATTCTTGTTTGTTAATTAGTGCAGTACTGTGAAGATGAAATAAAGAGTTCTTTATAGAGCAGTCAGTTCATCTCCAAATAAAAGAGTTACTTCCACAGCCATAAATCGGTATAAACTAATAAAACAACATTAACCAAAATGTGGGTTGGAACAAAATTCAGTCCGCTACAGACACATTACTGTTCTACAGTGAGAAATGATTATGACACATTTTTCGTGAAGTTTGGGTCCATGAAGTAATTTGACAGAATCCAAGTAAAGGCGTATGAAATGAAATACAGACTGGACCACAGCTTGAAGAATGGTATAACCAATGATCATCTTCTAGATAGCATCCTCCTTCTTTTCAGACGTCTCACCCTGGCCACCTTACTCACACAGTGGATCTCAGCATCCCAGGATGAAGAGATCTTGATAAGAAAAGAAATCGTTACAACATTTTCATGAACAAGAAAACTTAACAAATGGGTAATAGAAAGTACCGAAGGCGAATTTTTATTGTAAATATGTTCAAAGAAGTAGCAACTAATTTTACAACATGAAGTTGTTCTTATCATTCGTTTCAAAGCGTTGAAAGGCAATTCCACATTTCAGAGTGACTCGAATGTTGTTCGAAAATAAAATCCTAATGCAGAACGCTCAGTTACTTTTTACCGAAAATTTAGCACTATTTTTGCGCACTTCTCGTTTAATTTGACTTGTTTCATGTTTGTAAAAATAGAATTTCGGAATCGATTTTTGTACCCACTTTCTCGTGTCCTAAAATTTTGAAATTTATATACTTGTGTGTTCTTGACGACAATACACTGTTTAAAAATTTTCAGATTATTTATTTTATTTTTCAGATAATAATTCACAAAAAAAATTTGTATTAAATACTACTGGCGAATTGAGTTTGAATTTGGGAAAAAAATTGGTTTCAAGATTCCATACAATTATAATATGTAATGATGAACTGTAAAATAGAAGAGAAAAGAATTATAATAAAATTTCTACTTTTTATTGCACTAATAAATGTATAGTTAAAAAATATATCATCTATTTATACATAATTATAATTTAAAATCAAACCACAAATAAATTTTCATTAAAAATTTTGGATGCAGGCGTCGGCGAACGATAGCAGTTTAGTCATATGCAGCAACTGCTGAATGGCGCTATCCCTTTGCCCTCCTGTATTGGCCTCTCTTCTTCTACGGAACAAGAAGTCAGTTTTTGTACTGCCAGTATGTTTGTCTGTGTGTATGTCTAGATGGCACTAATTATCATCATGATTTTTAAATAAATATCTGTTTTTAATAAATGGATTCCAACTCTTTTCCCACGCCTTCAAAACATTTTCTTACTGTAGTTTCAACGTCAACATTAATCGACGAATATATATACATTTCCCGTGCAAACGCCAACTTTTCAAATATTTCAATGGGAACTGCAATTGAAAAATAGATGGTTCAAAGAGGGAAGGGGGTAATAAAACAGGAAAGAAAAAGGAATAAATATTAATAATAGAAACAATTCCTTACAAAGTATTTCAACCCATCCTAGCTCCCAACACAGCTAGAATGTTAAAATAATTAATATTTTTGAAAACACAGGTTTGTTACAATTAAAATTCGCCTCCTCAGAAAGTCCCAGAGCCAGCTCTGTGGCTCCAAAAGATGCAAAATTTCACAGGGAGATAGTACAAGGAATGCTCTCTGGGAAAACTAGGAAAAGGAAAAATATTTAAATTTTCGTCAAAAGTGGCGAAAATTTAAATATTTTTGCATTTGCCTGCCCCATTACTTAAGGCTTATTTTCCTGGCGACTTTCCGACTTTCGTTTATTACTGAAGAAAAATTAAATAATCAGTCCGCTTGTGGTTTTATTTCTTTTTAATTTAACTCTTCAAAGGGCCAACTTTTTATAGTAGTAAAATTGCTTTGGGATTAAGATTCATTTAAGAAAATAAATTCATTTACCTCATTCGATGAACATTAATTTTTGGTTAATTAATTTTGCTTATTAATGATTAATTACTAATTCCAGACACTTCTTTAAGGTTTGAGAAAAGGACTTCTTGGTTTTTGTTTCATCCAAAAAATTGGCGAAAACTTATGCCAATTTTTATTCACATGGCAACCTTAAAAAATGCATTTAAAAATTAATGAATTTGGTGGTAAGTATACTTAGCACGGCAGTGTAAAGCGTTAAATAAAATCCCTGCCGAAACTTGATTTTCAGCGTAAATATATTTTCCTTCAAAATACCAATTTTAAACCATTTTTTCTTCGGTTTTCACAGAGGGTATCATTTGTACTACATGCTAGCGAGATTCTGCTTCGTATGGAGTCATATATGTTTGATTATAATATCCTTGTATATTACCCAGCCATGCGAGAGATAATTCATGACCGTTGGAAAAAGCAAGGGTTCCAAATCCAAACCGCAGATATTTTTCTTCTCACGATTTTGTTTCCATATTTGCGCTTCGTTGGAAAGTGAAGAAAACCAGAGTATGTATTTTGAACGTCATCCTTTCGTGGAGTGGATCCAAATTTTTATAAAGATCTACAATTTTGGAATAAAAATTGGATAAAGATCTACAATTTCGGATCCGAGATTGGAACATCTCATTTATCTCATGGAACACTTCATTTATGCCATTATTGTAGAATATCATTTATCTAATGCACGAATAGTCGTACCGACAGATAATTAATACGCCGAAAGATTTGGCCCAAAATTTGGTTTAGATAAACACAATTCTAGTGGTAACACAATACACCAAATCCATTTGGCTCCTTGCGTTTTGAAATGTCCTTCATCACACGCACACGGACGGGCAGATAGACTTTTCTTGGACTAATTTCACCCAAAATTTTATAGATGTCTACAATTTTTGCGTAAAGGCTACCTACCACTTTCCTACCTTGTTTAGTTTAAGAGTTATTGTGCTCACAGACCAACCAACAGACAGACAGAGACACATAATACCAATAACACTTTTTTTGGACACTGAAGATTAATGAAAATATTAAGGTTAAATTATTTGATGATTATAAAACTTTTACTTTTCATAATTCATATGTGACAGAACAAAAAATGATAGAAATTAAAGGGAAAATAAAGCGAAGGTATTAAGTAAATTGAGGTTCAAAAGAGTGTCGACATTAGACTGTTTCTCATTAATTTAAAAATTTCTCTTTGTCTCTTTATTATAGAATTAAGTACTCAACTTCTTAACAGTAATAAATTTTATATTGTATAATTATCTACCACAGATTCCTTTCAAAGTTGACAAAAATATGTGAAATCACTACAATTTCTGTGCCTAATCCACGCCCTAATCTTCACACATTATTTCGTCGATGAAATGCAACAGGTGAATCAACTGGAGATTCAGCGCTCTGTTTGAAGATGTTAATTAATGTCTAATGTAGAGTTTTTAATGCTATTGTTACTTAAGTTAATGTTATGTTTTAATGTTACAGATACTTTGAAAATATTAAATTTCATGTTCCTTTTCCTCAGCATTCAATGTTTACTTAAAATAAGATCCTGATTTTTTGAAAAGGCTGAAATGATTGTCCGTTTTTACTCTTTCAGGCGATTCCTAAGGCTTGTTTGCCAGTTAAATTTTGAACCATACGATTTAAATAATCACAGGCAGTTAAATTTTTAATCAAGCGATTTGACAAATTATGATCGCTACATTTGGAGAGTAGCCGTTGTAATCAAACTAAAGAAGGCACAATTAAACGCTTTATTTAATAAAGAAAGAACTGATTCGAACTTGGCGGTTGATACAGTATCCAGACAGATTTGGTGATTGTTTAAATTGGAGGGTTACTGGAAAACGGTTTGTGAATCCAAAATAATCAAACCAGAAAATTCATCCATTAGCGCAAATGAAAGAAGTTTTATATATTATTAATTTACGATTCATTTCATAAGAATTCGAGAAATATTCCCTCAATAAAGTAATTTTAATAAACGTTATGGCATTTTTGTAACACTCTTCCTTTTTCTGTCTTCCACAAGATTTTGACAAGAAAAAGACCGAGCAAAGCTTGTACTCAGCCGGGCGTTAATTAAGTTAATCAAAGTAATTAAGAGAATATGCACCTAGGGAGGAGAGTGAAAATAATTAACTGATAGCATCCATTAATTCATTTAAGTGAATACATCAATGGGAAAATGCATCTACATTTGCTTGTGTATCCAAGGAGATAACATATGCTTGTGTGTTTACAGCACACTCTACCCTGGTTTGTTTTTAATTATCTGTGATAACACTGAGGAACAAAAAAAACACTTTTTTTCATTTGAAAATGAAATTTTAAAGATTTTTAGAGGTTTTAGAGAATCTTGAGGATGCAGATTTCAAAACTAATTATACTTTTTCAGAATTGGCTCTAGTTTTTTGAAATAATGCGTATTGTCAACATTTCACCCTAATGCAAAATGTCTGAGGTAGGGTGGTCCGAAAGAAGTAAAATTCATTTTTTTTCTTATCGCTATACAGCGGGAAAATTTACGGATTTGTGAGAAATAAAACGCGTTAAAAATTCATTAAATTGATTCATATATACCGCACTCACATGAGCCTTAAATGTCCTAAAAAGTGGCGAAATTAGACTGTTTTTAATTAGTTTTTAAAATTATAAAAAATCCTCTTAATATCATTATTATAACAACAGTTATTAAATACTCAACTCCTTAAACATAATAAATTTTTATTTATCGAAATCGGTCTAGTAACTTCCTGTCACAGATTCCTGTCAAAGTTTTCAAAAATGTGTGAAATTTCTTCAATATGAAATTTATAGTTCGTAATCAACATCATAATCTTCACACATAATTTTGTCGATGAAATACATCAGGTCAATGTTTATGCATATCAATATGCTATTTAGGTAAAAAAATATCAAATTTGATTACTTTTTTTGTTTAGGGTAACATTTGAAAAACTAATCCCCGAAATTTAGTTCAGAACGTAGAACATATTTTTAGTTCAGAACGTATGCGAAGAATACAGAAAGTAACAGAAATTAGCACAACTTTAAGAAAAGATTTTGACTACCAGGATATCAAAGTTATAGAACAAAAATAGCAAGGGAGGTGGGACACATATATGGTAGCAAATTACTGCTAAAGACTCCAACGAGAATCTTCCATTGTACGAAAAAAGAAATCATATAAAATCTTTTCCATGAATTAATTGATGAACTTATGAAACATGAACTTAATTAATTTTTATTTTGTTCAAATTTATGCAATATTATCATGTATTTTTACCATAGCATTCTGATTTATCTAGGTTATTTGTTGAAATATATTTCTTTAATTCATTATATTGTTTGGAATTTTTTTCTTTAGCAAACATGTCGCACAGATTTCATGTGATTTCTGTACAGATTTATATTCTGATTTATATATTGATCACTGTTTAGGATTAAATTCATTTATATATGAGACAGTTTTAATACGAATTGAGTGAATGCATATAACTATTAAACTTTAATTTTCATTTTATCTAAAAAGCTACGGTGAATCTGACAAAAAGAATGTCAGATTTGGAATCAACACCACGAATTCATCCTAAAATCACTGGTATATCATTGACAAAAAAAAATCAGTCTGCGCAGTTATATCGAAAAATGAAACGCTTTTTAAAGAATTCATCAATAATAATTCCCAACAGATTTTTATTACTACTATGGATGCTTCATGTCACTGAATGTACTTCAATTACTGGGGTTGTTCATCGGAACTCATTCGTGCTTCGGATCTATCCAATTAATCCCATATTTACAGGTGAAGCTTTCACAATCCGCCAAGCAAAGGACGACCTTACAATTCCCGATAAAGACCTAATTATTTTTACCGACAGTTTATAGGCCTCAAAAGCATGAAATATGTTTCCATAAAATCCCAAAAGATTACCCATGGACTTTACCATAAAATCATAAAATAAATATTAGGGCAAAGTTTAATAAACATTTTACATTCTCCTTTAGCTATGACCTAAATAAAATTCAAAGACAGAATCTCAGAGAAAAACTTCATTCTTCTTCAATTAACTTAATCTTACTAAAACATCATTAGAAATAAATGTAATTTACAAGTCAATCGCCAGACCCTGAAATATTTCAATATTTATTAACTGCAACTATTTGGAAGTTCGGGAAGAGAACAAGAACAATAAATTCATCAATTTATCAATCTGATATCACGCAATGTATTCATTTGAAAATAAAATCAGTTGGAAACAAAACGTTAGTCTAATGGAGCTTCTATAAGCAACTTAAAATAAGAAAACATTACAAATTATCTTGATAAGAGAAAAAAATCGTTGCAACCCTAATATTTGTAGCTTACAGTTTTTTTCGTAATCCAAAGAATTAAAGAACTTTCAATAATTCTGATAGAAACATTTCATTGTAAATTTAATAAAAGACAATTGCTCTTGTAGAAGATATTTATTACTAATCTGTATTGAACAGAAAATGTCAAAAAGATTCTGAAAGAAGATTTTCTTTGAATTCACCAGAAATGAGAATAATTTTCTACAGAATTTCTCAAAATGGCGGAGAAAAGGCGCTTTCCTAGAATAAATCTTAGCAATAATGATTTTGGACATCGTTTAGATTATGTAAAAAGCATTATTTAAAGCCGTATCTATAAAATGATTTGGATCATTAGATTCTCCAACGCAATGTTTTATTGCAGTTAATAATTTGATTTTCAATAGTGCTTTCAATTGTTCAAGCTTTTTTGTACTCTTTTCTGAAACGGGAATTGATAGAATAGGCAAAATTTAGAAAATTGAAGCCATCTAAAAAACAGGAAACCTCCTTAGGCATGCAGAAAAAGTTGGCAAACTTCTGATATCCAAATCAGTTAAAACAATGACATTACTTTGGATGCAAATCAGGTTAATTCACATCGGCATAAATTCAGCCATTATATGACGCTAACAATATTAATCTTCTGATTATATGGAATTTACAAAAACAAATCGAAAGGGGGTTTTGTTGTTATGCCTTTTCCTTGACGATTAATTAAAAAAAATATTGGATTGATGGAAATTCGGTCAGCAAATATTCTAAAAAAGATAATGTATAGGAAACGCATTCATATTTTCACGTTCAGATGTAATATATCAGTGAAATTCCATTTAAGGGGGAAATTTAGAATACTCTTGTGTGACAATTACAGGGAAAAAATAGAAAATATGTCCAGATATATTGGCAAATATTTGAACCAAAATGGTTTTTATCAGAAAATATTAATTTAGTTAGAAAATGCTATGTTATACTTACCATACATATATATATAACTTACTTTTAAAAAAACAGATTTCAATACTTAATATACTGTTTTCTTACTTAATAAACTATTATGAAGATTTGGCGGTTTTTGTCTGAGGTTCGGTTGAAGTATCCAAGATTATATAAATCAGATAGACAGTTAAAATATTTGAATTTGTAGATAGTTACGAAGTCCTTGCAATCTAACATATTCCGACTTGAAAAGTAAGATAATTTTGTTCCTCGTTCTACCACTGAGCTGGAGTACAAAATTTACCGAACTTGTTAGAAACTCAAACAGACACAATCCATTCCCATTCATATTCTAGCACGCTTTATTGACGAGATATTAGAAAATCCATTAACATTTTAGATTCTGCGATTTCATGGACTTATGGGGTCGTTCCGTATCTGCTGGAAGGATTTGGATTACAACAATAATGAAACAATATATTGCAATTCTTAAACCTAACCAGAATGAATGTCAGACTGGTATGTAATTCAAAATCAATATTAACAAAGTCGTTTGCACTTCCATTTTTGGAGTAAAGAAGGCAACTCTAAAAGTTATTTTGTAGAAAATATTTAACTTCTACTGAAACATATCAGTGGTGTATTTAATCTGAGAAAAACTATTAGTGTTTATCAAATATCTTCATGAAAGTAATTTGATATTCTTGAACTAAATGAGAATACTTGAAATCAAGAATGATGTATGCTAATTCACAGAAAGTGGTCTCATCTCCAACACCGTGTGAAGAATTAATTAAAAAGCAAATAAAATTTATAAATAATAATAGCCGTATGGACTAGTTTCCTGCTTTGTGTTTTACATTTAAGTGCCTGTACTACGTAATTCCGGTGTAATGCTAAGTCAATTGAATCTTCAAAACGGAAGTCCATAATACAAGAAAATTGTCAAGGTTATCAATGTAAGTAAACAAACCAGAAAACTCGTCCTTTGTTTCTTTGCTCTGCTTTGGCCCTGAGCGACTTAATAAGTCCTTGGCATGCAACATTCTCGATTTAAATATCGATTAGTTTCAGAGATCACATTGTTACATTAACAGCCCATATTTTTCCTTGGTGTTGTTTTGTCAATGGGCAACTTAGTGTACAATGGCGAAACAGAAGTACAGGATTCAACCAAATGAGGTCTAATTTAGCGTGAAATCTGAAAGCAGAAATTGCATTATTCGTTGGCGATGATCCCGTTTCCTAGCTGTCTACTTGCACTTACTTGTAAAACTCGAAAACAAGGTATTGCGCCTTCGCCAAATTACAACTCCCTGGGTCAGCCGTTTTAATGGCTCCATCATAATGGTCTTATCCGCAAATATCTTATACCAAATTTGACAGGTTATCGCTTGAAAAAGTACATTTTGGCAAATAAATTTCGATGATACTGTATTTTCAAGTCCATTCCATTTATTACTGGCTATATATATTTTTGAATTCGTAGAAGTCTCTACTTTTTAGTACCGAAAATTAAAACTGAAATTTCGAATATATACACATATGACGGCAATTATCGAAAACTATCACCTTAGAAAACTTTCACTGGAAATGGAAATAATATTGACCGATCTTATTTAGCCTCATTACTTGACTCTGAATAAAATTATACTTACGAATGTTTTCGAAATCGTTTATGATGGATTCCCTTTTAGAATCAAGATCGTTCAACTGTATTAAAATGAAAATATATTTTAATTTCTTTCTAAAATTTCTTAAGAGCATTTTGTTTCCACTACTTATCTATCAAAGTCAGAACTATAAATGACGAAAAAAATTAATCTACCTTTGATTGTTTAGATGGCAACAATATACTTTTTACTATTGAAATGTTTGTGTGTTGATCTATACAAACACGAAACAGGGCATTTCTGAAAAATATTTATTGTTTAATTCATTTTAAATTGCACTATTGTTGTGGAGGTGCATTGTTTAAATTTTTAGAAAAACTGCATTCAAAATAACTCTCAATAAACGCACTAATTTAAGTAATTATATTTTTGATTCATGCGTTTAAAAGTTAGGTTGGACGCATAAAAGATAAGTTAAAATAAAGACTAGAAGCAAACATCTGAACAACGACTTGAAAATTTGGGAATATACTAGTATTTTCAATACAACTTGACGCTTAGAATGAAAGCAAAGAATTGAATGAGGGGGTTAACTAATCTATGAAATATTTAGTTTTCCTCATAAAAGAAACGAACATAAAATGCAATATACTAGTATTTGAAAACAAATTCAAGTTTTGAGTGAAAATTAAGTATTAACCCAGATAGCAATTTTAGTTTGCAGCAAGCCTGCCACAAATTTGTCATGACAAGAGTGCAAGTTTGCCACAAATTTGTCATGACAAGAGTGCAAGTTTGCCACAAATTTGTCATGACAAGAGTGCAAGTTTGCCACAAATTTGTCATGACAAGAGTGCAAGCTTGCAGTAAGCCTGCAGCAAGTTAACGAAAGCTCCGAAGTCACCATGAAACGAACTTGCAGCAAGCTTGCCGTGTCAAACTCATTGCAAATTATAGCAAAAACAGAGCACGAACACAACCCGGGATAGAACTCGCGACCTCCCGGTTCCGAAGCGGAGACGCTAACCATTGAGCCAGTTGAACTCTGAGAGTAAAAGATAGATTTCGTTAATACATCGTTCGATTCGATTCGTATACGATTTATTTTTAACTATTTTCTGGATTTCATTAATTTTTTGAGTTGAGAATATGATTTGAATTCAAAGAGAGAGCGATTTTCGCTAATAACTACGTTTTGCTAGTAGAATAAATTATGAAATTAGAGTTCAAAAGTAATTACTTTAAAATGGGACAAAATGACTAGTTATTATTGTTCAACAAACACTGACTGTTTTTTAGATTTAACCCTCTGAGTGTTTCTGTCTTCTTTCTAAAGCGATTCGAAAAGCGAGCGTCTGCAGAACCTTTATCTGTTTTAAAAGTGTCTTCTTCCCAACAGAAGATTTTACCAAAAGCGCAGCAGATCAAGTCTCTTCCCCCTTCTGAACTGAAGACAATCAGCAACCCCCTCGGAGGGCCGGGCTAACCGCAAGAGTCCGTTCTATTCAGCTTGGAACCTATTCAAACTAGGTTTTACTGCTTTCGGAGATCCCACCTGTCGTGTGACAAAATTAGACTTCATGTCTTCGAGATGCCTCATTCTGCCCGTGTCCATAACACCAGATGACAAAAATAAACACCGTTAGACTAGACAAATGCCAGACCGTTGGGCCAAAAAAATGAAGGCTATATTACTTATTTTTCATGTTGTGAGTTTCTAAAAATATGAACATCATCGAAGTTGCATGAAAGTTGATATTCTTTAGATGTCTGTGACTTCAATTTATTTGATGTTTATTAATAGTTGTATTTTAGATATTGGCTGTACTTCATATCATTAGTCTTTTTTATATTCTTGACTTCAATTTATTTTCAGTCTACACGTCAGCATATTAGTCTACAAATGTAAAAATTATTTTCTTAATTTTAAGGATCAACAACAATGCCATTTTTATATATTTTACTAAACTCTGATGGCACTATAAAACTTTCCATGCTGTTTCTTGATTTAGTATTCGATAAAAGGTAAAAAATTTAGAGCCGATTACAAATATAAACGGAGCTTAACTGGCTTAATCCGTTTTGTATACACATAAACATTTATTATATAGATAGTCACATAATAATCTATATTCCAAAATAGCCAGTAATAATTAATACATATGAAGGATTATAAATAACCTTCTTAACCCCTGAATAATGTTTTAAATAAAACAATATACTACAAGCCTTTTGTACTGAAATTTGTTATATATGCTTTTTAAGAGGGCGAGTTAATAATCCTCAAACAAAAGATTACATTTAGAAAACCAATGCACTAAATGTTGGAAGAAATAGCTTACTCTTATACATTTATTTAGTACGCAAGAGATTATCTTCTATTATAATAAACGTAAATTTAATTCACCTGAAATTTGAAACTTTGATACTATAGTCCAAATACTAGAGCATGCAGTTGCGAATTTTTCAAAATTAAATCTAATTCTTTATTTATAATTTTTTTATCGAAAAGTAATGGCATATTGAGTTTCAGGGGCATTAGAGGTTTTTTTACCCGATTGAAACGAAAATTGGACAATTAGGGTTAAAAGACCACATACCAAATTTCATTTATCTAAGTCGTTGCGTTTGGGAATTATAGTGTTCACAAGTATGCGATTACAGAAACCGACAGACAGTCAACGTTTCGAGGGATTTCGTCCAAAATTTAATACGGACCTACATTCCTAATTTTTGAAACTGTGTACCAAATTTTATCTATCTAGCTATTTATGTTTTTGAGTTATCGTGTTCATATGAACCCTAACAGACAAATTTCCCGTTTACGGACTTTATCCAATAATTGATTGAAATATACTAATTTTGTATAAAGTCCATACACCGATTTCGTCTTTCTAGCTTTAACCGTTTTTGAGTTAACATGTTCACAAACAAAATTCCGAAATTGTGTTTTTCGGACTCAGGGAGGTCTAAAACGTGGAGATTAATCAAAATCTCGTGTTGAAATTTACGACCGACGATTATAATACTTTCTCTTTGTATTATACTTCGTTTACTAGAAAGTAAAAATGATCAAACTTTTTTCCTATCAATTTTACGAAAATGCGCTAGCTACGAAATAAAAAAATTATTGAATTTTTTTTTCTACAGACAATTTTTTGCAAACTTGGCAAAATCAAAGAATAAGGAGAAAAATCTAACACCTATTCGAAATTATTCAGGTGGCTTTTCACAATTTATAGATGTCTTGGACTTTGTCGGTGTGGTATTCAAAAATATTTTTGGGCCTTTTCATACCAAATATAAAGGAAACTTAACTAACATAAAACTGACACTTTACTCTTTTTTTAAAAAAAAATAAAATCATAGATCTAATTCAAATATATCATAGAACTTGGAAAATAAATAACAGTCTCATTATATTCATTACAGTTCAGAATGAAAATAAAAACGTATATATAAATCAGAATTTTATTTAAAAAATTATACTTTACAAATTACAGCACACACACAAGATATTGCTATAAAACACATGATCTGGCATGTGACAGTAATATTTTGAAATAATCCAAAGCCAGAGACTGCTATTATTACTGGAAGAACAGTCTTCAAAGTTGTTATTAGTGGATCTGGATGTATCAAAGGTTTCTAACATATATTAGTGGATTTCTTTTCTCAGAGCATTAATGAAAATTTAACTTGCAGTCGGCATTACATTTACCGAAAGCAATTCAATTTAGCTATATAGATTTAATCATTTATAGAAGAATGCTTAATAACACATCAGGAAAAAAATTGTGCTTCAAGGAACTAATGCGCAAATACAGTATTCGTATAATATTTTCTGAGAAATATTTTTGTCTTCTTTTATTTTAAGCAAGAAATAAACATTTTCATTGATTATTGAAATAAACGTAAGAGAGTTAGGCTGCAGATATTATCAGTCTCATAATAAGATTGTTAAAAGTCTGATAAGATCACACACCCAAACATTAAATTTAGTCGATAACGTTTTCATCTCAACTATATTTTCCCCTGCCTTTAAAAAAAAGAAAATATTTTACAATGTAAAAAATAAAATTTTCTTTCACTTTCTTTAACTTTTATTTCCATGTACGTTATTTTTTCAGTTCAGAGTGACCTAAAAATAAATTTCCGACTAATAATTATTTAATGAAATAATAATTATTTTTCGGAATGAATTTTTTTCATTGTAATTTTTATGAATTTAAAATATATTTTTCTAAATAGTGTAATAATGAAGTTCAAATCTGTTCTAGTCTAAAAAAATTACACTTAAACCTGAAAATTAATTTTTTTAATAAAAATCAAATCTATATAATGAAATAATCATTGTAAAACTGAAATTTTCGATTTGATCTGAAAGATAAAACAATAAAAATAATGAATCATTTTCATATACCTTAAAATTTGCTCTATTTTTTGACAAAAATTTAATTTTACTCTATTTTTATAAAGGAAAACTGAGTAGCGGGAGATTATTAATATGAAAGAAGTTTACATTCATATCATAAAACTAGTTGAACGTGGGTAAAATGTGTTGATTCTAGAACACTGTTCAAGTATATATAAATAGCAGATTTTCTTATCAACCCCCTAGGCTTTCAATTTTTTTATGCTTGAATGCGGTATTGGAACAAAATCTATTTTACTAAAACCACAATATCTATTTTACGTAACCATTCGATATGGATCATTAAAGTATTGAGGCATTGAAAAAAAATCTTATATCACATAAATTGTATTAAAAAAAAATAGCACTTGAAACATAATACAGCATCAAACCAGGCTGACATTAAACCGAACTAATCCGGAATGCGATTCCAAATTCCGACACACACAATGCAAAAAAAAATGCGACACTGCAATTCTTCCGAAAACATAATCTCAATGCAAATAGCATTAAAATTCCCTACACCACAGGGGAGAGTGGGGTTTTGGATCCTGTGCCATCACCAATTTGCAGTAAGTACAACCTTATCAGTCTTCATTGTGCTGACCTGTGCTCTCCCCGGATAATCAATCAAGATGTCAAACCAAGAAAGGGGGTAAGAAATTCGGAAAAGTACGTGTGTTATACTTTAGAGACAGTTCACAATGAACGTAAAATTCAGTGCAAACCGATTTCGGGGTGTTTTCGACCACACGTTGAAATGCGTGTTTAACGCTTTTGGGGTTGTCCAAGGTCAACGTAGAAATACGTGTGAAACACTCAGAGGGTTAATTTTGTTTATAAACGTTAAAATTTCAACATTAAGAAAAAGGTGATATAGTTTTCTTTAAAGTGAGAGTGATATATTTAGTAAAAAGATGGAAAATGTTTAAAAAAATTTTTTTATAAAAAAGTTCTTTTTTTCACAAATTATCATTGATTTATTAAATTAATAAAAAATAATTACGGTCTAGGAGATGCTATTAAAAATCGGATGTTTTTTAAAACAGAGACAAAGATAATTATCTCTTTATTGTGCTATCTTTGCAGGAGGCTTGTTTTGCAAAATTGCAGCATGTTTGATTTGCAAGGTGGTGGCGCTATTTGTCACATCGAACTTGCTACAAGTTCGATTCAAGTTTGACGCGTCAAATTTTGCCATGACATGTCAAAATCAAACCTGCTGCAAACTTACGTGCTATCTGGGAAATGGGGGATTAACTAAATCATGAAATATTTAGCTTTCGTCATGAAAGGAAGAAAGAGAAAATGTAAAATTATATAAATACCATACTACAAACAAATTCCTTATGAATACAGATAAGTGTCCCATTGCATGTGTCATCAAAGTATATAATTCAGATATTTCGTAAAATGTCTAGCCGTTTCACGAAAAAAAAGAAGTTAGCTTTTCGCATCAAGATTATTTAGTAAAAAATTGAGTAGATATCCAGAATCAGCCCCAAAAGTCCCAATTTTTGACTATTTTGACCGGATTCGTCCCGATTTCTAATTATTACTAAGTAGCTAACATTAATCAATAGGTTTTCTACTGTGTTAACACCATATGGTGCACTTTGTGCTTCACAGTAGAGCAATCCACAGAAGTTACGCGATAAGTAAGACTGGATAAGTGCTCGTAAGTCGGATTAACTTAAATAGGGGGTCTAACTTTGCATACAATACACGCAAATATTGATTAAATGCTGGCAGTAACTAAGTAAACAGTTGTTTGGAAGGATAGTATATAAAGAAGAATGCTGTTTTTAAATATATTAAGACATTGAAGCACATATTAAAACAAAAGTGTTGCACAAAACAGATATATTTCGGTGTCGATGACTTATTAAAACCGGGCGATTCTTAATTTTTTTCTGCCCTGACATAAAATTTCTTCTTAGAAATTTATATATATATATATATATATATATATATATATATATATATATATATATATATATATATATATATAAATTCTATTTTGTAGAATTTAATTAACTTTAGAATTTTGTCTATTTTGTAGAAAACATTTAAATATTTTTCAACTGAACAGAGACCTTCGGTCAAACTTGCAACTGTCTTTTGTATTTGTGTTTGATCTGTGTGTAATGTGTCTGCTTCTGTAGTAGAGATTTTCTCTCGCATCCCTGGAAATTCATTGACTATCATCTCAGTAACATCGGCAACTCCATCAATTATATAAGAGACCTGATCAGTTTCTGGCATTCTTCCCATTTAATTTTTGGTAAAGAACGGATAAATGTTCCATTTATTTCTGTTATTAGTTTTATTCAGAATTTAGCATTTATATTACATTCTTAAAGACCAAAAGAGAAAAATTGCAATTCTGCAAATTTCAGTTCGAGCAAGTAATATTTTACGGTGTAGCAAACAAATTCAACAAATAACAAGAATTTTGGGTATCTTCTTTTCCACAGATAGGGTCCAAAATTTCATCCCCATCTTCAATATTATTAAAAATTCCACATTCCAACTTGCAATTGTATAATTTGTTGCGAATTTCAGTTATCGAGTTCACACAATCTTAAATATACAGACCAAGAAACAATCAATTCTTTGACGCATTGACTCTGAAATTTGATAGAGATCTACAATTCTAAAGATAATTTCATAATGTTGAAATTCATGCAATTATTTGCGTTTATGAATTATCGTCTTCACATGGATGTGGACGGACAAACAGACAGAATTTTCATTAACATATTTCTTTGCAATTCTAGTGAAAAGGGTACCAACCAAATTTCATGACTGCACCCATTGCGTTTTTCAGCATTCATGTTCAGACACCAACAAATGTGTTTTTCTGATTTCAAGAACGTTTGAAACATAGAGATTCATCATAATGATAAGATAGAACTTCTTGCGATTATAGTAGTTTCTCTTTGTATACTTCGTTTAAGTACTACTGTTTTGGCGAGGTCCCAATCGTTGCCAAGCTTGAATGTTGGTGCAATTCTGTTTGATTTATCATCCGTCCTTATGATTTGGTGATGAGAATGAACGCTAGTATTTGGCGAGTTACTGCTCAGATTTGGCTGGGTTTTGTCTGAGGCCCTGGTAACCAAAAAGTACTAAAACTTCTTTATACGCATGTATATAAATAATGCATTTGGTAATTATATTGTAAAAGAAAGAAACTCAATTTAAGGTGATTTTTCACCTTTCGAATATTCGTTACATCGGCACGAAATGAGCTATTTACACATGAATAAACGTGATTAAAATTACATCATGAAATCAATTATTTTGACACAATCTGATTATAACTATCTACTTAGCAACGATAGACTAAAGGAAATTATGAGAAAAAAGAACTGCCGTATCGGTATGGAATGAGCTGTTCACAAGTGAATAAACGAGATGTAAATAAAACCACGGCCAGTATTGCTTTGGCACATTCTGAATGAAGCTACCTGCTAACATAAGTTAAATCAAATGAAATTATCAGGAAAAACTTGATAAAAATACATCAACTTGAAGGACTGGATTGTCTTGAAGCAAATTCTATTTTCACGTAAGAAAATATTACAAATTAACTTGATAAGGAAATGAAGCATTAAAAGCCTATGGAGCTTACAGAGAATTTTTGGATGCCGAAGAATTAAGGAGATTTTAATAATTCTAATAAGTTTTTAATAGTAAGTTTACAAAGTGTCCAGTGTTTGCAGAAGATACTCGTTACTCACCTGTACTGAAAAGAAAACTACAATCATCAAAGGATACTTGATTTCGTCGGAAATAAAAAAC
Source organism: Araneus ventricosus (assembly GCA_013235015.1). Lineage (NCBI taxonomy): Eukaryota > Metazoa > Arthropoda > Arachnida > Araneae > Araneidae > Araneus > Araneus ventricosus. Next base: position 161,192 of record BGPR01001353.1, on the reverse strand, counting down.
AACCTTAATGAGGGGGGGGGGCACTGCGAGTACACGGTTAGGAGTTGCTCCTCTATAAGTACGCAGGAACTCGCTTCCCCTGTGGGTATAATAGTGATGGGGCTCTGGGTCCCTCTACCAGTGATAGTACGTACCTCCTTGGGGAGAGGTTGGGCCATGGCCCGGTGATGTGCTACTAGGATTCCGGTCTCAGTACTCGAAGCTATTGAAGCGGCTGTCATTCAGAATCCCGGTTGCTAAGGCAGGGCGGGGTTGTTCAAACTTGTTTGAAGAACCTTTATTTTTTAATCTGACGTGAAATTATTCCAGAGCAAATTAATACATTTTTTAATCTTTGCCATGAAGACATAATACCTTTCTCACTAGAGTCTATTTTTACCAAAATTTGTAACTTTTTTCAACAAAACCGTGAACCTGTCGAGCTAGCAATTGTCATTTGTTTTTCTGTTGGGTGTGGGTTTGTTGAGTTGGTTGATTGCTCGCGCATCTTTAGAAACTCAATGATTGTCAACTCTTTGCAAAGATAATCCAAATGCCCATTTTAGAGACCGCGATGGCCTAGTGGTAATGTTTGGGGGCCGGAGGTTTCCAGGTTCGCATCCCGATTCAACTGAAGATCAGCCGTATATGTGGGCTTGTTGCACATTAAATCGAATGCAAGGGGCTAATGTCTTTCCTCTAGTTTAACTTCAATGTTAGAATTGAGAGTGCCGTCTCAGGTGTCGTCCTCATCATCTGACCGCGGTTCTAGATGGCAAGTTTCGTTCTAAAAGACCTCTCGTATTGCTTCAAACCGGGACGTTAATATAACTAACCTAATTTAGACTAGACCAACGGCTCTTTAAAATCATTACGATGCAATTGACTGACAAGTTCGGCAATTTCCTGTATTACCAGTGCGACTTGATCCATTTCTGGCGATATTCCTGGTGCAAATTTTAAAAAAAGGACATATTTTCTTTTTATTTATTTATTTATTGCTTTTATTACATGATTTTGGATTTCTTTTACCTTCTTAGTGGGAACTATTCGAAGCGGAGGAAAAAAACCTGGAACTTCATGAGTTTGTGTTGGTATAAGTGGGGGAAGCATAACCCATTAGCATTAATTATTTGATCTGAATACAATTGAGTATGAAATTTGGGTGTCTTCTTCTGTAATGATTTTCCCTGAATTTGATACATTTTTAAAATGCTAGTGACAAGACCACACCATTTCGAGTCTCTTCCTTTCCACTCCAAAAATTGATATAACTTTTGATCGCTCTCAGATACGGAAATCCTCTGCGCTTTATCTCATGTATCAGACGCAAAAGTACAAAGGGTCACCCCCAATTTTGACAAAGTAGGGGTAAAATGACAAATGGATGGGGGTTACTTAGCAGTGTATAGAAAAATTTTATATTCATTTATTGATCTGCTGTAAACACTAAAAGTGACACCCGAAAAGTCCGGAAAAGCGATCATCATATTCATTGCCTATCACTCCTTTTCCATAATAAAATCGTCCTAAAGCGCTAGTCTCGGGTTTTTTAAATGAACAGTACACAATGTTGGTGACAAGACCAGAGGCCAAATTTGTTGTGTTTTAAAGCTATTGCGTTGGCATACTTGAAAATATACATACCGACGGACAGTCAACCGTTTGGCTGAATTTATCCAAAATTTGATACAGACATTCTAATAATAAATTGATATCCTTAATTTCATTCTTTTAGCTAATTTCGTTTCAAAGTTATTGTGTTGACATGGTTATTAACTGACAAACAGACTTATAATGAGTATTTTCTAAATTAATAATAATTAATATGTCTAATCTTATAATAATTCCACATTTAACTATCAATAATTTGGAAATAAATTACTTTGACACATTCTAACTAAAACTGTCTTGTAAGAAAAATAAAAAACAAAAGAACTTTTGAGCAAAAACACGAGAAAAATTTATCAGACTGATAGAAAGCAATGTGCTCACTTCAAACTAATTCCAAATTGAAACAAAATGCTATTTCACTACTGTCTTAAAACAAGTTAAATTTTCAGATAATGAAATGTTACAAATTATCTTAATGAGGAAAAAACCGTTGAAATCACAACACATGGAGCTTACATAGACATTCCCGATGCCAAAGAATTAATGAACATTCAATATTTCTAATCAAAGTTTTTCATAATAAATCTATAAAAAAAATTATATTCTTGCAGAAGATATTCATTACTAACCTCTATTGAAGAAAAGACTACAAACTTCAAAAGACTACCCAAGACAATTATCTTTTCAATTCTTTAGAAATGCAAATAATTTTCCGCCAAACTTTCTAGATGGCAGAGAAAATACGTTTTCCTGTATTAAATCTTAGCAAAAATGATTTTCGACATTTTTTGTATTAGGCAATAAACGTTGTTTAAAGCTCTAAATAGATTTTGAAGTCTAATAACGTTTCCGTTTATTGCAATTTATAAAACAATTTTCAATAAAGTTTACAGATGTTAAACCTATTTTTGTATTCTTCGTTGAAACGGCAGTTGATAAAATAGCTAATTTTGACAAAGTTGAAGCCATCTTTCAGACAGGAAATCAGAAATCACACAAGTCTTTTCAATTGTTTTAATGACAAACTCTTGCATAGAAGATCCTGTTTCCTCCCTTTCAGTTCCGAAACAAAATTTCAACTAGGAAATTTTCCAAAATAGAAGAAATTCTTAAATAAGCTTATGAATAAAATTTGATGTAAGCTTCACTGAGCTATTCTTAAAGTCATCTTAGGTTGAAACTGTCGGGCTGTTGCTCAATAACACCGATGCTGTGTGAACTTAGAAACAAGCATTGAGTAAGCATGACTATATTACAATAAAAAAAGTTAAATTTAAAACACGCGGTATGGACCTCAAAGTTAAAATTATTCAAGCAACAACTAACCTAATATTGTGTTAGCTTTAACGCGGGCATGACTTAAAGGTTTGATAAGGTTTCGCGAACATCGCCAAGGGGCTCTACAAGGTCCCCCTGCATCCCCTCAAAAATCATAAAGAAGACATTGTCACAATGTCAGTTTTCGTTTCAAAAGTAAGTTTTAACTTCAGAAAAGAATCAATTCAATGTTCAATAGGGGTTTCTTTTATAATTCTCCTGTGTTAATATTTAAAATACCAACGAAATACTTTTCGAGAATGTCAAGGTTATTAATTTTGTGTGTAAAGTATCAAACAAAATGAAGAAATATGACCGTAGTTAGGTTACTCATTAAGAGTTGAAAAACAGAGCTCCAAAAAATCGAAATATTTTATAGATTTGAAAAATAAAACACCTTAGGAATTCAGTATTATTTGTCAAGACGAAAGCAACAGAATACATTAAATAGTCGGCATATTCATTTTTATTTCAAAATGTGGTGCATTCGTTGTAGCTTCCTGGGATATCCACAAAAATCAAATCAAAATCCTGGCAATAAAATCAAATCTAAGAAAAAGCCGCCAAAGTAAAAGGATCTTTGATGCTGTAGCTCTGTACCAATCAATTAATCTGACTTATTAAATAGAATATCTGGTGTTTTTTTATAGGCAAGCAACTGCTGCAAAGTATAAACTTAGATTCGAATATAATCTAGATGGAAGTGATAAGAAGAATTCACAAGGCAATATTTTTGGTTCATGACATTAAAAATAACCTTTATAAGGGCCATTCATATATAAAAATATATGCAGATGAATGATTTGAGGCTTGGTAAATCAGAAGTTGTCTTAATTCCTGTCGTGTTTCTGGAATTTTAACGATTCTCGCCAATAAATTAGCGACAGAACCTTGACGGGCACACCAGATTTAAGTGAGAAAGTGAGAGGAAATGAAAAAAACAAGGATATTCTATTGATAATATATTAAAATATAAAATTCAATTACGCGTGTTTTGGCGCAGTGGCTAAGTTGATGCCAAAGGTCGTCGGTTTCTATCAGATTAGTTGGAGAACTCTTGGAGTAAAGATGCCTGTGTGGCTGCTGAGGAAAGGGCTCAATGTTTTAAGTAAAAAATTAGCTTCTGTAAAGTTCCTTCAATAAATGTTAATTGAACTGCCTTCCACTAATCATTACTGTTTTATGAACCACAGATATTACATAAACAAAAACTTTCATGAATATGTAAATGAGAGTGTGACTATGAATAAAATTATACTTACTAACGTTTTCGAACTTTTTCTGTTGGATTCCCATTCATTATCAAGGTATTCTTTCAACTGAGATAAAATAAAAAATATATTTCAGTCTGTTTTCATAACTTCTTAAGAGGAAATGGTTTTCACGGTTTATCTAGTGATGTTAGGATTAGAAATGACGAAAAACAATAATCTGCCTTGGATTGCTTACATGATAACAATATTTCTGTAACTGTTGAAATGTTTGTCTGTTGACTGAAACAAAAAAGAAATAGATAATGTTTCTGAAATAATGATTGTTTAATTATATTTGAACTGCACTATTGTCGTGTATGTACGCTGTTAAATTTTTCAGAAATATTGGATTTGAAACAACTCACGATAAATACACTAATAATTTTGTAATTATATATCTGTTACATGCATTTAAGAGAAATAGAGATAAATATTATATTAAAACAACTAAACTTGCAGTTAATTGCAAAATCTTTAAATAAGAGAGATAATGAGACCCTAAAGTATATTGTTCCCCTATTAAAAGAAAAACACAGAAAATATTAAATTATATTAATACCAGTAAAAAAATTCTTGTGAATATAGACAAATGATAAATTGTGTACGTCACCAGCAAAGTGCTATATTTCACTGATTTCGTAAAATAACTAGGTATTTCACGAATTAACGGAGGAAGTGGGTAATAAGTTCTCTCAATATATTCACTAGTTATTCTATGAAATAAAGTGTTATTCTACAAGTTGTCTAATGATGGTTGTTGCGTTGTAGAATAAAATCCCTTCATTACAAATTTAAGCAAAGGACTTTTCTTTTTCCCTCAAGCTCAAGAAAAAACTTGAATAGATGTGCAGAATTAGGTGAAAAAGTTCCAGTTTGTTTAATTTGTTCCTGTGTGGTCTCGATTTTTCAATATTAGTTAGTACCTGATATTAAGTAGCGGGATTGTTCTGTTCTCGACTTTTTCTGACGCTAACACCATTTGGAGCGTGTTGCGTTTCATAGTTCAGTGAAGAAATTTGAGTTTGAGAATGACGGGTAGAATGGGCCACCCAGTTTTGCTAGGGCCTGACTGTAACCCATTATTTTACCTAGAGTACAGACATAGCAACAGTCTGCCATATGCAGATACATATTGACCTAACTGCTCTGTTTCGTTCCCCAGGAAAATTTATGCGTTTGTGACCCTATACGTGGTTACTTCGTATAATTTTTGACGACTCTTAGCATTTTTATGGGAAAGAATAAAATTATGAAAATAGTTTTATTATTTAGCTTAAATTAATTAGATTATGTCATAAAGGTTCCATCTTGCTGCCTTTAACTTGTTTTAGCCGTCATTATGTATTCTTTTTAATGTCGGTCGGGTAGTACGGGCCATGTGAGTAAAACATACATTTTTGGGAAAAAAGATATAAATTCAAGAAGAAGCCTGAAGCCGAGGATAGAGGTGAGTAATTTGCGGATGCCATAAAACTTTCTATAGCGAGAGGAGGGGGTGGCCTCGTGGTGCAACGCGGAAGCTTGAAGAGTAGAGGGATGCCAGCTAAGGCGTTTCCTCGTCATCTGACCGCAGCTGAAAATCACAAGGATCGTCCAAAATATCCGTCGAGATGCTTCAAAATAGGATGCTAATATAAATAAACTAAACTAATTTCAATTGCAAGTATTCTGAAAAATAAATTGTCTAAAGGACTGCACCCGAACATTACGGTACACTTAGAAGTACTCTGCAAAAAGACAAAATAATTAAATAACTAATATCTAACTGAGTTTAAATAACTAATAAGACAATTATGGAAATGTAAAAAAATAATTCTGCCATTGCAATTTGGATACAGAATCAAAATATATCCATTTGTAGGTAGAAATATTATTCGTTATTATATTAAACCCTGTGCTTTTTAGTGTGGCCCTTACTACCTGACATATTTTGCACCTAATTGACCATTTTTGACAATTATTGATTTAAAAATTAGTTGCCATATACATATGGCAACTAATTTGCATAGCTTAAAAAAATTTGTTTAATATAATCAGCATGTAGAAAAGTTCAAAGAAAGGTTTTGAACAGTTATAGCATATTCCAACTAAAAATATGAATTTATATGTAAATTTTTTAAGTGACCCATACTACTCTCTGCTCCCCTATTTCAAACACCTTAAGATTTACCTCAGACAGTTACAAAAGAACTATTGTTCAAGACTCTTTCAAAATGGCACTATGTTATTTGATTTCTTTTTCACATATGTAGAAATATAAATGTAATAAGATGTTTTCAACTTAAGAAAAAAATAAACCTGCTGTAGAGAAAAAAGGGGTGGCTCAAGTATCCCACATGATCAAGAATCATCACGCTCCCCTATAAAAAAGATATAATTCCAGATTAGTAAACGGCATATTTTCGTTTTATTCATAGTCGATTTCTTGTACGTTTCTAGCTATTAATTAATATTTTTATACATTAACAATAGGTTTTAAACCCCCTAAAAACGTTTGGTCTATTAATAAAATGGAATAAATATTTGATTTGATCTTTTATACTGCAAATAAGAAATTAGAGAAAAAGACTGAAATAGAACAAATTTTATTTCATATTTATGAAACTTGATAGTACTTGCGGCACCTCAAGACATCTTCCGATTGCCAACAAATTTTATTTTTGTATTTTTTGCATCAAAAGGAAACTTTTCCGCCCTAGTATAAATTAAAAAGAAAAACATTTTTTTTTCTTCCACCCTACTTTCCTTGCGCAGTGTGTACACTTTTGAGTGGGATTCGGATCAACGTCGGCGCTACAGCAGGGCAAACTGCAGTAAGGAAAGGGTTAATTAGTTTTATTGTGATTAAGCCCAGGTTTCGAAATCAAACACCTTGTATAGCAGGCTTTCACTTACGAGTAACACACTTGCAACATCAGTGAGTTTTTTTCACATGTGTTTAAGAAATATTAGAAAAGTTAAATGACTGAACCATTTGAAATTCGGTCTCCCGTCAGTGTGGTAATCCTTTAGCCTTTAATCAACTTATAGGTAGAATCAAACACTTATCATATTTCATCTCAACGCGCGTGTTCGACCCGCGTTTCACTGATGAAGGAAATCAGAAATAAGAAATTTCACGGGCAGTATATAAGGACGGCAAATGATTAATTCAAATTCACTTGAAAAAGAGGGAAATCTTTTTCGTATATCACTAGTTTTGAGAAGAAGTATTGGGGAAATTTAAGTCTCAATCTAAAGGGTAGTTAGAAATTTATATAAAGAGAAAATTTCTTACTCTGATTTTGCGGGATTTGTGAAGCTTAAACTATGAGTACAAAACTATAAAAATATATGAGTTAAACTATGATACAAGCAAATAGTTACAATAGAATCGAACATTTTAAGCCTTTTTATTCTTAACAAGTATTCTGTAAAAAATTGATTTTCTCAAACTAAAATTAAGAAACTAATTATAGTTTAAGTAATTAATTATAGTTTTATAAGAAATTAATTATAGTTTTATAAGAAATTAATTATAGTTTTATAAGAAATTAATTATAGTTTTATAAGAAATTAATTATAGTTTTATAAGAAATTAATTATAGTCTTTATAAATTATTTTTCTAATTATTGTATTCTTATTATATTATTTAATCTTATGTAGCTCATTATGATTTTTTAAATAAATGAATTTCAAAAATAATATTGTTGATTACTTTGAAAACAATGGATTGTACAAAAGGGTTTCTATAATATAGTGTTTTACAGTACGAAAACCCATTCACTTATATCAATTTCACTAACGAAACAACAATTTTTTAGCCCATTCTTTCTTTTCATGTTTTATCGAATCAGTAGTTTTTTTTTTATCATTTCATTCTTTAATACAACCCTTGCACATTACCTTCACAAAATAAAGCCGAAAGAGCAATCTTCTGTCAAGACTAGCGATGACGATCCACCACTCCAACAACGTTCGCATCGGAAGTCGTATATGTGAAGAGTGTATTCCATTCTCGGCATTCCCTACTTGCAACCACTTCAAGAAATCCGTTCTTAACAATTACCGCAACCGAGAATAGCCCTCGCAGATATGGAAACCTGCAACAGCGTAATAGATTCAAGTTGTTCTCATCGGGGGTTTATTGCTCTATCTATACCAGCAGATATATTACAAACGAATACGTAAAGAAATCTGAGTAATGAGTTCTTTCCATGATATTGACGTCAAAACGTCTTTCCACTCGTTACATTGATAGTCGGTCGAACTTTCTTGTATGACAAAATACCGTCAGATTTTAATCTCTAATAACTAATGATGCGAAAGAATAGTTGCCCCCACAACTGATAGATCATATCCGTTAGAATTTTTAGCATTGTATTTTGTTTGACTGTGACGTCATCGTATCAGTGTAGGCGCATGCTCGTGATTGTTATGAATTAGTTTTATGTAAGGTTAGAAATAAGTGTAGCGTGGAAACGCGTTTAGCTAGGAGGTTGATTCTGGTGTCATCTTAAAGAGCTTGAGGAGTATTACTAGGGCTCCAAGTGGTACAATAAAAATATTCATCAGAATATAAGTAAAAATCGGTATTAAATTGAAAATTTCAAACTCCGCATGTTTTTTGATTATAACATGCAGACTTTTCTTTCGAATTGTAAGAAACTTACAGTAAACTTGACAATACGTAAAAGAAACATTGTATCGAAATTTGAATTCAAAAATTTGAATATTACGGGAAATATGAGCATTTGTAGTAAATAATATTTTACTGCAGATAAGCGAAATGTAGTTCTATATACTGTCAACTGATGACGCCATGTAAAACGCTACATTAAATAAAACATAAGAAAGGCGCAGTTTTGGTCCACGCCGTAGATTTTTTGAGAAAACGTCGTGATAAAATGATAAATGTTTCGTATTAATATGCAATTTATTTATCTATCTCTTTAATACAATATTTACACACAGTAGAATAATAGTTACAGATTAGATAAATCACAAGTTCATCGCATGTAACAAGGTTACTGGTAGCTTGTGATTTATCTATTCTGTAACCATTATACTACTCTGTCTAAATTTTGTATTAAAGAGATAGATAATTAAATTGTATATTAATACGGAATACTTTTATGGTTTTATCTCGACGTTTCCACGAAAAATCTACGGCGCGGACCAGCACTGAGTCTTTCTTACGTTTTTTGTATTAAGTTCTCCAACACAGAGGTTAACTCCCAGGATTCGGACTTAAATTACTGTCAAGTTGTTAACAGAAAGGAGGCTTAACAGGCAAGGAGTTACATGCCTATTATTTAACAAGTCAATGCTGGGAAATCTGGAGTAATACATTCTCATATCTGTGTACATGGGTAAGGGTTCTATTCATGCTGCTATGATAAAAGAGTTACGTACTTGAACCTTAAGCAAAAGCTCTCGATTGAAAATAAATCAAAGATATTTGGAAAAAGAGTGAGTGAAATATCAAGATTATTCTAAAACATTTTGATTTGATGTAAACCTTCTGGATTGTAGGAGCTGGATGCTACGTTTTCCGATAAATAAAACTTTCAGATGTAGACAGATACTGTCATGTGTTTTCTAGGTAAAAAGGTATAAAAATTTAATCGGAAAAATCTCTTCTAATTTTGTATTTCTTTAATAAATAATCTGGCTATAGATGAGTAGGAAATTATATGCTTTCTTTCATAATGAACTCAGTTTCTTGTTCAGGCTTTTAAAAAGCATTTTATCGCATTTCTTAATAAACGAAAATGACGTAAATGGACATATAATGAATGAAATGCAGGGATTATAGATTTGTGCAAAGTGGAGTTCAACTCATAAGATGAGAAAAGTTTGGAGATTCTGCTATTTTGACTTGAAGTCCTCCTTATTCGCCAGAAATTTGTAGCACAATTTTGGGGGTTATCTGTACTTACGCATTTGATCAAGTAGAACGCTTATGCCAGTTATGTATTGCACAAAATTCATGGAATAATATGAAATTTCCAGAATTTACCCATAAGTTTATATTATAAAATTATTATCTGTATTATATATAAGTTCTTCGGCTCTTCCTTGGCGGTTGATTTACTAGCTTTCATGAATCGTTTCAATCATTGAATAATTAACTAATTATACTCTGGTGTGCAATAATTAGTCAAAGTTGAAAAATGCGCGAAGGTTGCAATTGATAGAAATGGTATGGTCCAAAATCAGTTGTGGAAAATCATTTAATATACAGACGAGTATCGTACACATCTTCAAATGGAGACTGGGTCAAAATGGCAATAATGGGTCCAACCAGAAATCCATGAAGAAGAAAAGGATTTCGAATCAGCCTGTTTCACAAGATACTGATAATGATTTGAAACCTCCATTAATTCTTTTAATTGCTATGCACATTGCTTACATGCATTTTCGTATAAGCAACATGCATATTCGGGAAAATATAAAGGTTTCAATAAAACATCCCAAATTTTCCCGCTTGTTTTTTCTTATAACATATAGAGTTTGCATCTAAATTATGCGAAACTTAACAAAATTAGTATAAAAATTAGATAATATACTGTTTTACGAGCAAATAGTTTCGTTTTTCACCAGACCATCACCTAAATTAATTTAATACATAAGTTTGTTAAATCAAAGAATTAATTAAGTCTTCTTGTCGTTTTAATGAAGGCAATTCTGGAAGTTACAAACACAACATAATTTGCTCATTTGCATCCTTAACTTCACCTGCATATTGATGATTATCAAAGTTTACCTTATGCCTATGACATAAAACTTTTCTTCAGTTGACAAATTTCCCTGATAAGTACTTGATGATCACAGAGGAAAAAAAATATTTGAATTTTCGGTCGCCAGCGGCGCGCAGTCGTTACTGAGTCGCAAATGACGGTATTGTGCCTTTCGTTGAAAGTGAAGAATTCTCAGTTCGCCGACTGCGCTTCTCGACGTCAGTTGTACTTTTTACCGTTCGAGCTCTTGAAAGTGGACGACGTAGCTATCTGTGGGAAGAACAACACAATGCCTGTTTTATTTATGGGAAAATATAAGTTTAAATTAAAACAAGAGGCGGAAAATATATTTAAAGTAGTTTCATGCCAGCAAGGAAACTTTTCGTGAAAGCTATTAACTAAGTGGTTCGGAGTACTTGAGAATTGAGTTTTAATTTTATCGGGATATATATAACTCTTTTTTGCGGTTCAAATTAGAGGAATCATTTTTATATTTTTAAAGTTTAGAAGAGTGCGTAATATGATGGTGAACTATATAATATTTTTCGTAGTTGAAAACAGCTTTCAGCATTTATAAATATCACCTTTTTAAAGACAAGGGGGGAACATAATTTAAGAAGAAAATTTGAGAATAAGGATTTTATTTATACATAATATATTGTGTTTTAAGTTTTGTATGATAAGCGGCAACGAATTTACGGGTCTATTCTGGTACCCCCGGTTGGGTTGGGAGACGTCACTTTTTCCGCAAGTTAACAACGGGAAAAGTGACGTAACCAGAATAGACCCCTTCGAATCATATTTTATTTACCTGATATTTTAAAAAACTAATTTCCAAGGAATAAACACATTAAAAATATGCAAATAATGAACAAATTATTAACGTATTTAATTCATATATTGTTCCACCAACGTAGTAATGATATTTCTTCATTTAGTATTGTCTTGAAACGACAAAGTATTTAGTGACAGTGTATTGTGAAGGATATAAAAAGCACAGGTATTCAACCAGCTCTAGGTTTTATAGCTTTACAAGAGTATTTACAAGTAAATAAATTTTCTAATTTATTTGTTGTTGATGTTCCACGTTTCTTTTCTTATTAACCTGACAATTATAGTTTTTTTACATTTGCATTGGAATTATAATTTAAATGCAGTATCCTTATAATGTCATGTAATCTCTTTACTAATTTTAATTGTTTTACATTTCTGATACTACCATTTCAGTGACATAAACAACAGTTCATCACCCCTTGGATACGTTTGACGGCTGAGATTCGTCATGCATCTGTTTCACCTAATTTACGGATGACGAATTTAATTCGTCCTTCAAACATAGAAAATATTTAACACGTACGTTCTTATTCATGCAAGATTAATTGGTGTCGGTTGCAGTAGAATTTTCCTTTTAGTGTTTGTTTCAATGAACCTTGTTTTTAACACATTCCACTATAATGACAGAAATAAGTAATAGGCTTTATGAAAGTAATAAAGAAAGTTTTACTAAAAGACGGGGCTTTGCGAAATATGATGATGATGACAAAGTAAAAACTTTGAAGACAAGCAAACCAAGATTCTTTGTGATTTCTTGAATTTATTAATTTTCATGGTGTTTCTTTTATAAATTTATGTTTGATTTACAATTCTAATTATTACATATATCATATCGGTCGAATAAAATAATTCTCGCACGAAATCTACTGATTTTACATACTATTCCGTTCATCAAATTAAATCTGTTCGAATCTCAAAAATTTTTCAAATAAGTATGAACCCAAAGGGAAGAAGCTGGATTTATTTTTTCTTGATTCAGTTTCCAAAACAACTTACCAAACTCTCATTAAAAACGTTAAGCAACTTCATCATAATGAAAGCATAGGGACTTTCTTCTTTACATTCAGAATTTGACAAATATTAACAATTTGCGGCGTTTCGAAATTGCGGTCATTTATTAATATTCATCATTGCTTAATGACCCATGCATATCCAGTTTCGAGAATCATCCGCAAATCTTTGCGTCTCGTTTTCCAAAATCCATAATATTTAGAATGCTCAGAAGCGAGTGACTGAAAAAAGAATGTGAGAAGTAAGAACACAGCTTTGATTGGAGCAATAAAGATCTCACTCTAGGGATCCATTCCAGAGAGAAAAGTGAAAATTATCTTCTTTATGTAACAACAAGCAACCATGTTTTTAAACTGTTTTTTTTTCCGAATGTTTCTAAATGAAGGCATTAAAAAGATCGTTAGATATTTTTTTCTCACAATTTATTTACTTTCACTCTTTTCACTTGGATTTGTGTTTAAGGAATCAAAACGATTTTTATTCCTTATGTTTGCGGCACTTTACACCATATATTTTGACGATCAATGCTTTGCTCAATTTTCCTTTCATTTGAATTAAATGTGTTAGAGTCACGGCTCTTTGCTGTACTTTAGACGTTTGTAGCAAGCCGCTAATCCTAAAACCGCTAAATATTTCTTCATTTCTGAATTCAAAAGTATAAAAATAATTGTCTTCCTTTTTAATAATTTTTTATTTATGCTGGTGCTTTTATGTCTCTTAAAATGAAATTTTAAAGTTCAAATTTCTACTGAGCATTTCCAAAAAAAATATAAAAAGAATTTACTTCTTTCATCGAAAAATCATAGTTTTATTGATGGTTCAGCTTCGAAAGATTTTAATCGTACTAGACATATGTTCATCGTTTTTTTTTAATGTTTCCGATTAATTTTCTCCTCTTACGGATTATGTCGTATTTACATCGGTCCAATTTTCATTGAATTTAAGAATTAAGGTCGTGAATAGGAATTTATAATTTTTATCTCTTAAACAAGGGATTATTTTTAAAAAAACTCTCAGAAATTATCTTTCATTTTTGAAAATTTCTTTCTGAAGTCATGCATTTTGAGAACAATTTTGGCAAAAGCTTTTATAGCTAAAAGAAAATAAAAGCATTAATTTGATTTTTATGATTTGATTATGATTTTTAATTTGTCAAATCACATGTAATTTGAAAATTGAATATTTTTCGAGATATTCAAGAAATATTAAGAAATCCAAGATGGTGGCGGGAACTCACCCACCTGTACCAGGGAGTTTTCGTACGTAAATCAGGAGCCCCTCACGAATACGTTGGCAGGCCATCTTCCTCTTGGGTACCTGTCGCGAATGGCCATCGCTAACCTATTGTTTGCATCTGTGATGTATGTTCAATACTAACATTAGCTTCTTTCCATTCGCATCATTACAATACAAAAAAAAGTTATCGCAACGAAAAGGTGATGTTTAAATTAGATAAGTTACTGAGCGGTTTCTTTATTGCACGACGGCTATTTTAGGAAAGAACCTGAAAACTTAAAGCTTGGGAAAATGATTAGGACCACACTTGAATCAGCACTTACCTCAAAATTTACCCATTCTAAAGGAAAAACAGAAGGATTATATTTGACTTATGATTAATTAACCCTTTCAGAGTCTCGCATTTTCTTTGCTATCAAATAAGATGACCGCTCCTGTTCTGGAAAGGGACTGTCGTTTTCATTCATCTAAGAATACATAGAACAACTGAGATGCTTAATGATTCTACGTAATTTTTGTGTCAAATTATGAAGCTAATTAATGATTAAATGTTAGTTTATAAGCCTAAAAAGGCGATAATCCGATGGTCGTCAATATGACGGACGCGGCGGTTAGGGGGTTAATGGACCTTGTGTTAAACTGCAAATTTTACAAACGAGAGAAAAATAAATTTAATGTCAATTTTTGGGCTCTTAAAGCGTTTTGCTGATTAGTGGTAGTTACTTTCTTTTCAATTTCTATGGTTTATCCAATATATATATATCTTCTTCAATTCCCCACATATACATTTACTTACATTCTTTTAGTACGATTCATTTTTCACTAAACAGTTTGACTATTTCAAAATTTATATTGTAATATTACCTCAAACCATTTTCAATATTTTTGTTTGTATGTAAAAGTTCAATGTTATGTATGCACAAATGAATTCAACACACTTTCTACATTCTCCAGTTCACTATCCCGATACTATTGTTACTGCCGGAAACATTCAACGTGTTTTTCAGCTATTTAGTGTGTTGGACACTTACATCGTTCCACAGATTCTAAACCTTTGAATTTACTACATTTTGACAGAGAGGGGAGAATCTTTGTTTTCATTCCCATGCATATCCTAATATTCCAGTCTTCTAGTTGACATTCACCTGAACTTTATAAAACGCAACATATTTGTGAAATCGTATTTCGAATCCACGACATACCGATTCCGATGTTCGGACTCATCTACGACGCCAACGCCGTTCCCTGTACGAAAGGAAATATATATTCATAACTTTTGTTCACCTAGTATTCATGGAAAACGATTAATGAAACCTCAGCCAATTATTTTCATGAAAATATTCATTTTCTATTATTTTCCATTTAAGGAAACGTCACTTTTGATTTTATATTGTACTAGACGCCTTTGACGACCAGCTTGTTCACCGGGAATATAATATCAACTGAATCTCTTATGTATAATTTGATATTCATGGTTCCCTTAACAAAGAGTTTTAAATTTCAAATTTTGTTAGACATTAAACCCATGTTCTTTAGGTAGCCTTACACTTATTCTGTTCGTTGTTTGCATGAATTTTCCTTATGGAGTCGATTAACTGTCTGTGTCATGTGGCATACAATTGCCCGTTGTCGGCATCAACTTCACTCTCTTATTTTTCTTGCAAAATATGCATTTGATTTTAACTTTAAATGGGCGACACATTTTACTTTCAGCAGCATGTTAGCTGGATGAAAATATGCTGATTAATTCACAGCATTAAACATTAATATATTACTTTAGCTTTCAGCAATGGTAGCGAAACACGCAAATAACTGTTGTTTAAACAATGAAAACGGTTTGAATTGCGTTGCAACGATGAAAAGTATTGTTATATATTATGCCAAAAAATATGTTTAAAAATTTATTAAAATTAGACAAAAAATTGTGCGGCAACTTAATTGATATCATTGAAAAGCTAATCTTTTGCACTTTTGGATGGCGTAACAATTATTTTTATGCGTAAATATTTTAGGAAGTTATAATGGAAAAACTACATAATTTCGCTTAATTTTTAATTAATTAAAATTTTAATTGAAAATTCAAAAACAAAGGCTCCGGGGCGCACATTCCCACCTTCCAAAGTATGTTTGTGCCAAATTTCGTAGCTCCAGGTTCAGCGATCTGCCCTCTAGAGCGCCAAAACACTTACGCTCATTTCCCTTTATTATCAGTAGAGATTAACCCTCTGAGCAGTTATCTATCTTCAGGTACTATCTTTAAAACCTCAAAAATTGCATTTAAAGTGAGTAATTGGATCTTAATTGTATTTAATCAAGTGTCTGATATCTTAAGAGGATTTCAACCATGGTAGTTTAAGAGATTATACACATGAACATGATTACCTGCTTTTGAGCGCTATATGAGAAACGGAAAAATACGTGTGAAACGTTTAGAGGGTTAAATACATCTTCGCATTATATTTCCCTGAAGCAACAATAAAGATCCCAGAAATTTGCACTTTCATGGATTGTATTTACATACAGCACTTTCTTGCAAATAACAGTAATTGTAAATTTAAATTAATTTTTTGGGAAGTAGAATCATCATTTGTGTATTTTATGATCCCAAAGGTTCACTTTGACATCAGTTCAAATTGATGTGGTGCTTATGTGCAATTTTACGTCCGATTCTTTCTAGAGCCAAGCTGAAATCGAATTAATTCCCCAATATTGATTACGAA
Organism: Araneus ventricosus; assembly: GCA_013235015.1. Lineage (NCBI taxonomy): Eukaryota > Metazoa > Arthropoda > Arachnida > Araneae > Araneidae > Araneus > Araneus ventricosus. The sequence continues at coordinate 144,505 of BGPR01001353.1, read as the reverse complement.
TTTCTTGCTTTCACTTCCATAAATAGTTGGTTTAGGAACTTGCAAATAGAATGAGGATTCGAGGAAATGCTCAACTGTAGAAGATTGCCTAACAATCTGCTGATGGAACACATACAATAATTTTGGTTCTCGCAGTAACAAAACTATTCGTGTGGATTCTGGAAGCAGCATGGAAGCAATTCCCCAGCATAATTTATGGAATGGCACCCGTGGAAGAGCATAAATGCTTTCCTTCTGCTGGGTCGCTTTCAACTTCAAATATGGTTTATGCTCACTTTTGCTGTCAATTCATAAGTATAAAATGAATAAATATATATTATTTTCTTCCGAAAAAGATTCCATATTCTCCTCCAAGGAAATATAACGCGTAAATCTGAAGCTGGCGAAAGAAGATTTCTTTTGCTTGAATTTCCAGGGAAATATGTCCCATCGGACATTCAGAAATCGTTCAGCTTCTGCTAAATGTATTTAAATCTGTTTGGTGGAAAGGTGTAAACTCCGAGATGCAAGTAAATCATTTTTTCATTGCTCTTTGTACAGTTAGCTTTGGGATTGCTGAGAAAAGAGAGCTCTGTTTTTAACGCCTCCCTCCCATATTTTTTCTCGCATAATACATGCTGTGGAAATGGAGCTAAAAAGTAATAAAATATTTTTTAAACTATAGTAGAAAGTATGTAACATGCAAGTGTAGCACACAATATAGCAACTAGTGAAGCAATGTTAAAAGTTTCACTTTAATGCAATTTATGATCAATCCACTTTATTCCTTAATTTCATTTAGTTATAGCATAGTATACATTTTATGTATTATAAAATATGTTAATAATAGCAACATTTTCATAGTTCTGAAGGGTAAATTAATCTTCTGAAACGATTGAAATTCGGGGGTAGTTAGCAAAATAATTGGAATGATTATCAGTAAACGAACAAAACTCGCAATCTCTTAAAGAATTTCTCAAACATTAAATCAATCACTTGAAATTTAAAAAAACAAAACGGATTTTCTCAAAAATTTCAGGTTAGTCATAAGAAAAATAAGCCCTTTAGAATTAATGCATGCTAATTTATGCAAAATAGATTAATTCGCATGCATTATGTTCCAACAATGTTCTCTCTTGAAAGTACAGGGAAAAAATTTTGCACTCAAATAAGTTAAGGTCTCCTATAATCCAACATCATTTTTTTTCTATCTCGCAGCATCTACAGAGAAAAATCTATATAGCTATGGTATTTGGCAGCATCTGTAGCAAATGATGGATTATGTGATTTCATTATCTAAACGTATTGAAGTAGGGAAGAAAAAAATTCAGAAATTTAAATAAACGGCTATTAGCTTAACGAATTTTTTTTCTGGAAATGCAAAAACCTAAATTATTAGGAATGACATTTTTAAAAAAAGTATGAGCTTAAATTGAAAATTTCAAAAACTTCTAAATGTTAACTTATTTTATCTACAAATAAGAAATAAGTATAAAGTATTTTTAAACCTAAAACATTTTTTCGTTTAGGGAGTTTTTAATCGGTTCCTGCGATTATGGTGAGATTGGCAAAAAATAGCTTGGCAGAGATCGGAGCTAGCAAGGTTTTCATAGCAATCCTTCTTAGGATTGGCGAGCTTTAGTAAGCAGAGGGCAGAGACGCTAGTTACAATTAAATTAGTACATCCTAAAAATGAAGCCACGACTGCGCAATGATCATGTTAATTTAGAACTCGCCATCTCTCATAGAATCAGATGTTAGTTGCTCTAAGAAATGGTAAATTTCCTTACCGAATAATATAAAAATAGTTTATGGAATTGCAGAAACTAAAATTTAAAAAAAAGATTCAATTTCTATTATATGGAATATTGGTTGCGACTAATTTCAAATAAATGCCTTATGTATAATTTAATATTCATGGGTCCTTCAACAAAGTATTTTTTGAACATTGAATTTTAATAGACTTTTAGGCCGAATTATTTTAGTAGTTCTTACACCTGCACTGTTTATTGAGTGCACGGACCACCCTAATAGAGTCACGTGAAGTCGCATGTGTTTGAAAAGCAGAACTGTCAACGTCATTTAACATTTAATTGCACGTTATCGTTCGTGGTGTTGTAACTTCACTTTCTACTAAAGACTTTGGATAAAGAAACAGAAACAGTATTCCATAGCTAGCGAAAACGGGACTATAACAGGTGATTTTAAAATCATTTGCAATAATGAAATACTATGATATACAAACTACTAACTTTGCATAAAATCAATTTTAAAAGTTGACGAAATCAAGAAAAAAAATACGCGATATTTAAATCGATATCATCAAAAAGATTTTTTTTTTGGAATTTTGAAAAGTCGGAAAGATAACATTTGCGTGATAATATATCCATAAATTATCGATGAAAAGTTCCAAAAATTTGATTAAATTTAATTTATTAACATTTCAATAAAGGGCTCCTATTTGCACATTCCCACACTCCAAAGTATATATGTGCCAAATTTGGTAGCTCTAGTTCAATGTCCTACAATGTAGAGACCCAATAGACGCAAACACACACCTATTCGCTTTTATCATTAATAGAGTTATGCACGAAATCAATATAGATTTCAAGATTTTTTGATTACATTTGAGTCTACTATAGAGCTATTCGTGTAAAGAAGTGCGATTCCCAAGAAAAATAAAACAGTAGAAATTTTAATAAAATTTGGAACTCATTCCAAGGCTAACTTTAAAGATACTTCATTTCACTTCACTATATTGATAAGAAGTCGCATTTCATAAGGGAGAATACGGAAAAAGATAGAAAAGAAATTACGAAGGAAATTCGATGTCCATATAACATGGTTCCCACTTATATCCGTTACACCCCCCTTAACTTCTAAACGGTGACAGCTTAGGCCATAAAGTTGGTGTATAGGTATAGTAAAAAGGCTATGCTCTACTCGATGAGACAACTTACATTGCCATCTATCGGTAAATTTTAAAATTAGTTGTTCGATATCGTAAAAGGTGAAAGATACGGGGAAAATGTCAATTAGAAAGTTATAGAGCACTCTTGATTTAGTACGAAAAGATACGTTGCGCACACTAATACTCAAAATGGAATGTAAAAAACGAACGTTTTTTGGATTATGATTTTCAACTCTAAAGGCGTCGTGAAACGCGGGCTAAGTGAGAAAATACCACCTTACGAACTAAATATCAGCCGGTGGTGTGGCGCATGGAAACGCAAGGGATTTACATTCATGAAGACCATGGTTCTGTTCCCACCAGTTGCTTGTTTTACTAAATGTCTTTACAAACCATGAAAACTTTCTTCTGATCTTGCAAAATCGTCTCTCCAAACACACAGCTCTACTCAACCATGTCTGGTATAAAAATCACATGGATTTCATGTATTATGCAAATGAGGATGGAACGTCATACCTGTTAACCAGAGACTACTACTATCAAAAGGATGTTTTTCTGCTGGGCTGTACGTTAAAGCTGAGGGTTATGAATCAATTTGGCATTAACAGGTATTGCGAGGCGTTGTTAATTTACGGCGAATATGGGCGTAAGGCAAACTAAGCTGCAAGGCTGTATCGTGAACGTTTTCTTGAAGGCCCACATACTGCACGGCGGACCATCTAAAAAGTTTAAAGGAGACGGGCTGCGTGACCAGATGACCTCGAGTTCGTAGACCTCGAAACGTAGGACGCAGAGTGCAACCTGAAGATGCGCTAGCATACGCTCTCGCCCATCCTCAGAGCAGCACAAAAACGATCAGTGAAAATTGGGGCTTCTCAAAAAGCCGCGTTTGGACAATCCTGAATGAATCAGGTGCTCATTCATGCCGATCCACACCTGTGCAGAGATTGCTGCCAAGAGATGCTGAGAGACGTTACACGTGGTGAAACTTTGTGATGAATAACTTAGAGGAACATCCAACATTTCTGCCAGACATAATATGGACGGAACGAAATGTATGGTTCCAACATGACGGAGTCCCTTCGCATAAGACTTTAAACGTTGAGCACCTACCTAATGGAGACATTCCAGAATAACCGCTTGCCTGATTATCCCGAGTTATCTCGGGTTCGTATATATTGAAGTTAATTATTATCCCGAGAAAACTCGGGCGAAGCAGAATTTACCAGTACGATTTGTTTTATCACGTTTTACTCGGCCTGGAGGAAATGAAAGGAAATATTCAGCTTTCATTGGCAGTTTGCCAAGTTTTATTGGTTTCGCGGTTCTTTTGGCGGGACTGGTCACGTGTTTCCCTATTGTATAGTATACGTCGGCTTGTGGATTAGTAATGTATAAAGAAGGATATGTGCTTTGAAAAAAGTAAAATAATGGCGATGATGCAAGATAGCGAAAGCGATGATTTTTGAGATAGTGATTAGTCAGGTTAACCTCAAGGCATTTTCCAGATGTTATTCCTGCAACTGAAAAAAAAATCAAATCCAACGAGGCAGTGCACTCTATGCTCCCGTAAAAGAGATTCCAGAGGTAAACCAGTAAGAAAAGAGACCAGATACCAGTGTACAGAATGTCAGGTATCACTTTGTGTTGTCCCTTGTTTCAAAAACTATCATACAAAGCCTAATATTTAACTTTTTTTCACTTGTCCGAGATAACTCGGGATAGTAAACTAATATTAAAACTAAATGCTTTTACACCTGTAAAAAATTAAAAATTCAAATTAAAACCAACATATTTTGTTTTGTTTCGTTTCCTTGTATTTAATAATAAAATAAAAAAAATATGATGATTTTTTGCAATTTCTTTCAAAAAATGTGTAAGGGAAGCGGATAAAGTCATCGGGTATGGTGATTTCGCAGAGTGGCTCCCGTTCTCACCTGATTTGACCCCATTGGACTTCCTCTTATGGGAACACATAAAAGGTTAGGTATATGCGACCCCTCCACCAACATTGCAGGATCTTCGATGTTGCATTACTGATGCTTGTGCCTCCGTAACACCTGCCATGTTGCACAATGTGCAGCGAGAAATCCAGTCCGGAGTGCACATGTGTATAGTGGCTAACGGAGAGCATTTTGACCAATATAAATAAATGATACAGAACACAGGCACGTGTCTCAGTTTCTTTCTTCCACTCTTCATGACATGACAATTTTCGAAATCGTGACCAAACAAATGTTCATTTTTTGCATTTTGTTTTGAGTATTAATGCGCGCAAGGTATCTTTTCGTACTAAATCAAGAGTGCTCTACAACTTTCTAATTGACTTTGTTCTCGTATCTTTCATTGTTTACGAGATAGCGCCGCTATTTTCAAAATTTACCGATATATGGCGTTGTAAGTTGTCTCATCGAGTAGCGCATATCCTTTTCACTATACCTAGACACCAACTTTATGGCCTTAGCTCTCACCGTTTAGAAGTTAAGAGAGGTGTAACGGATATAAGCGCGAACGCTGTATATTAGATTACCTAATTTTCTTGGTTTTAATTTCTTTAAATGTGCTAGAGTAATTAATAAACTAGCTCATTTAACCTTAATTTTGACGTGCAGATTAATTTAAGGTGCAGAAGTTGAGTCCAAACTGAGATATCTAAATTCTGGATGAAGAATAATAAAATTACTTCTTAACAAATGGATTCAGAAGAATAAATTTTACTCTTAGTTAAATCGCTGTCCAATAACCATTTCGATAGATTAGCGGCTTAAATGTTATAATCTTCTGAAAGTTTAATATGTTTCATTAAGGCGAGCTTTAATTTTCGAAATCTTTAGAGGGCTTTAAAAACTTGGTATTAAGTCAATATTTCAATGAATTCCTTTTAATGCATGAAAGTTATTGAGATTTTTGGTTTGCGGAGAATATTATTCAAAACGTTTGAATTGATATCCTTTGATATGCAAAATCTAATGAATGAAGATTTAAAATTTTAGATACTGTTTGTATTGTTTACTTTATATTAGGGTATTATTTTTTACTACATTCCATGTGATTGCATATTTTTTTAAAAGTTAAGTTTATATCAGTTTTAAAATCTCAAAATACTAACTTTTGAGAAGTAAACAAAGAAGTTTAATACATCTTTTGCTTTCTTAATTAATTTTATATGTAGTAAATATCCTGATTTGGTACCCGACTAATTTCGGATAACAAATAAAAAAAAAACATGCAAAAAAATCTACAGAACTAATAACAAAAATTTGCTTAAATATTCACAATTAGAACTAAAAATTCATATATAGTAGTTTTTGAAAAAATATTTATTTTTTCAAGAATTTTTATAAATATTTCAATGTTAAGAAAAATAGCATAAATTTAAACATATGGGGCATATTTAATTTCAATTTTGCATACGTACTTCTCAAACATCTAGAAAGTAAGAGATCTCAAGATAAAATTTATTTTCATAAATAAATATTTCATGAATATTCATAGTTGGCTTTATTGTTTTTCGCCACAATTATCCTATGTTTTGAACTGAAAGTGACTCTAAAACAAATAAATAAAGCTATCATAAAAACTGCTGACTATTAAACTTTCAAAGGTTTTTGACACGCGTGTGCCAAATTTCAATGAATTTTAATCAATTGTTTTGGAGATATCACGTTTTTCGTGTACCAATTTTAGTAAAATTTTCATTTTTCAGAAAACGCATTTAAAAAATATAACACGTTAGTTGAAATAAATGTCAAGGAATAAAATTTTCGAGGAATCAGAATAAAAACAAAGACTGTTTCAGAATCTTAAGAAATGGCTTTATTTTTAGATCACAAAAAGTTTTTGAATTTTTCTTCGAAAATCACTTTTTCATCCCATTTGGATACCTTAAATGTAATAAATATTTACGAATTATAAATAAAATTCGTATAAATCACCGAAACAGGTTTAATTATATATCCTACCATATTTTTTATTGTTTTCTTTCTCACTTCCAAAATGTTCTGAAATCTAGGCTACAATATTTAAAACAAAATTACAAAATATTAGCATACATATTTTAAAAAAACTATTTAAGATATTTTCTGACAAAAGATTCTAAGAAATTTGAAAGCTGACCAAATTTTTATGGCTGGTTATTTGAAGGAAAAGAAATAACTGTTTGTTTGCCTTTTCTTTGATATACAATTGTTTATAATTTCTGATCCTTTTTTAATGAACAAAGAAAACCTATTGACAATTTGAATTGTGTATTGGAGAACAACCTCGTTTTCCGATTTCGATGCACCTTGAAAGTCGCCCCCGGCATTCAGCTGCCAAAAACACAATGAGATAATGATCATGTAAAAAGCAAATCGAACCGAAACAATTCCCTGAAATGTAGAATTCAGAAAAGGTGTTTGGTTTTATATAGGACACATTTTTTTTCAATCCTCTGGTGCAATAGCTGTTATACGTCTTTCTGTGGTCGTACAGGAGATATCTATTAATTGAAAAAATCATCTAACAGATAGCACTTATTGTTAAAACCATTAATAAAATATCATTCGCAAAGCATTTACTATCAGGCAAGAAAATGGTCTTTCAAAGAGTAGTCAACATTTGTCTTCTACAGACATTAGTGATACACGTCTACTTTCTTCGTCGGATATGGTGGATATGTAATTCCCTCCAGATACATCAGTCTTTTGTCTGCATTTATAAAATGAAAGAAATGGAGACATCAGATTTTGCAATGAAAATAACTTCCCGCATACATATTTCTCTTCAACAAACACCATCCTACAAGAAAATATTTTAAGTGAATTCTAATATAATAAATACTTTGACACTTTGAAACGACTTTACTTTAGGTTACATTATTACATAGCACAAAAATATATCCTTCGTCCATTCATGTCTCCTTTAGGAGTCCGAAAACCTAATACATGTATTATAAAATCTGATTCTACTCAAATTAAGTCAGCCAAATGGTGAAAAAGCAACACGTTAAAAGTTTTAATTGGTAGAATAAATGCATCGTATTAATGCGATTGCCAATGAGTTTAATCTTAGTTATATTAACGTCACGTTTTGAAGCAACACGAGGACTTTCCTCGTTATGTTGAACCACGGTCAAATGACGAGAACGACGCCTGAGCTGGCACTCCCTCTCAAATCATCTCCATAACACCGGGAAGAGGACTTTTGACACCCTAAATCAGATTTAACATGACACAGATCTACATACACGGCGGATCTTCAGTGGAATAGGATTTCGAGCCTGGAATCTTTTGACCTAAATCGGAGAGCTTAGCACTAGGCCATAACGGCGCGTGATTGACTTTGAAGTTAAATTAAATAAACAGATTTCAGTTACTGCTTTTCAGAACTTGGATTTTCTTTAATAATACGAGCATGAGCTATACGTCGATTTAACATTACATTTGATATACCATAGAAAAATATAAATTTATCTAATCTGATGAGCGATCTTTTAGGACTGCAAATGAATAACTTAAATGAACTGAAAAAGACTTAATTTTTGTGGTTAAAATCCCCGTTATAAGAAGAAAATTTGGAAAGAGTTTAGTTGTACTCTGAGGGACAGTTTGGAATTATTATTATAAACCCAAAATTTATCACTAGACTGTTTCTTAGATAAGAAAAATTCAGCCGCTGTTAATGATGCGAGTATATCATTACAATCCAAATGGAAACATTTTCCAATTTTTTAAAATTTTTAAAATGTATCTTGCAATCAATTATTTTAAGGTACTGTAATTACTTTGGTAAATATTTTATACACATAGCATCATTTGATCTGGTACATATCTCCATAAAATTATTATTAAAATACATAAATGAGTACTGTTGTTAGAGAAAATCTAAACAATATATTTACAGGTGTAACTCGCTCTATAATATCGAATTAACTGAAGGGTGTTACCTCTTAACATGTCTAACAAGTTTTCCATTTTTTTCGGATCATTGCCCTCTTAATGGTTTATCATATATTTTTATCGTTTTAACTTCAACATTAGTCTATACCCATATTGAAAAATATCTCCAGGAGATAAACGTAAGCTTCAGACCTAACCTCTGAAAGTGATGTAAAGCATTGTCAGATATTTCAATAACGTTCGTATAGGAATCAGATGCGTGAAGATCGCATTTCCTTCTCTCCATTTCATTCCGCTGTCACTTCAAGGAATTGTTTTGAATTTCTTCTTTCTGTTTCAATGTTTTTCTTTCTAATTTGTTCCGGAATAGGTTCAGGCCTCAGAGGAAAATTCAAATTTAAACCTTAAAGTCGTTTTCCCTCCACAGAAAACCTATTCTAACTTTGAATGCGTATGGATGGAGTCCTTTGATTACATCATCCATCAGATTCTACTTCCTCCTAGTTCTTTTTCAGTAGTTTTTTGTTAATATTATTGTATTTTTACCTCTATCACAGTAAAATAACCCCTTAATTTTTATTTATATCATTGTAATCCGCAATTTTTTCATGGATGATGCTGCTCTTGCGCGCACCAAATAAATTGCTTTTATAATTTTTGTTTTGTCTTTTTCAGATAGTTTTTCAATTTATTCTACACTTGAAGGAGTCCTATTCTTAAAAATTACCGAAACCGAGGATGACCCTCTAGGATTTAGAAGGCTACAACGGCATAATTCATTCGAATTGTTCTCGTCTGGGATTTATGGCACCTCGCCTCGGACGGCTAAGCTCTAAGTTTGAGCCAAAATATTAAACTCTCTCTACCTATACCCAGCAGGCTTTTAAAGTCGAGTTGGTTGAATCGCAGTTAAATAACGCTAGATAGTGAGTACTCACTGATACTTGTATTAAATTCTTTGTTACAATGACGGGACTTTCATGAATCGGAGTTAAATTGATGACAACGTGTTAATTGAAAAGAGGTCTGGTATAATAGGAAGCAATTACTTGTTTATGATTTAGCATATGATTATTGAGAGCATCTAGAATAACAGACGTCCACACGAAGATCAATGCCTGCTATTCTACATTCGTGCTGCCATGAGAAGCTTAAGGCTTTCTATTCTCCTGATAAATGATTCCGATTAATATATTTGGTGAGAGATTAGGAGAGATAAAAATTTGTTCAACATCATTAAGATGTAGGATTATGAGATACTAAGGAAATGTAGAAGACTTTGAAAATAATACGAATCAACCTTTTTAGAAGTAACGGTTAAGAAGTTAAAGTAAATATTGCTAACATATACTAATAATTTAAAAAAGGAAAAAGAGAAAACATTTGAAGTTTTCCATATTGTCTTTTTATCAGAAATGCATAATACCTTTTCATAGTATATAATTCGTCTAAAATTATAAAGATGATGAATTTTACTTTTTATTAGAATGCTTATGATAAACCGATTATGTGAGATGAAATTAAAATTCAATTAGAAAACAGAAAAAATCAACTCCGTGACTCATTAAATGGAAAATTTGTTCATTTGAAAACCGTAATGAAGGGGAAAGTCGGGTATGATGGCGATCTTTTGATTTTGGGATTTTTCCTGACCTCAATATTCGTTACAGGAAGATTATTTTTTTGACAAAATCTTCTTTCAACTGTCTTCTTTAAAATGATATATTTTTTAGATTTTTATTTTCAAATTTGAGATCTCAAAACTTCTTTTTAGAAAAAAAAATCATTTTCGGTTAAGCTGACGATATGACATAATTTAATTCAATATCTGAATTACTGGGCATTATCATACATTTGTTTCGCAATGAACAACATTTATACAACAAAAACTCATCGTTATTTTGGGATTCGAGAAATTTCGCATTCCTTTGAAAGACGATTTAAAAAAAAAATCGAATTTTTCTCATGAAAATGTTCATATAATAGGTTTCACCAAAGCCATATATTCTCTAATATTATAGACAAAACATATTAATCGAAAATTCTGATTTTCATAAAAAATTCTGAAATTCATTTCAACAATTCTGTCGATATGTTAAAAGAATAAATACTAATTTTAAAGTTTTATTTGTTTCTCAAGTCATTTCAAAACGATGTAGTGTTATGTGGGTCGATAAATATAAAACGGTCTGTTTTAAAATAGAAATTTGAATTAAAGCACTAATATTGATGGCAAACCTTAGGTATTCGCTTCTCGAAAATCGTTGATTCAGGAATACAGAATTAAATAGAAAATTTAAAGAAAGCATAATCGCAGAATTATCCACAAGAATATAACTCTGAAGTACAAAAGCGTACGAGAAAATGCAATTTCTGTCAGTGACTAAAACGTGTGCAAAAAACATGAAGATAAATAAAGATTCAATAACTAGTTAGTATTATTATTTGCTTTACTAAAAAGCAATGTGCAGATAATGCTAGTTATATAACAGCTAGAAATAAATTCTAAACAGTAGATTCATTGTCAAGGTTTGTGCTTTCAATAATCACGTAGGTGCACTTGCAGTTCTATGTTATTTTATGAAGATATATTCTTATGTGCGTCAATTAACATTAGATGGACCATTCTAAAATAACGTAATGCATGAATTTAACACTCTAATATTAATACAAAATGTCCCAAGTTCACTTACCGTAAACTGTTGATCTAAGAATCCAGAATTGCCTCTGATATTCAAACAAACGCACAACTGCAGGAAGCTCCATTTCAATCCATCTCTCACGCACTTAGAAGTATGAAGAAAATACACTATGCCGTAGCGGAGTACCCGTAGTATTGACTTTCGGAAACAATATGGAAACAATTCCCCACTATAATTTGCCGAATGGCATCCGTGGAAGTGCGTAAATTCTTTTCATGTTCCTCGCCTTTCCCACTCGTCAGAGAGTATTAACTACAACTTCCAAAACAACTCCTTTTGTGATATTGCAGCTGAATGCATTTCCACCCCCCGGGAGGAACTCGATTGTTAACACCGACAAATAACTTTTCTACAAAGGCAGCTTTCATCTTAAAATAGGCATACTCTAGCGCTTACTCCCAGTCCATAGGAACTAAAAGAACATATATCTCTCTTTCTCCCACGAAATATTTCATCTTCTACTCCATGGACTTATAATGTATAAATCAGAAGTTAGCTTCTTTTGAATGAATTTTCTCAGAAGTATGTCCCCATGCGACTTTCCGAAATTGTTTATTTTCTGCGGAAGCTCTTTGTATCTGCTCGTTCAAAACATGCAAATTCCGATTTGCAAGAAAATTATCTCATCCACGTTACCTTATACATTCAATCGTCTGAATCTCTTTGAATGCTGAAGGAAGTGAGAGCTTTTTTTCTCTCTACGGATCTCTTTGTTTCTCTTACCAACTGAAGTCCTCAATTTAATTGAATTTATTATTTTTTTTTCTGTTAAACAATGTAATGGAATTATTCAATACATATTATGTTAACAAAAGCATTGAATTTTAAATAATGTTCATTTATTTCGTAATAAATATGTAATGATGTAGTGAGCTATTAATTTTATATATGAAAGTTTAATTTGTTTACTTTTGTTCCTTCGATAACAGCACTCTTTTCAAATGTATTCTCTTAATCTGATGAATGTCATTTTATATTCCATCTTCACACATTTAAAATGAAGAGAAGATATATTTTGATTTAAATTTCTGCTGTTTATTTTCATTAGCAATTCATGCCAGCAAGAAATATATGGCAATAACAGTTTCTGTTATAAAATAAAATATATTAAAATGTAGAGATTAAGGTGGGCCGAAAAAAACTTTTTTTTTCTTTTGGAAACTCTATATTGCGGAAAACTTGCCTCTAGGGTAAATAAGTAAAATGCAAGAAAAAAATTCTTTTGCTTTCACCTGGCGGTATCGCGTCGATCCTATACTTTTCGAAAATATACGATTTTCATAATTTTTCTAATAACTGGAAAAAAATAATATAACTTATATAACAAGTAGCTAGAGGTATAGTTTAGTGGAATAAAGTACAGGAAAGATAAATAAATGAAAAAACAATACATTTTACAATTTGTTAACAGTGCATTACGCTCAAAAATCACATTATTAAAAAAAATTGACTAATTTTCATTGAAACACAAAGTTATTTCCGATTGTGTAAAATTTCTTTTTGTAATCAAATATAGTACTTTACTTGTCTTCAGTTTCTTTTGGTACTTTAAAATAATATTTGCTTGAAAAACTTGGCATTGAAAATCTTGAAAGAAGTGTAGTGCTTATAAAACAATCTCTGGAATTGGAACCGATTACTTTTTGAGATGCCTCGGTTATCAGCTTCACACATCGTTCCACTGCTTGGGTGTGACATAGGAAGATACCCTCGTGATTGAAAAATTAAACTCATAGCAGTTTCGAAGAACCATAAAAGAGGAACATTATTGAATTTAACAAGAACCAGGTTCTGTGTTCGCTGGTCGCGCTGCACCCTCTTCTGGGTCTGAAAACATTTCCAATAGCGTTATTTCTTATTTGAATGAAACTGGATTTCTATGACATGAACTGGACGTAATTGGATGTGATGGAACCGTTACCAATACGGGGTGGAAAACAGGTGTTATTTGCGAAATTGAGAAACAGGTTAAAAGACAACTACAATGGGGTGTGTGCCTCTTACATTTTAATGAATTGCCATTTCGGCATCTATTCGTAAATTTAGATGGTGAAACGACTGTGCCAAAATCATTTAGTGGTCCGATTGGTACATAGCTCAGTAAATGTGAGAAACTCCTAGTGGTAAATTTTAAAAGTAATGAGTGTGAGATTTCAGAAATTGAACGGAAAATTTTAAGCAAAGATCAACAGTATCTGCTGGACATAAGTTATGCTGTAAAATCAGGCAGATCTCCTGAAAATTTATCTGTTCGTGAACCTGGTCCACTTTCCCGTTCAAGATGGTTAACAAAGGCGAACAGAATTCTCCGTTTGTATTTAAGTATTGAAAACTAAACAGATGAACACAAAATCTTAGTTTCTTTTATCCCAAAGTCCTATATGCCTGTATGGTTTCATATTAAGGAAGGTAAGTACTTCACAAATGGACCAGAACATGTATTTGAAGTTATAAAATCGTCAAGATACCTGCCAGAAAACTTGTTAAAAGTCATTGACCCACTAATTCAGAGAAATGCATTTTTTGCTCACCCAGGAAACGTGTTTTTGAGTATGATAGTAGATAAGAGGGATCATATAAGAGAGTTAGGTTTCAGAAGAATTATAAAAGCTAGAAATTTAGCTTCTAAAAGAAAAACAGTCAGGAGTTTTCAACCACCCAAAATCAATTTTCCAACTACATACTACATTGAAATGATTCACTGGAACACCATTACACTTTCACCACCACCTTTGCTGCGAAGATTCTCTAATCAAGAGATTTTGTCTAAGGTCCAATCAGTTGGAACAGCAGCTGAGTGAAACTTTGACAAGTTCCCATGTCACATCCAAACAGTGGAACGATGTGTGAAGTTGGTAACCGAGGCATCACAAAAAGCCGTTGGTTCCAATTTCAGAGATTGTTTTATAAGAAGTACGCTTTTTTCAAGATCTTCAATGCCAAGTTTTTCAAGCAAATCGTATTTCGAAGTTCCAAAAGAAACTGAAGGCAAGTAAAGGACTATATTTGATTACAAATTGAAATTTTACACAATTCGAAACAACTGTCTGTTTCAAAGGAAATTTGTCATTTTTTTGTGAAAAAATGTTGGGTTTTTTAGTGTAATGCGCTGTTAACTAATTGCCAAATGTATTATTTTTCCATTTATTTATTTTTCCTAACTTCGTTGTACTAAACTATACCTATAGCTACTTGTCATAGAAGTCATTTGATATTTTCCAGCTATTAGAAAAATTACAAAGGTCTGCAAAACAAAAAAAACAGCTGCATGGGATATTTTTGGTAAATTTTATGTTTTTTAGGATGTTGAATCCAAAAGTGACCTCCATTTCCCTCCATCACGTACAGTGTTTTTGCAAAAAATGGGGAGTTTACATTAAAAAAAGCAGAACTGCGATGAAAAAAATCAATATTTTATTACAATTAAATATACATGATTTTTCTTATAATTGGAAAAAAATAACAAAAAACTATTCCTTCATGATATATTTAACACTACCATCCAACGATGCTCTTGATAGTTGATTTCCTCAAGAGTCATACACAAATCATTATAATTTTCTTCTAAATGCACAGAGTGTCCTAAAGGAAGCGATGTAAATGAATTACCATTAGGCAGCAATACTGCTTTAAGGCTTGTTTTAGACGAATCTATGAATAGACGCCACTCAGTCGGATCATATTCTACGTCAAAGCACTTCTTTAGGCCTTGAACATCATTACGAAAACGAGTTTCCCTCTTTGGAGAAAAACTGTGTGAATTCCTTCTCTCTGTGCCTGTACCAGGAGAATGAAGATCCAGGTGTCAAGAGATTTTTATTTTTCAGTCTTGATACTAGCAATACAGATGCATCTTTAGAAAGGCCTAAATCTCTAACTAGATCATTAGGCTTGCTCTGAGAAAATGGTTGGGGTCTCGACAGAAAAATCTGAGCTAGATTCTTCCTGGTGAGGTAATGTGTCTCCATTCTCAGAATCACTCTAGATATCATCCAAACTTGAAGGCGAGTGTCACTCACAGAAATATAAAATTAATATATAAAATCATTATTGGATATGGTTTTTTGACTCAAGAATATGATACCAGATTTCAGGTTAAAAAAGAGAAATTTTACGCTCAATTAAACTAACAACATGAGTTTTGCAAGAAAACCTTACGTGATGGAATTTTTAAATTTTTTTTCCCGGTTTCAGTGAGTAAAAATCTAAAAGAAACAGTTAAAAAATCCTATGCAGTGTTTTGGTTGCAGACCTGTGTTATTAAAATCGTATATTTTCGAAAAGTTTAGGGTCGATGCGCTACCGCCAGATGAAAGCAAAAGAATTTCTTTCTTGCATTTTACTTATCTACCCTAGAGGCAAGTTTTCCGCACTATAGCGTTTCGAAAAGAAAAAAAAAAGTTTTTTTTTGGCCCACCCTAGTACAGAAGCCTGCTAAATGTTATACTCGTAAATAACTTGTTATGTAAAAACATTTTTGTCTTTAAATGCAGTTTACTAATTGAAAAACTCCACGTTTTATTGAAAAGTGCTTTTTTACCCAGAATTATGAATTTTACAGACGTTGTCACGAAAGTTATAAAATAAGTGTTGAGTTTTATCTTTTAATTTGGTAACAATTCGAAATTAGAATCATTGCGGAAATTAATGGTTATTAGATATTACGGTTAAAATTTGGTACTCAAACAAGCGAAGTAAGCAAAACCCTGAAATACTATTAACGATTTTGTCATCAGTGACAAATGCGAAAATAAAATGATTTTCTGTTCCTTTGGAAACGAATTAATTAAAACAATTTAGACAGTTTTATCACGTAATTCTTTTCTTGTAGTATTAAATTATCATAATATATGGAAATTACATTTCTTTCTTACTATGGAAAATCACTCCGGCACTAAAATAAATTTTAGTGACAGCAAATTATTCTGTTCGTTTTTCGACACTGACCAAATGTTTTTACATAAAGTTACTTTCAAAAAATGCCAATTCTGTGTTATGTTAATATGTTATTTAACTGTTCATATATAAAACTATGTTTTGATGAGTATCGATTAGATTTGTTGGAACGATTAGATTAAAATTCTTCTATGGCGAATGTATCTCAATTAAAGTGAAAATTACATATTGATATGAAAAGGTGGTTCCTAACCTTCTAAACTTTTTAATTTGTCAAGACGAAAGCTACCACTACGATATACCTTCATATTATTTAAAATATCAATATTTCTAAGGTAAACTAGGGTCTGCTCCGCCTTAAATAAATTTTGAATTTAACTTCCATACAAAATGAAAAAAAATTAAAGAGGTTATAGCAAAATTTCTAAACTATCCCGAGGCTAGATTTAAGAATACCTAATTCTTTAAATAAGATTCTGTATCAATAGGAAAGAATATTTTAAAAGGATGAAAACGATAACAAGATATTTCAAATCTTCCACCTTTCTTATGAAATTTTCAGAATATCATTTTAATAAAGAATTGCCCGTTTCAAATTAAATGACAGCAAATCTTTTAATGAAATTTATACCATCCCGAGGATAATATTAAAGATATAACTAGTGCATAGGGGAACAGAGGGAAGAAAAGGAGAAGTAATTACCATGTCGACTTATAAAAATGCATAAAATATGGAGTTCTAACTTTTATTAAGAATGTTCAGAGCAATTAATCGATTCGCATGTTGACACATTAATTTTGAGACGCATATTAAATTGAAGGCGGAGTTTATTACAAATTGGTAGTATCAGAGAAAGTCTTGTAATTCAGATTCAAATGTAATAAAATTACTTCTTGAAACGCTGAATTGCTATCTGAGCTTCTCTTCGAAACATGAGCATCTGAAATATTATGCAATGCATGCAAGAGGTACATGCATTGCATGTGCATGTTCAAATATAGGGTGAACTTTAATTTGTGATTTGCTTGTGTAGTTTTGAAAATTTTATTTGAAGTTAAAGATTCACATAATTCGTTCAATGAATAAGAATATTTGCGAATGGGTTTAATTTCGACTATAAAAAGGGAGATTTAAAACTAAAATAATAGCAAAATTATTTTTCCTATCACTTTAGTTTTAATTATATTAAGAGTTAGTAGATTTTTTTCAACTTCTTTATTATAATATTTTCATAAGGTGTAGATTAAATAAAATTTGAAAAAGAAGCTTACAAAATTCTAGGGATTAAAAAATAATTGCGAATTGAATGCGTTCATAAGTACTCTGTCATTTAAGTGAAAGAATGATTTGATACTAATAAAGAAAAACTGATGATAAATGAAATGCTAATGTAATTAGCCGAATTCAATTTAGATGTGAAAAAGATTTATTTGTCTGTTTGAACACTTGCTGGAGAAAACATAACTCGAATTGTTATTCTTAGAAACTCTTATTTTCACAGCTTCGCAAATTCTTTTCCACACTACAAACTCTTCGAAACAATTATTTTTTATTACGCAATTAAACCTTGAATGATGCTTTCGATACAAGCGGTGTGACTGGCAGAGTTGATACAATTTACATGAATTTTGAAGAGAAACTATGGTAATAACTCTAAGATAGGTGTTTCATTCAAGCTTATTGAATCTGAACCTTGAGGCATATATATTCTTTAAAAAAGTAGGATAAACTGCTTTGCCAAAGAAACAGTTTGCCTAGTTTTTCTGAATATTTAATAAAAGAATAAATATATCGTAAATATTGTGAGTGCATTTGATACCACATTAAATAAACAATTTTAATAATTTTGGGTTTTACTGGAATTATCATTGATAACTATTTATATGTTTAAGGTAAAAAAACTCGAAATTAATTTTTTTAAACCATTTATAATATTATCCATTTTTGCTATTTAAGGTATTGTGACATTTTTTGCCTGAATATGTAATATAAAGGCTGTTACAATTAATAACAATTCAATATCTTGTTCAATAAATTTGTTGAATTAAACTATTAAATTTTTCTTTACAGGTAATGCATATGCAGTTCTGGAAGTTTCTATCTCTGTTTGAAAGCTGGCATCGACATAGTACCTATAAAGCACAAGAAATTCAGTTTTCATCAGTATAGTAATTTCTTAGAAGTAATTAACCTGTAGACAGGATTGCATACTTTCACTGTTCAATAAAGTAGCCTGTCATCGCTAGAATAATTAGCAAGCATGAAAGGAAAATATGTAATGTCATATGTGGTCAACCGCGACATCAGATAGTCAGTTCCACTGCCTTTTTAAAGGATGGAAAATATTTTTATATCTATAATTTGAAGTCCCTTTTTTAAGAAGAAATATAGGATTGAAACTTAACATTATCGTAAGGACAGTTTGAAATTATTATTATGAAATCAAAAACCTCTCGCCAAACATTTATTTGTTTAAGTAACTTTAAAAGCAAAACATTATATAAGCACACAATTTAGGTATCCGACTGTGTTCGGAGACATTTTTTTGAAAAATAACTTTTATATATTTTTTAATGTTATTTTTCAACTGCATATGTTTTAAAATTATGAAAATATTGTAAAATTAGGCTTTCAAAATAATATTTTTTAAAAAAACTGAGAAATTTGAAGAAAACTGACTAAAATATTTGCCTTACGCTAACAGCCATAGACAAAATCATATTCTAAATATACATAAATCCTTGTAGGAGTACATTTTTATGACAGTTATGTGTGTTATGCTCTAAAATATTTCTTGTACTTCAAAATAGTTTTGAGATATAGCTAAACATAGTTTCTAAACTGGTAATTTTTCATAAAAAATGTTTTCGTTTATATTTAAGCGCTTAAAAATAATACTTGATTTTAAAATTGACCTTAGTTTCTAAAGGAAAACATCAAGCATATTACAGAAAACAATCTCAGAAAATTTCATATCAATACTTGAATAACTTTTTGAGAAATCATTGTTACGGTCGACAGTTTTCCTCAAAAATATGAATTCTCAGAACACACATTTAAAGTTTTCATGCAACATAAAATAATACTTACAGTTCGGTAATAAAACAGCTGTAACTCCATTTGCAATTCACGTAGAGTAAAGAGTGAGACCGTTTTAGAAAGCTTGTAAAACAGGCTACAAAATTAAGTCATAAAAATGTTTTTGATAATTTCATCAAAAACGACGAGTTTAAACCAGTCGGATACCTTAAAATCATAATTAATATTTTAGAATATTTCTGATAAAATTAATATATTCCATAAATATGATTTATCAGTTCATAATTCATTTCTATATATTTTGTTCTTGTTATATTATTCAATATTGTACGTTACACTAGCATTGTTACCAAAAAATATCAAAAGTTAATGTAATTGAAAACAGTAAAGATAATCCATTTGAAAACTAGAGAAACTGATTCTATAATCTAAACCCTCAAAATAAATAACCAAACGCCTGTATCGGATTTTCAGAATACTTTTCCTCTTATTGGTTTATCATTAATTTTTATCGTTTTATCATCAACTTCAATCCAAACGTATCATCCTCAAAGAATCTCCGCGAGGTGAATAGAAGCACAAAGAGCAATCTTCTGTGAATGCTGGCGTGCCACTCCAACCACGTTCGTATCGGAAACCGGATGTTTGATGAGTGTGTTTCCTTCTCTGCAGTTCCTCCTAGAAACCACTTCTAGGAATTGTGTTCTTAACAATTACCGAAATCGAGAATAGCCCACGCAGATATGGAAGCCTACAACGGCGTAATTTATTCCAGTTGTTCTCGTTGGGAATTTATTAGACCTCGCACCGGACGAGTTACCGCTAAGTTAGAGCCTTAATATTAAACTTTCCCTCTCAATACGCAGCAGACATGTCCGAGCCGAGTTCGTTGAAATGTAGTTAAAGAATTCTGAGTCATGAGTGCTCTCTCTAATATTTGTATTAAAGTCTCTATCTCGATGGAAGGACTTTTAGGATTTAGAGTTAAATTGCTGACAACTTGTTAGCAGAAAGGAGGTCCAGCATAATACACAACCAATTAATTGTGTATGATTTAGAATGCAATTATTGGGAGTATCTGGAGTAACAGTCACTCCTCTTCGTGTACCCTGATAAGAGGATATTTCTACTGCGATGATAAGCATTGGATAATTGTCTCTTAAGCAAATGGTTTCTGTTAAAAATTAATCATTGATGGATCGGGAGAATATGAAAGAAATATTAAAATCATATAATAGAATTTCATGTAATGAAAATTTAGTGAAAGATAGATGGATCACGCTTCGAAAAAATAATGTGCATTAAATCGGCAAACACAGTTAATTAAGTTAAAATGATATTTTTCATATTTGAAAAAAAAGATTATTGTTTTTTATTCCGATTTTTAATAAACTTATTTTAAATGAATGTTATTCGCAACAGTTACATATTTTTTCTTGCAATTTGCTTAAAAAGAATTGACGATTTTGTTGTTCGTATTCGTGTTTGCAAATTAAAAGAATTCTTTGGTTCTTAATATATTTGGCACTTTAATAGTAACGTTTTAATGAGTATTGCTTTGAAAACTTCTCTTCTGTCTTAAATTAAAGTGTTTACTATCTCTTTATGTCTTAAATTATTTTTTATATTTTCAATTATCACTTTTTGTCAGGCCTGTGCTTTATAAAAGAATCCATAGCAATTTTTTCTCTAACATGAAAATTGGTATTTCTTAAATTTATGAGAATATTAGTTTTCTTCGCTAAGAATTTTTAAAATTTTCATGAAATTACACATTACCGAGAAAATCAGATTGAAATGTAAATATCCCGACAGTCAACTTCATGCATTTAAATTCATCAGCTGAGAAATTGTGATAAATGCACTCTATGCAAAAAAAATCCACTTGTATGTCTGCTGTTTTATATTTTTATATTTTAACAACTACTATAGTGGTATCATACATCTGATTCAGGCAATTATGGAAAAGATAAATTCATAAATAAGTCGAATTGTAAGGCACCTTTTTATTCCTTTTGCAGAAGAATAAGCAAATAGAAGATGACTTTTTCACGAAACATTTGATGTAATAAGATTATTCAACATCAGTTTCTTCTTTTTATTTGGCCAAAAGGCAAATTTTAAAGACTCAGAATATCTGTAAGAGTAAATTAAATCCACAATTTTTTGTTATCATTCAAAGGATGAAAATATAAAATAAATGAATGTTATTTTATAACAAGTGTTACTTTTAAAATTCATATTTTTGTTGAAGTTTTTTCTTTTAATAATTATTAGGTTGCGCTTGCATTTTCTTATTTTTTCATAACTATGTGCTCTTATATATGTGACTTCACAGTAGATGAATTGACCCAGAGTATATCAGAAATTCAATTAAATCCCTGGCATTAATGGCGAAACTCACAAGTACACTTTCTGTTAACCGCTGACTTTGGAAACTGAAATTACCTGGAAAATTCGTTGAAAAGCACAATTGCAGAACTCTCCGTAAAAATTCATCCTTCTTAAGTTCACAAAAGCATGAAGAGCAGAAGAAGCGTGAAGTACACTTTCCCGCAGTTCCTAAACTGTATTATGCAATACTGCCGAAAGCTTCATCCATCACACATGCACATAAAAGTATGAAGAAAATACACTTTGCCAGAACGGAGTAACTGTAGTAGTGACTTTCGGGAGCAACGTGGAAGCAATTCACCAGCATAATTTGCGGAATGGTACCAATAAATCTGCGCAAATTCCTTTCCATTTCCATAGCTTTCTCACGCATCATAAAATATTACCTACATTTTCCGAAACAATTCCTTTGCGATCTTACAGCTGCAAGATTTTCCTTTTCCTCAGGGAAAAAACTCTGTTGTTAACACTGGTGAATAACACTTACGCAGAGAACTCTCTTCACTAGAATTAAGGTATATGCTCGGATGTATTGCAAATTCATAAGAACGAAGCGAACATATATATATCGTGCTTTCTCTCGCGAAAGATTCCATCTTCTATTCCATTGAGTTATGATATGGATATCAGAAGCTTAAAAGAGACGATAGAAGAAGCTCAGAATATACTTAGTTTCTGCGAAACCTCTTTTTATTTGCTTATACAAAAGAGGTAACCTCCGAGATCCAAGAAAATGATCTCCCTGTGGCTTCTTATGCATCAACGTGTTGTAATTTCTCTGATTTATGAGGAAAGTTACGATTTGTCTGCGTCTAATCGTTTCTCACATCATGAACGCAATGTTATGGAATGAAACTGCCATTTGATTTATTGAAATTTTTCTCTTAAGCACAGCAACAAAATTCCTCTGATGCTCTTCTATCATACGCTAGAAGATGCTTCCTCTGATGCTCTTCTATCATACGCTATAAGAAAATTTCGAGAATAATGATTGTTTTATAAATTTTGTAAAACGTTCAAAAGATATTATGTTAACCTTCCATTAGGCGTATATAACCTGTGAGATGAAGCACCCTTAATTTTTTCTGCTTAAGTGCGGGATTTACCAAGAAAGGCGTGGAACCCCTAGTAGCTTCCTGGCTCCATACCACTCACACAAGGGTTTCGTGGGTTTTTTCTCGTGCTCTTTTGATGTACGTGAAGGGCAAGTTGATCTGGATAATGAGTTGCACCCGATTACGTTTGTATTCTTGATTTCCCAAATGTTTCTCAATATTTCTTTTTATACACTTTCAAAAGTTCGTATACCTGTGTCGCATCTCTAATTAAATGATATTGTTCATTTTTTCCAATATATTGTTTCAAAAATGTCGAACTATTTCAGACTCTCAACGAAAACAGTTGTCATTTCTAAGGAACTTCACATGGAAACAAACGTGAACTCACTTCTGATTTCCTGGACATATTGCTAGTTGATATTGCAAGGAAATACAAAAACAGATACTTAAGAAAGGAAATGTAGCTTTGTATGACCGAATAGTTCAGTGTGATAATCTTTTTCTTAAGCCTAAGCAAAAATTTCACATGATTTGCGCCCAAACGTGTCAGCATTTGCACTACAACCGACCGAAGGTTAAATGAATTAAGAGTAATTACTCAGTACTTACATTAGGGTGGCCTTTATTATAATGGCGAAAAATTTACTTAACTCTTTTTAAAATCGCCCCACCACCCTATATTTTTTCTTTCACTATGATGTATAAGTACACCAAATATATCTTCCATATATAAAGGATAAACCGAGCCACATCGAGCTTGATTAACCCATTGCTGACAGGTACGGCGTATAATGTACGCCAGTGGGTATTTACCATAAGATGAGTAAAAACTATCGAAGGTGGAGAGGTCACCACCTTTGTAGCCTCGTATTAACATTTATCCTACTTGTTCCGACAGTTCCACTGACAATGAATCAGTCAGTTTGGTCTGATTGCGTTTGAAAATGCCTGAAACGCTCTCCATATTAAAACCTGGTTATCACGAAACGGCGAGAAATTTTCCCTTCAGACCAATATTCGGCTACTGCTTTCTGTGGTCTTGAAAAAGAAATTGCTTTAACTCTTTATAAATTGTTAAGAGTCGATTCAAAAGCTTGCATAAATTTTACCCCTTTTTCTGCAGTGTTGTCATTGACAACACTGTTTTTACCCCAAATGATTTTAAATTAGAATCGTCCCTATCCCAAAGACCTGGACTGAGATTCAGAAAAAAAATTCCTAGTCCAATTTATTTAATAAATTACAATTTTTCTGAGGAATGAACTTCGATATTGCTTTTCCTGAAGAAAAAGCAACGATGAACTAACTTTGTTGGTGTCATATCTAAATTCTGAATCACTTAAATAGTAAATATTCATTAGAAAATCTTGTTAAAAATTTGAAAAATTATAAAAATTGACTATAGTTATAATTCAACGAGCTCCCTTTAATTGCTTAAATTTTTCATTTTTTAAGTGCATTAGAAAAATATTTTACTTTACTTGATATTTCTCTCTCACTTCATATTTCTTTCAATCATTTATTCCAAATAA
The DNA here is from genome assembly GCA_013235015.1 of Araneus ventricosus. Classification (NCBI taxonomy): domain Eukaryota; kingdom Metazoa; phylum Arthropoda; class Arachnida; order Araneae; family Araneidae; genus Araneus; species Araneus ventricosus. Next base: position 120,114 of record BGPR01001353.1, on the reverse strand, counting down.
GTCCATTTTTTCTTCTGATTTTTTAAAAAGAAAACAACAACTTTTCCATATATCTCATGCAGAGATGGAAAACATGCCATCTCTCGATCTGCATACTGCTTTAGAAATCTCCGTGTTAATACGACCAGAGTTGGAACTATATGTGTCAGAACAGAGAATTTGAGCCTTCTCTTCCAACCCCCTATCTTTTAGAATACTCCAGACAGACACAGTTCGCTCCTACCCTGAAGAATTTTCTAATTTTGGACCCAACCAATTTTTCTTGATCTTTTAATAACAATCATAAGTAGTCTTTTACTCTTTAAATCTCGCTCATTTAAAACAGGTAGCAATTTACCATTTCAAAGAAAGAATACGAAACTAGTTTCATTATTCATTATTCTTTAATCTTAGTAGCCTTCTTATTATGAAATTCTTCCAGATATCTTTGGATCGTGTTTCAATTGATTGACAGTTCATATATGGTATGCCTTAAAGACTCTTCTACGGATACGAGAACAAATACGACATTTTACTGGCTACTGTGTCGTAGATCGAATACAGCTGTTAATTTTGGAGTTAAAAAAATTTCCTCCTAAGTACATTTTTTTATCCCTAATCCTATTTGCGCATCTTAGTTTCTCTGAACAGAAGATTGGGTACTTTACTTTAGTTATATCAACGTTCCGTGCTGAAGCAGCACTAGGTCTAATTTGGGACGGATCTCGTCATTTTGAACCACGTTCAGATGACGAAGATGACACTTAAACTGCCAAGCCCTTCTCCACACTTCCGCACCACACCAGCGGAAGGAAGTTTAATCCCCTACGTATGATTTAGAGTGCAACGGGCCCAATACACGACGGATCTTCAGTGGAATCGGGTTTTAAACCTGGAACCCTCCAGCTCCGAGATCGACACCTTACCACTAGGCCACCGTGACCTGAGACGTCTGGCTAATGAGTTGATGAAGGCCAGGATTGATCAGAAATATCCTGGATGCCTGACTAATCTTCTGATAAATCCACGCAATTTTCTGAGTTCTCTGTACTACAAATAACCTTAGTGGGTGTGTTTTTTTGTTCTCTGACTCTCAATAATGGCTTACTTTCACGCTTGGCAAACTTCATTTCGATTCCCGTAAATGAATCCCCTCCGCCCTCCCTCTTCGAAACCGCATTCCCTCTTCGAAATCATTTCAAGAAATCATATTTTTAAAAATTACTGAAACCGAGAACAGCCGTCATATATATGGAAGCCTATGATAGCATAATTAATTCGAGCTGTTCTCTTATAGGATTTGTTAGATTTTACCTCATCCAGCTTAGTTCTAATTTAAAGTCATAATATTCAGCTTTCTCTATCTACACTCAGCAGACATTTTGCAGGCACATTCGTTGAATTTAAGTTAAGGAATGCTGAATAATAAGTGTTCACTGAAATTCGCATTAAACTCTCTATCTTGATAGGAAATCTCTCAGGACTTTGAGTCAAAATGCTAACAGAAACGAAGCCAGGCAACATACGGAAGCAATTACTTGTCTATGATTTAACATATCATTACTGAGAGCATCTGGAATAAGAGCCCCTCAGTATACATGGGGTAAAAGGGTTGTTCATGCTGTTAGGAAAAGCATTAGACAATTGAGCCTTAGGCAAATGCTCTGGATTGAAAGTTAATGAAAGGCATTTAGAGATATGGAGTGGGAAATATTAAGATAACTCTACTGCATAAATATTTTCCTAAAATTTTTAAATTAATACATAAGAATAAATAAAATCCTTCAATTATTGAATTAATTTCTCGAAGCATAATATATGTATTTCGTGAAATTTTGGGATCAGAAATAAAGCAAATTTAATTATATGATGTAAGTGATTTAACATCTGATTGCCGCTACATATCAGCTTTCATTAGTATTGTTATCGTCAATAGATAACAAAAGATGAAGTAAGTTTTTTTGGATTGCTTAAATATAAAATAAAATTTTCATGACACATAAAATGGAAATATCATTCATTACAAAATAAAAATTGAGATCTAAACGGAAATTGGTGAAGAAATTATTAATGAAGCATTTAATGGAATTAAAATTATTTAAGCCGATAAAGATTTCTCGTCTTCGAAAAATAAATGAAAATTTATGGAACTGTTTTCTTATGTTATTATCATAATGTCTCAGTTGGGATTGAATGAAAAAGAAACCTTTATCGTTATACACTATATGATCAAAAGTATCCTGACACTTTTGGATTTTCACAATTTTTAGAATTTCTCTGGAAAGGCTAGACCAAATGCCTTTGAACATCGACCATGTAAAATATAGAGTCTAACTAATTACGAAATTACGAATGTAAAATATCGAGTCTAACTAACGATTACGAAAGCATTTAGGAGAGTGACCAGAAATTGATGCAGAAGACAAAAATCTCCGCTCACGCCGTTCCACAAAAATCTGATAATAATTTACAAATTTCATCAATGGTTATACTTAAGATGCATATTGCTTACATGCCTTTTTGCAAAAATGGAAAGAATATTCTGGAAGATATACAGGTTTTCTTTAAATATCCCAAATTTTCACGCATGTTTTTTGCTTATAACTTGCACAGTTTTCTACCAAATTAAAAACGTAAGAAAGACATTGTGTAAAATTTTGTGAATATTTGAGAAAATATGAGAATGTATTTTAATATTTTTTTTACTGCGCATGCGCGTGACATAGCGCATTTTTACTTTCTCGTATACGAAGTATATAAAGAGAGAGTATTGTAATCGCCGAAATATTCGAACTCGAGATTTTGACGACTCTCCACATTTTGGACCTCCCCGAGTCCGAAAGACAGAATTTTGGAATTATGTCTGTCTATCTCTCTCCGTGTCTGTCTGTGATCATGATAACTCTAAAACTTATTATTGCTACAGGGTTGGAATTTTGTATGTGATCTTTAGAAATAGTTTGTAGGTTTCTTTTAGATTTTATACGAAATCCGTCCACTGGAAATCTGTCTGGCCGTCTCCAAATGTCATGTGAACACTAAAAATCCAAAACTTAAATACCTGGATGGTTAAAATTTGGTACACAGTTTTATCATAAAGAATGTAGGTACGTATTAAATTGTGGACCAAATTTTTCAACGCGTTGACTGTCTGTCGCTCTGTATAATCGCAAACTTGTGAACGCAATGACTATTTAAGATAATGGATTAGATATATGAAATTTGGTTTGTGGCCTTCTAGCATTAATTGTAGATGTCTCCTTTTTCTGTTTCAATCCGGTTAATAAAAAGTTGTTCAAATTGCATATTTTGTTCAAATTGCACATTGCGACTGTGTGTTAGCGAGCGCTTCGCTTATTTTACTCTAGAGAGTATTGTTGGCTTTTGACCTTAGCGGTTTACGAAGGAAATTGTAGCGAGCGGCAAACGCGCGCTTCGGAAATTATGACAACCCCCTAAAATGAAACTTCGTTCTGACATTCTCCAGACGGACGCCTGCGATTAACCAGAGGAGTATTGAAATCTCGTGTGATATCTGTAATATAATTTCGTACTCAAAAACCTTAAATAAAATCTTGGTTGTTGTGGTACACTCAGCGCGCGTAAAAATTGCGAACATACACAATTTTTACGCTCACGGAATGGGGGCCAATGACATTTTTTTGCAAAATATCAAGTTTTTGGGAATTCATAAATTTTATATGTTTCATTGAAAATCACCTTTCATAATTTGTTTTCTCAAAACACCCAGGCCTTGGTAAATACCCGAGTATATACTCCAAAATTTTTACCTACCCACTGGGTGTGGAGATTCGTCAAAATCTTGAGTTCGAATTTTTTGACGATTACAATACTTTCTCTTTGTAAACTTCGTATACGAGAAAGTAAAAATACGCTATTTCTCGCGCATGTAGAGTAAAATATAATTTACTACAAATACACATAATTCATCTAATTTTCAAAGAATTTATTTCAAATTCTTATACAATGCTTTTCTTGACACTTTTTCAGTTAAATTGTGCATAATTTGGTAGAAAACTCTGCATGTTCAAACAGATGCATGCATTAAAGATTATATTAGTGAAAATACAATCCTCATATAAATTACACCTAAATTCCACTGTAATATTCACACTAAAATTCGGAAAAGCACTTTATTTTGCATTAGATAAAAATTATGTTGTTATAAATAATTTTCTCCTTTTTTCTGACCTGTTGGTTTAACAGACAATACGTAGGAAAACTGAAACAAACATTCTACAACTTTTGCAATTATTTTATAAAAGCATGCTTAATTTTTTCTAAGTTCCATCTTAAATTTTAAGAAAATAAAATATAAATATTTACCTTGAAGTGTAGAGTACAAGAGGGTAAAAAATGAAATCCCTCTAAAATAAAACTCTATTTAAACGTATTTTTCCTTCTACTCACTTAGTTAATTGTTTCTACGCAAAGATTCTGTGGAGATGAGGAACCACTCAAAATTTTCCCATTATTTTATTTTTTAAACTTTATCTCGAGTCATAAAATTTTACCTAGTCATGTTCTACCGACCGCTGTCTATATTGCGATCTTTAAAGAGCTCCCGAGGTAAAAAAAAAAGTTCAATATTACCTAAGTACCTAGACAAGCTCTGATTACGAGCCAAAAAATCTGCTCTTTTAATGAATGTAGTCATTAGCGACGGCAGCTCCACACTACTGACTGCGTGTGTAAACACTTTTCGCCGCTGCGATCCTGAAATAATTATCAGGGAAAAGCGTCAATGGCATAAAATCTTATGTCATAGTCATGAGGTAGATTATGATAGCATCTATAAGCAGAGTTAGTTGCCGATATAAATAAGCAATAAACGGAGCGTAAATTTACATTGATATATTTTAAAAAGACAAGTTTGAATAAGTGTATTTCTGAGGTTAATTTATTGCCTGAACAGGCTCATACGTAACATTTTCTCTGTTAAAGAATTCCACATTCTGGAATTTGATGAACCATCATTGGCCTTTGAAACTTATTAGTACACTGTCGAAACAAATATTTCATTTTTGTGAATTTTAAAAAAAAACTTATTGTTTTCTCTTGCGATTCATAACCTCTATACCTTCGTTATTTCGTTCGTTAAACGTTCGTTTGTTTATTAAAGTTTAATAATATTTAAACTAGTAGTGCGGCTGCTTATTCCAAATCCAATGAAATCTTCATCACACATTTTCATGTCACGAAACTCCACTTAACTGTTTCGGCTCTCATCCGAAGGATGTGAAGTGAAGAGGGAAGGAAATGTTGGTAGACGCCATTGATGATATTAGGTCTCTGCACAATGGGTGCACGTTTTGTAACAGTTCTGGAGGTGAAATCCGAGTTAGTAATAATGAGTAATATTAAACGTGAATCATAATTGTACATATGTATATTTCTCTTATTTAATCGTATATAGTAGAATTAATGAACTAGTGTGGAAAAAAGTGAATTTATTGAAGGGTGGAGCACACAGTTACTACACACGTATTGTGTGTTTCCTTTAAGCGAATTGACGGAGTTACGATTTAGATTTCAATGCACTTTTTTGCAATGCATGGAAGAAATTCAACTATTTCTTATTATTTCAGCAGCAAATTTTTAATTGTGCTCTTTGTAGCAAATATTTAAATTACTCCGTAAAGACATGTAAATTTACTCCTCTTTTACTCCTGTTGTAGATTTTATTTTATTAGAAATTTTTATTATTTATTTATTTTTATTTTCTTTTTTTATATTTCTTTTATATCTGCGTTGTAATAGTTGAAGAGATCCAATTTTTGTTAATTAAAAATTTTTCAACTATGGAATTAATTATTAATACCAGGCTTATATTTAATTTTAAGGAAATAGAAGTCTAAGTATGCAATTGTGATATCAACAATTACTGTCAAAACTACCAACTGCCATTTACAAGGTGTCAAGAACAGACACCTTGTAAGATGTCACTTCTATTCAATAATTAAATTAAATTGCAAGCAATTATCAATATAGATGTAACTCATATTGATCTAATTTGAATTCCATCCTCAGGTGGTAAGGAGGAAAAAGCAGCATCACACAGATGGCTTTGCGATTAAGGACTACAACCTCTTCAGCCCAAACTACAGCCAAACTCAATGGTAGGAAATATTGGTTTCGTCTTCCGAAGCATCGCTTTGCTGTTGTGCAATGAGCAAATTTTGAAGCTTGCAAGAGCTGTTTCTTCGCAGTTCCGACTTGTGTATCTTCTGTTCATTGATGCATTTTCTGGTTGAACTTTACAGTGAGAAAAAACCCAAAAGTATTAAAAAAACATTTTAAATAATTTCAGGGGGTGCCGCAGCTCTGTAGACCTAATGGTCAAGCCGCTTCTGGAATAGACATAAGGTACGTAAATACTGCGAGTTAAGTAAATGTCCACCATTTTTTCAAATTTATAACTTTGCTTAAAGAACAAAGAAGTGCATTGTACGTATGCAACATTTGATTTGAAAGGAACGTTAGTAATATTTTTAACAAATCCTTAAATAATATCAAATATGAAGATATCTGCGGGGCTGTATTTCTGTTTGCTGGCGTTCTAAAGAGACTATTTATGTATTAGACTTAGTAATTTCTAGAATTAGCTTCAACTTTAGGAACTAAATATAATGGGCTGTTCATTTCTAAATACTATCGTTAATACTGGTTCTATAGTTGGAAGTCTAAATGTTTTATTTATGTATTCATTTTTTTACCTGGACCTTTTACTTTCGCATCATGGTTAATTGACTTTTTTGTATTTGTAAACAAAAGTCCTCCATACCGCTACTCAAAACACGAAACATATCATACATCTATAATACTACTGTATATTGCAATTATGAGAAAAATTTTATTTAGCTAATAGGCTGTTTGAGTTAAATTCTGCAACATTTTTGCTTTTTAAGTTTTTAAGTTCTACTCTTAAGATATTTAAGTTTAAATGCTTGAAGAGATCAAAACGGTTAATTGAGCAAATATATTGGAACAGGGAAAATAATAGGCACAATACTCCTGAAACGAATGGTTATACAATTACAACAAGCGACAATTGCAAAACTCTTGTTCAAGGAACGTTAAAAACTGCGAAAAGAGCGAAATATTTAATTGATAGGAAACACTGCTAATATTCCTTTAGTGCTAAATGAGGCATTTTATAAAGATTTACATAATAAGAAGTAAGAAACTACATCTGAAACGTGATGAATGCGAATAAAAATTTATTCTAAAAATCAAATGCAAATTAAAAATTTCATATCATTCAAATATTTCATAGAAGAATTTTTAAACAGATTATTTGATTAAAGAATACTTCAGAAATTTCCGTCACAGACAGCAATTTATTTTTCTGGTGAGAAAAGCTTGTATATCAATTTTTTATCGCTATATACACTCATCTAATATAGGAAGGTAGTCAAAGAACGTTTACACTATCGAATTGTCAAATTTGGAAAGAAACAGGCGTAGAGTTTTTTATCCAATGAAAATTTTACATCATTCTAATGTTCAGCTGTACCCTAAGGGACTAACGGAGTGTTAAGAACACATAACATTTAGAGCAAAAGAAAAAAAGGCTTACTAAATACGAAATCACATCTACTTCAAAAGAATTTGCCGAAATCTCATTAAAAATGTCAAGTCAGATTATAATGAATAAATCTTAAATATTTTTTGTTTCTTCTTCTGAATATTCAATATTTGACTAATAAACTATTAGATCTATTTCGAAATTGCTGTCATTTATCTTAATTATACGAACATTTGGTTTATACAGAGTGAATAAAGAAACTTAATGTCTCGGTTTTCGGAAGTCAAAAAGATTAAGAAGACCCAGAACGGAGTGAATGAAAAACTAATGGGAGATGATAAAAATTAACTCTGGAGTATGCGAGATTGACCACTAGGGATATATATTAGGAGTTTAGTTAATATTGTCCTGTTTTATTTAAAAATGTTTCTATGTTTTAATCTAAAATTGCCACAATTTTCTTAATTCCATTAAAAATATGGTAAGAGATTCTTGATTTTCTTAATTCTTTTATTTTAAAAGGTGATATTTATGCCATATTAAAAGTACTATTTTAATGGTATTTGCATTGGTTCTTTTCCCCTCAACTGAATAAGCGAATCCAATATACATAAATTATATTTTCCTTTAATGTAGGTATTAGAATCGCACAACAACTAAAATGTTGCGTCATGTTAAATCTTTTGGAAATTCTTAAATCTGAAATGTTCAATCCTTTTAATGTTCCATTCTTATCATCTTTTTCCGAAACAAAAAACGATCTGTATGATTTAAATTTATCTGGCTGCGTTCAGATGACGAAGACGACACCTTAGGTGGCATCTCCCTCTTCAAACTCTCGCGTCACATCAGTAAGAGTATGTTTTACCTACTTTATATTTAACCCTGCACCAGGCCACCAAATCCGGTGATCTTCATTGGAATCGGGTTTCGGACCTGGAGACTTCCGGCTTCTTCATGAGTAAAGACAGAGAAGAAATTTCGTAGGAACTTGGACTCCAACTCTTATAAGATTACATAATTTTCACAGTTTTAATTTCTATTACCGCTGTCAGAGCAATTAAACGACTCGATTCCTATCACCTGAATTTTGAGATGCAGATTAAATTAACGACGATGATATGGTTCATTACAGACTTCTTCATTCCAAGTGAAATGTAAATTGCTTCTTAGCGTATGGATTCGTAGGAATAAATTCCACTCTTCATTAACCGCAATCAGGAATACTACTTCTAAAGATAAGCATTTGAAATGTTATGATCATTTGAAAGTTTCAGATGCTGAAATAAGGGGTGAGCTCTAATTTGCGAATTGCTTGTATAATTCGGGAATTCTTAAATTAAGCGGAGGCTCTATTGAATTAGTTATATGATATGATTATTAATGAAAAAAGATAATTGATGATGGGTTTGATTTGTAATCAATAACCAGTGTATTTAAATTAGTTTAATTTAAATTTTACTATTCCAAATTCTAATAAAAATTTTCCCGCTCCAAGTGAGAGTTTAAAATTTTGATAAATTGAACATTATTTGTTCAATCATTGAGTTTTGAATTATTTTAGATGAATGTGTTCAAAAATTTCGTTGGATTTTATAGTTTATACTGAATTCAGATTTTAATGGAAATTTTTAAATATAAACAATGAAACCTCTCTAATTAAGAAAGAACTATTGATTTTTCATTAGGTCAAAATCTATATTTTCGAAAAATAATAATTTCATTGAATAAGAACATTTCAAATGTCACTAGTAGAATATAATACACGATACGGAATATTTTAATATAAGGAGTAAGCAACTTAAAATATATCTTTTAATCGCGACCAATGCATTGTTTCCAATTGCATTTTATGTCTAATCTACTTTCGTTTAAATTCCATATGGTTGCTGAATGTGAACTTGAAATTTTATATTTTGTATTGATATAATATAGCTCTTCATATTATGGTTTTAAATCTTTAATTCCGAGGATTATTTTTTTCTTTTAGCTCCTTTAAAACCTGGACATTTTGAGAGGAAACTACATGAATTGGACTCTCCCAACCAGTGTGGTCATTTTCGACACCTACCCACCTCCGCTATAACCTTCCCTTATGGAGCACGAAAATGAGCTGTGGTTGGCATGGATAATTGGACACCCCTACAGCTCTTAGCTCCTAATAGATCTCAGAACCTCACCTCCCCTCAAAAGAAGGCAACCAACTCATACCTGCCTTCATCGCTGTTAAGGAGAAATTCTTAGACCGGCCGGGACCGCCTCTCTCGCTATGAGAGGGTTACTGAATAGACTTTATGAAAAATTATTCTTTCAGGAAACGAAAGCCACACATATTTTTAGTGAATTTTATCCGAAGAAAACTTTGATATAATTTTTCCCATCTTGCTTCCCTCATAGTTATCGAAGAAGCAACATATAGAGTAAAGATCTACTGTGCATTTGTAAAACAATTTCTCCACAAAATAACAGATGGAAACTGTCTATAATTTAGACATTTTGTGCATTTCCAAAACAATGACATGAGTACTCCAAAGTACAGATAAGTTCAATAAAACTCGCGCAATTAAATCAAATATCAGAGAAATTCTAAAGTACACGATATCATCATATAGCAGTACATCATATAGCAGTGGTTATTTTTTAAATGCATATCTTTGTTATAATTAATTGAATAATAATTAGGGAGTACTAACATTTTCATATCGTTTCTTAACCATCTCTTCTTATATTTTTGACTTAAGCTTAGACAGATTTTTCGAAGTAGCAAGGGATTAAAAAGGGGGACCCTTCCCCTATAATTTAAGGGAGACACACGTCCAATTCCTATTAACTTTTCATTCCGAAAACTTGAATTTACTTAAAATTATGAGGAAAGGCACAACTTAAGAAATCTCAATAAAATTCCATCCCTCTGAAGTACACAAAAGTATGAAGAAAATACACTTTCCCGCAGCAGCTAAACAATATAAGTGGCAATCAGAAGAAACCTGGAATCCATTCACCAGCATAATTTAAAGAATCATATTCGGGAAAATGCGTAAATACCTTTCCATCTCCGAAACTTTCTCACGAGTCCGAATATATTAACTACAACTGAGAAAACAAATCTTTTATAATGTTGCAGCAAAATGCATTTTCCTTTCTTCGAGGAAACAACTCAGTTGTTATCACTAGAGAATAACTTTTCAACAGTGGCCGCTCTCAACTAGAAATAGGGTATGTGATAGCGTTTATTCCCATTTCATAACAACGGAAATACCATATACGTATCACTTTCTCACGCAGAAGATTCCATCTTCTATTCCATAGAAGTAGGTAGAAATCAGAAGCTGGGAAGACACGGTAGAAGACTTTTAAAAATTCATTAGTTACTGCGAAGGTTCTTTGTGTTTCCTTATTCAAAAGATGTATCCTCCTAGAAGAAAGAAAGTGGTCTCCCTTGTGGCTTTTAAGGCAATCAGGTGTTCCAATCGCTTTGATTGCTGAGGGAAGTTACTTGTCTTCTTTTTCTCCTGTGTCTCTAGTTGTTGCTCGTATGCAGTGTTATTGCCGTGTAATTTCCCTTAGAATAATTTATATTTTATCTAAAATAAAATTATGATGCTATAACAAATTACTATAAAATGGAAATACAATAGCTTCAGCAATGCTATAATTATGGCTTTCCTCTATGGAAAGCTAAAGAAACAATGAAATTTTGAATAATGTTTAGTTATTTGAGAAAAAAAGCATTTAGAAAATCTTTGAGTTTTTCATTTGACATTTTATTTTCAGTCATAAACAACTCCAGGAAAAATATTTGAGTGTAACAGCAAGTGTTAGAAATTTCGTAGAATGCTCAAGATATGTATATTAAGAAATATGAATTAAGAGAAATCTAATGAAAAGAAATTTCTTGTAAAGTATGTTTTAATTCATTAAATATAAGATGAATTTAACCATTAACATAAATTTTAGAAGGCTTACATTTCCACCAGACCGTTTATTTAAAAATAACAATAAACACATTTCAAATCTTTCATATTTCTAATGAAAATTTTACAAATGTCATTAGAATAAAGAAGTGTAATTCTGAATTTGCGTAATAGTGAATAAATTTCCAAAAATATTTTGAAAAATAGAAGAAAAAAGCGGGCGCGGGATCAAACCCTGGCTAAAATATCAGTAGGCGCGTACAAAAACCACAGTGCTATTCGGTTCGCATTAATAGCGGCGTAATCTTAAACAGCTGGATATAAGCAGAAAAAGCAATCTTCTGTCAATGCTGGGGAGCTTAATCCGCCACTCCAACCACGTTCACATCGGAAGTCAGATGTGAGAATAGGGTGTTACCTCTCCCGCATTCCCTCCTCGAAACCACTTCCAGAAATCCTATCCTTATCGATTACTGAAACTGAGATCAACCCTCTTATATAAGAAATCCTACGATAGCATAAATTATTCGGGTTGTACTTGTTTAGGATTTATTAGACCTTTCCTCATACGGCTTAGTTCTAATTTAAAGCCCTAATATGCAGCTTCCTGTATCTACATCCAGCAGACATGTTGCAGGCGAATTCGTTGAATTTCAGTTAATGTACGAACTCGTATTTAATTCTTTATCTTGATAGGAAAGCTCTCAGGATTTGGAGTTAGAATGCTAACAACTTTCTAACAGAAATGACACCAGGCAACATACGGAAGCAGCTACTCGTCTATGATTTAACAAATCATTACTGAAAGCATCTGAAGTAACAGGCACTCATCTCCGTGTACATGGGCAAAAGTGTAATTTATGCTGTGATGAGAAGCTTTGGGCAATATGCTCTTAGGAAAATGCTCTTGATTCATTCCACAATTATTAAGATCAGCAATCATTGAGATTAACAAGATTATTCAACAATTATTTAATGGACATTTTAGAGTAATAATTACAACTTGCCTTGTATGGTTTATTGGAAATAATATGCATATTTATTGAAATATTCGGATCATAAATATTGAATTATAACGGTATTATATAAGATATTTAATCCTTGTAACACTGTTAGATTTTAATTTTAATTAATTCTGTTATGCTAAGATAATCTTGTAATAGCCATGAAACATAAATTTTGATTACTTAGCATATGAAGCGGAAAATTCGTTCAATTCGAAATTGTAATACAGAGATAAAAAGAAAAAAATCTTGAATATATTATTAATGGCTGAATTTAAAATCTTTATGCCGAAAATAAAATTTCTCCTCAGAAAATCAATAAAAATTTTAAAAATTATGATTTTAACATATTATCACAATTCTCAAATGCCAATTGATAAAAAAGATTTTACTAGGATATTTACTGGTTAAATTAAGTTTTCGAATGCATTTGAACATCTATTAATGAAAATATATCCAAAATATTCATCGAAATTCATTTTAAAAATTGCAGAAACGTTTAATCTTGCATTAAATAAAAGTCTTATTGACTCGTTCCTTCTTATTTTTTTCTGAACGCTTGCTTAACCAGGAAATATTTGCAGAAACTAGCAGAAACAGTCAACAACCTAATGCGATTATTTTAAAGAAAAATGCTCATTTTCTTCTACTCTTCATTTAAAGTTATAAGTGTACAGTATAAAAACTTCCACCTTGCAAAAAAATAAATAAATAAAATCCCTTCAAAATTAAAACTCTATTCACACGCGTTTCTACGACCCTCTTAGTTAATTGTTTCCACGAAAAGATTCCGTGTAGGTGTGGAAACACTCAAAAATTTTTCTCTTATTTTACTTTTAAAACTTTATCTCGGGTAATAAAATTCTGCCTAGTGATGTTCAATCCATCGCTGGCTATATCGCGAACTTTCAAGAGCTCCAGGGGTAAAACAGTACACTATTTCCTAACTACCTTGACAAGCTCTGATGACGAGTTAAAAATTCTGCTCTTTTAATGACGGCATGATGTAGTCTTTAGCGTCTCACTAATGACTGCGCCATACTGGCTGACGCGAGTGTAAACACTTTTTCGCCGCTGAGATCTTCAGGTACTTATCGGGGAGAAGCGTCAATGGAATAAAATTTATGTCATAGATATAAGGCAGAGTTTGATAGCATAAATAAATAGAGGCTGTTGGCGGTGTAAATAAGCATTTTACGTAGATTAAGTAAGTTCACTATCATCTCCATTAAAACGAAAACAAAATTATATAGGTGTAATTCTAAAGTTAATTTACTGCTGGAACAGTTGCATGCTTATATTTACTTTAGATTAAGAATTGATATCATAGAAATTGGAGAGCCATTTGTATTATAAACGATTAGCAACCTTGTTATGAACAAATTTCAAAAATTTTTAATAGAAAAAAAGACTTTATTTATCCCGATATAACACATTTCTTAGCTTTTAATATTATTTTCTTATTAATGTTCAAAAATACTTACATTATTCTTGTGACAGCTTAGTCCAAATAAATTAACCCTTTCATCACGTACAATGCATACTTTTCTTAAGAGGAATATCTTTTCTTTTCAATAAAAATTCATGCCAACAGGTAGGTTTCGGAAAAAAATACTCTGCTTCTAAATTTTATAAACATTTAAAACATACCAAGATTTTGAATGCTTTGAAATCACATAAAACATACGTATTTGCACAGCATAAATTTGGTATGATATGCTTGTTTTCTAATTGTCAAACACCTTACTATAATGTAAAATTCCTTTTATTTGAAAATTATTACCTTCCTATCTGCAAATTCAGGAAAATCAATGTTAACTTTAAATAAAAAATTAAACACTTGCAGCATTTAATGTGTGGAAATATGGGCTATATCTGCCTGTCTACATTTGACAACAGAACATAATCTACTCTCAAATATCTGTTTCTTCTTCACAAATTACTAGCAAGGATGTGTAACAAATAACATCTCTAATTTAATATATCAACAGTAAAAAGTAAGTCGACAGCATGAAAGGACAAAGTAATTGATACTACAGGAGAACCCAATTCGAGTACAGCTCCCGTTTCATGTCCATGAAACTGGCCTATTATATTTTGATGAGAAATAGAAGTATCTACCTAAAAGGTTTAACTTTTAATTGAAACCATATTAGGCCATCGAATGTTGATGATGGGATGAAAAGTCAGCCAAACCTCATTTGTACATGGGCAAGCTGGGAACTGCAAACTGTAGAGAAAATTCCGGAAGAACTCAGCGAGAACAAACTCTTAGAAGCAATTAAAGAATGAAGAAGTTCGAAAAACATGTCTTCACTTCTCCTTCTGTAGGAGAACATGCTCTCTCATGGTCAAAAGCAATGATATAGAAATTAATAATTGTGAGATATTAAGATTGAAAATTTTGCTCAAAAATGCAAAACTAACGAATTTTAAAATTTTGTTCACTATTCAATCAATCAGAAGCTCTTCGAAGGAAGGATGATTTTCCTATTCATTTTAAAAATGCAAGTAATTAAATAAGTTTAGAGGGTTGAATGAAATGCTTCTCTTTGATGCAAGATGATATTTTGATAACACAATTTAAAAATGTATTAATTCCAGAATATAAATTTTTTTCTGTGATTGAATCGCCTACTACGGTATTGTCATTATTCTCTTTTAATATTTTTCAACTAAACAAACGCAATGAAATTTGTTGTTATATCAATTTTAGTAATAAAGCAAAATAGAAAATAAATACGTTCGGTTAAATATTAATTTTAGTAATGTTGAGCTCAAAAGCATGAGATAGAATTATGAGGTATCCACCTACGTTGGAAATCAATTTTCTTCCAGAATTTACAAAAATTCTTTATTGTTTTATATGGAAGCTGCTACCTTCTGGTTTCCAAAACTGTTTTTACTTTATTTCTACGACACCCAGAAAGAAAACTAGAGCCTTTTTTGGAAACATCGAGAGCTGAAAACGAAAGAGGAAATAGAACGATTGGGAAACAATTTTCAGCATTTTTAACCATATAATTATTATTTTATTTAATTTATTTTTATTAAAACTATCTATGTCCTTTTAATTAGTTTTAAATGTTTCCAGAAGAGATTTGGATCTAGAGTCAGAAAATTAAAAAATAAACGCAAAGGAGTGGAAAGGAAGAGAAAGCTGAGATACAATGTTATTGATAAACTTCAAAACTATTATGAGATAAACATAAGAAGCAACAGAAATAACTTAGATGTAATGCTAATCTCTGTATTGACAACTTTTTTGCATGTTTGATGTATTAAAATAACGAACCAATGTATTTATAGCGTCCGACGGGCACTGACAGTTGACACTCGCTTACCTGTAACAAAGTTGTCAGGGAAAAAAATTAATGAGATAAAAAGAGTAAAATCACCCAGGAGGTGAAGGGAGATAGTAACGTATAATAGTGGTGACTTTTAAGTAAATTACTGCATAACTTTATGTTAAAAATTGTGTTTTTATACTTTAAATGCGTTTTTCTCAAAACTGAAAATTTCATCAAAGTCCCTTACCTGTGACCTGATTTCTTAAACACTTTTTGTGATACACTTTTAAACTTCGTATGCCGATTTAATACATCATTATCTAGAGTATGTACTAGAATAATCCCAACTGCATCATAAATTTGAATTTTACAGCCTTTTATTTTGTTGATAATTCTCAAAATATTAGGAAAATTCTATATTATTCACTTCAAAAACGTATAAAAAATTATTTTTGAAATATTTCATTAGATTCTAGTACATTCTCTAAACAAACGTTTTTAAAGTATCCCAACATAATTTATTTTAAATTTAATCACTATAATTCTGTTTTCATGTGTGATGCGTTTTTGTAAGCTTTGTTAAATTTCATTCTAAAATTTCAATTTAAAGAAAATCTGTGATAATTGAAAAAATTGCGTTGACTAAATTAAGGTTTTTATGCAAAAATGATTATAAAATGGGATTGTAATATTTATTTTAATGATATTCCTCAAAATGTTCTCCGAACGTATGCGGGTACCACTTGCATTACTTATATATTGAAAATATTTCTTTAATATTTTATAGATGTTAGTTTATAAAGATGTGTGTTTTTATTATTAGTCATACATTTGTTCTTATTTAACATTCATTAAACATACATATTTGGGAATATTAGTTTTATCGTAATTTGAAAATTGAAGTCATTATTGCCGAATTAAACCCACTAAAACTGTCAAACTCTCAACAAATATATACATGCAGACAAACTTCTCTGAAACAAAAAAACATACTATATTTTCAATACAGATACCCCAGTAGCACAAAGATATAGAGCAATATTCGTAATATTGTATAATATTGTATACTATCATATAATATTATATAATATCGAACAATATTGTACAATATCGTGCAACATGTACTACCTGGTTATATATATATTCTCCTACACCATTCCAACATTCCTGTTACTTTAAATGTCTCTGATGTTATCTGGAATCTGATGATTCAAATATTAATTTCTCTTTCATGAAGAAAGAAAAAAGTTAAAATAAACTTTGAAATCTATCCTGATAACAGATTTCTGAAGATATCATAAAGTTATAATATTGTTCTCTTTCGTCAAGATGTAACATTTTATAAATAAAAAAAGATACCAAGAGATTTTAAAAGTTTCATCTATTTTCTTAAAATTCTATAATCACATTCTAATAAAGGTTTTAAGTCAAGTAACATACCCAAACACGTTTTAATGAAATTTCTGACTTTCCCCTGTGATATAAATTAAATGAAGTTACAATATAAGTAGGTATTCTATTTCTCCATTTCGATAAGTCGGGAAATTTTTTGAGCCAGTGTATGGGAAATAGTGGATGAGAAATAAATGAGGAAGTTGAATTAAGTCTCTTAAAAGATTACATGATTTTCAAACTTCTAATATCTAATACCGTTGTCAGAACTATTAATCAATTCGCTTATTATCGCCTGAATACTGAGGTGCAGATTAAATTAAGAACGATGTTGGGGTTCGTTACAGGCCTCGAAGTGTCAGAGAAAGACTTCAAATACCGGATGAAGTATAATAAAATTACTTCTTGGCATATGGATCCTTAGGAATAAATTTCACTCTCCGCTGAATCGCTATTTGAATATTACGTCGAAAGAGAGGCATTTGAAATGCTTTGATCATTTGTATGTTTATCAAGCTAAAATAAGGGTTGAAGACTAATTTGCGAATTGATTGCATGTTTCTAGAATTCTTACATAAAATGAACGCTTTATTGAATTCGTTTTAATTTAATGAATGAATATTATTCAGATGGATTTGATTTCCAATCTATAACCGTTGTATATAACGATGGAGTGAAGAATAAATACTTTAAATATATACTACACCAAAGTTTATTTTAAATATATCATTATCAAAAATTTCCTTTTCTGCTTAGTTAATTAAGTTTTTCAATTCTAGTCTGTGAAATGTATTATATGCAATACTGCGAATTGCAAATTAAAATATTTATTTGTCGCATGAAAGGTGATTATATTATCTGCTATTTTAAAGGTTGAGAAAATTATTGTAGAGCTTCTCTTAGATAAATGATGCATTTATAGGTTCCTATAGCACGCATTTTTCCTATTGAAAATATCTGTTCGCTTCAGCGAAAATGAAAATATTCCTTGATCATGGAGTTGAAAAGCAGATATCTAAAGAAAATATAGAGAAAGGAAAAATTTTAAACATAAGACACACTTCATGACATTAAAATCTAATTACTCATATATATAGGACAGAGACAAGGGGCAAGTAGAATCCTATATAGAATCATGCAGGAACTCACCTGCTCAAAATGGGCGAAACAGCTATATACATTACGTAATATCCTATAGTGGCGAACGGGAAAAATATTGGACACCATCAAATACCATATGACATTTTCAGTAGACATCACTTTCCATCCATAGTTAACATCAATCGATCTCTCTTTGACGCTTTATTTTTCGAAAGGAAATGGTCTGTTGACTTGAAGAAAACTATTTCAGGAATATGAGACACGGTTTATAAAATGACAGCGCTTTCATTGCAGCATGCGGTATCCCCGATGCGACAGAAATTACGCAAAATCGCTCGAAGGTAACAAATTTGGCAAGTAGTTACTTCTTGGATTGTAGGAGCTCATTAAGAAAGGATTTTAAAACGTTAATTAGATTTTTAATTAAGTTTTAACTTTTCCTCAATAACAACAAAACATAGTAATGCACAAAAACAATTTCAGAATCACTTGAAAACTCAAAACCCTAGTCTTTCACTGATGTCAATCTTATTTTCAAGGAAATTTTTACTAATTTTAATATTTTTTTAAAATTTTGAAATATATTTTACAATACATTTCTAGATCTTTAACTTTATACACACGTATAAACCGTAGTCTTTCAATGATGTCAATCTTATTTTCAAGGAAATTTTTAACTAATTTTAATATTTATATAAAAATTTTGAAATAGATTTTTCAACACATTTCTAGATCTTTAACTTTATACACACGTATAAACCGTAGTCTTTCAATGATGTCAATCTTAATTTCAAGGAAATTTTTACTAATTTTAATATTTTTTTAAAATTTTGAAATATATTTTACAATACATTTCTAGATCTTTAAATTTATACACACGCGTATTGCAACGACATTAAATGCACTTTTTGTGCACACGTTTCCGTTATTACAATTAAGAGTAAATTTTTAAAAACAGTATAAAGACAGAAAAGGCAAGCCTAAACCATTATCATGCTATGATTTTTCGGATCTTAAATACAATACCGTTTAATTCTTTATTTTGCGTTTATTGTTTGTGATAAGACAGCATGTATAGAAATGGGCCTAACACAAGTGATGCTGCTGGACATCTTAGCATCTCTCGAAGTGTGATGGAAAACATTGGAATATAATAGAACCTAAATTACTTTTACCAAGAAAGCAATTTAGGTTGCCTCCTTTTAGAAAAACTTCTTGAGAAACTCTTTAGCTATATCTTTGAAACAGGAATTCCACTGGGCTTCAGAATGTTGCAGTAACAGGAAAAAAATTAGTAAGGCCTTCCTGCTCAAGAAAATAAGCAAGATGACAAATTGAGCGCATCCCTTAATCCTTATTCACAGACATATTCAATTAAAGTAAGCCAGAGAAAATACCGGTTCGGCAAGGCAAAGGTGATACTCTGTATTTTCTATAAATGCGTCCAGATTCTTTCTGGAAAGTGATTTTCATTACTTTCTGATCTGTACAGAGTCAGAAAAGAGTTACTTTAACACCAATGCATGATTTTGAACTTAGAATCGAGGAGATCAGTGTGGGTGGGCAAACCTGGGAGGGAAAGGGAAGTCATGCTTCTTTGAGAAAACGTTAGAAAAATAACTCTACAGCTCAAAAGAAAGGAAGGAAAAAAATACGCTGACGCTTTGCAGCTTTGAAGTAATATCCACGGGTCCTAAGGACAAACTTTGCTTACAAATTGGATGCAAAAATATAGTAATAGCAAGTAAAAAAAAACGTTGACGAGCACAGCTACAAAGGAAGATGAAAAATTATCTAGCTGATTGATAAAATAATAACTGAGGTACGAACATAAATGAGAAGAAAGAATCATTGATATTCTCATAAATGTGTTAATGGGATTTAGGCAGGAAAGATTTAGAGGAGGTTTATGTAGAAAAAAATGCTTTCATAAATGTAATCAGTGTCATCGTAAATATATTAGTTTTTCCGCCAGCATCTATCAATAAATTCCTTATCTTTCGCAAAACGAGAAACTAACATTTCCATTTTCACCTTATGAAATGGGCTCAAAAAATCCCCCCCCCCAAAAAATACAAATTCGTAGAACATTCGAACTATCTCATTTAATTTACGTGTCTAGAATAAAGGAAATTTGTAGACACGTGCCTTTGGTTCTTAATATGAATCTCTTGTCCAGAAAAAGCCATTACCTGTTAGAAATGTGAAATTCAAGTGAATAAGTGCGAAAAAACTCCACATAAATTTGAGAATGGGGAAATGAAATGAAATAATTTTAGGCTACCTTAATATTTTGAATAATTAATGACATTTCAAACATCTTACTATTTACACAATATTTTTTCTCTTGAATATTAACTGAAACTTATATAAATTAACAATTAATAAAAGAAAATCAAAATCTTTTGGATTACGCTGTACACGGAAATTCACAATAGCTATTTAATAATGCATTTTTCATAACTATGTTTCAGTTATTTAAAATTTCTTAAACAATGGAGAGCGTCCTGAAAATAATGGATAATGTCTGCTTCTAGTCAATTTTTAAACTTTGATTACATTTTCTGATTAGGTACATATTTCTTAAATTTAAATATTAAAGTAATAATAGTTAATACTAAGGCATATTTTAGTGTTTACGTCCAGAGAAGAAACCACTGACACATTTCTTACAAATTATGATGAAATAAATTACAAAATTATTTTTATTATTTTATTTGTCAATGTAGCCATTTAGTAGGAGTTATCAAAATATTTTCCTATTTCATAATATGTTCTTTAAATTAGGGAACTCAACTAAATTACTTATTCATTCAGAGTGTGAAACGCATTCGTTTGTATAACGAGTTTAAAAATAAAACTTTCTGTTACTATTAAGATCGATGTCATTAAACTCATTTTAGATAACTATCAAAGAATCTCAAAAGAGTGAGTTGTTGACAGAACGAATATATGTGCTACTACGAATGTTTTACCAGTTTTATTACATATAGATATATCAATTGAGTAAAATAATTAAGAGAAAATTAAGATTCGAAATTAAATTCAATGATTTTCTTAAATGATGTCAACATATTTCAGCAAATTTATTGCATAAGCATTATGAAAATCCTAACGAAATTTGTTCGTCTTTAGAGGCCTAATAACGTAATTCTCAAAAATTTCTTTCTTTGTCGCTCACCTTAATGTAACATTCTTTTCAGTATTCTGCAACACAAATGAATTGTCACTCTTAACGTAACTGAAACACTGCATTAGAAAAAGTCTCTCCCTCTTTTATGTAGAATAAAATGGAGACACATAGAAGAACTAATTTTAACAAAAGGAGTTCTCATAAACACATTTAAAGCTATAAAAAGTAAAATGTTCTTATATTTTAATAATTTCTAAATTTTAGTCTTGTAATTAATTACTAAGCAAAATGTGGATTTCTTGGAATATTTTTTTTCAAATTCATTATCAGGTGGCGCCAGTGAAATAAGATAAATTTTGATCATTTTTAGCAATGAAATAGCAATAAAATTTCAGAAAACTACGACAGTATATTGTCATCTAGAATACTTAAATGTACAAAATTTCAAAACTCTAGAATATGAACATGTGAATGAAAATTCGATTCCAAATTTCTATCTTTACAAACATTAAGCAAGTGAAGTAAAATAAATCTGTTTGAAAAACCTAATTGACTATTATTTTATATTTAGAAAACTGACATTAGTCTAGAGAAATGATAGTGTCGAAGGAAAAAAAAAATATTTTTTTAGATGTTCTTCAGTTTTATGCTCCACGAGATAAATATTTCGGTATAGTCAAAAGGACAAAACTTATATTAGATAGTTTTTCAATTTTTGGAAGTTATAAAAATCGCAAATCAATCGCGCAATAAAATTGATTGATACTTGATAGTTGGAAGTCAGAAACTTTCAATTAAAAAGGAATTACGGATGTTACGGATGTTAATTCCCTAATGGAATTGAATATGATATTCTTCTTTCTGATTTAGATCTTACAAGACTTGTAGGAACGCAATTAGAGGAAATTGGAGATAACTGATATCTTAAACTAATAGTCTTTTAATGATAAATAAATATTTTGCCATGCAAAGAATATCCATTTCTACAAGGCATTATCATTAAAAAAATCTCACGATAACATTTTTATTTTAGAAAGGAGCGAGGAACTAAAAGTTTTCATAAAAAGACTCACGATAAAAATTGGAACCAATTTTTTCTCTTTATGTGAGCGAAAGAAATAAGCAATGGGCACATTTTTATTTTTGACTAAAGCGTACATCAGATGCATCGTACCAATTACTATTTGAAAATTTAGGCTAAGTCAAAAAAAAACAATGGTTAGAACAGAGTGAGTTGGAGAACTTTTTAAAGATATTTTTGGACAAATTTTTACAACGAACAAGACTAGTGCTTATCACGTTTAATTAAAAAATTACTTTCTAGTTTTTACGGCAATGTTTTATATAAAAACTTCTTTTTCAGACATCTCTACACTTTTGAAATTCATCTATTACAAGTTACAAGGGACTATTCCATGGACTTTCGTAGAAAATATGTATTCCTGTATTGCTTACTTGAAGAGAAGAGTGTTGAGATTTTTTAAATATATTTTCTTAATAAATATTCCGAATTTAAAGCAGCTTATTTAAACCAGGTGTTAAATAAGCTACTTTAAATTCAGAATATTTATAGTAGAAAAGTTTTTTCGACACTCCACGATCGAAAAACTTTTCCTGCCTTTTACCACCATAAACTGAATTGGTTGGATCCGTCAGTACTAACCTCCTTAATCATGTTCTACACGTGGCACACGAAAACAGAGAATACCGAACATTTTAGAACGATTTTTATAGAACAATTAGAGGTGTGCTGACAGCCCGCGCAAGCTCTCCTGTTATTATCTTTCTGTTTGAAACCATGGTGCTATCAAGCCGTTGTAGACGGTATTTTCTTCCTATGATCATAGGTCGATAAGTCGACTTATGATCAAGAAATGAATGACTTCAAAAGTTGTTAAAGAAGATTTCTGCCAATGAATAGGGTATCCAAGAACAATTATGAGACTCAGATAATTAAGAAATATTTAGTGATAATCCGTCTAATTGGAGTAAGACTGTCTTTTCGAGAGATGGTACAAGTGATGAAAATATCAATTTCATGAGAAAAGTTCAAACCTTTTCGATTTCAGAGACGCATATCCGAAATTATTTACCCGAAGTGAATAAATTTAACAACATGACGAAAGGAATAGAAGATGTCTGCAAAATAGGGGAGTAGTATTTTGTGGCTCGAATATCAAACCGGTGGCATATAATAATACATTTTTTTACATTTTAAATTTTATTGAAATAAATTCAAGAATCTTATTGTTATCGTGCAAAACCACAATAGAGAAATTAAAAATTAGGAGTCATTTCTTGAACGCGCGATTTAAACTTTTCACATTTAAACCCTTATAGAAAATCGGGAATAAACACGCGGAAATTGCATAGAAAATATTTCCTTGATGAGTCAGAAATGTGTAAAATATATTACTGCAGAAGCTGCATGTCCCCAAGAGATTAAGGACAAAAACTCCATAAATTGTGGATTGTGAAAATTCATACGGAAAAAGCACCGCGAAATAGGGCTACATGTAAAAACTGGATGCAATCTAACGATACTGATCCATGTGCATACTAATTCTTTTCAAAATTAATTATATAACTCAGGATTCTGTTTATCAATATTGTATAATTTTGATTATAATCACATTTGTAAATACAAAAAATTGATTTCCCATATAAAATTCAATTGTTTCTGAATAAAAAGGAATAATTTTTAAATTATAAATATTAACTTACTATATTTAAATTATTTTTTACGTAATAAATGTTGTAATTATTATAAATTGCATGACCAGTCAGAATTATAAAAAAGCCTTTAAATTGTGTGGGGCGTTCTGACACCCCATGTGCGTTTTCCTGTTACATTTTATAGCGCTCGTCCTCCCCGGTTAAAGAAGAAATGAAAAAAAACAAATCAACACCAATTTTCTTTTTTTAAGAAGTTCCGTAAATGAAATATACAGAACCACTTTATCAACCAATCCACGTAAAATTTGTAATATAATGTTGAGACCATTTTGACTCATCAGGCATAGTTCTAATTTTTTCAAATTTTAAATATAATCGAGTCCTGTCATTGTTTAAATTCATTCTCTTTGCCATATTTATATATAATATTATTAAATTATTTAAAATATTTTCCGAGACGTTATTTTTTCATGTTTCTTTTGCTTGAATAAACAATAATTATTCCATTGAATATTGAAAAATTAAATGTGAACAAATGAACTCTAATAGAAATCCATATGTGTTTGCTTTTATGAAAACGATAGTTCACAAAAATACAGTTCAGAATGCAAATAAAATGTCTAGTAAGATTTTTTTTTCTTTTTGAAGTTGTATGCATTAAGGAGTTTAGCCAAATAATGAAAAAAACGACAACCTCGACAAATATAATTTTTTTACACGTGTCCTTCCATTAAACTGTGCTTTTGGCAATTTAAATATAAAAAAATACTTAATTTATAATTTTATGCGATTCTTAAAGAATCAATGATATTTTGGTATTTGCCTTCCAATGAAATTTTTACGGCTTCTAAGAATTTTGTCTTGAAGAACCATGGAATTCTAAACTTCTCGTTTCACTATTCCTTTTTGCTTCAGACTTAACATATAAAGAAAAATTTAGAGAGTTTTTCAGCGATTTTCCCTAATAGAATTATTTTAGAATCTAGGTATAATTTATAGTCGGCTAACAAAATATCTTATAGAAATCTCAGCACTTCATTGTATACGTATGGTTTAAAAACCGTATTAGAACTAAATTCCCTGGAATGTAAACAGTTTATTTTTAGAATGATTTTGTGAAGAAATAATGGGAACTTCAAGAAGACAATATTAACATATATTTTTATATGTCCCTGGTATTACAGAAAGAATATTCTATTAATTCCATCTCGGGTTTCCATTTCATTTCTAATACGACAAATATTTGTTTATCATAGCTAGGTTATTTTTTTTCTTTTCCTTGGCATAGAAAGTGCATGTTTCAACGCTTATGAAGATGGGTTGTAGGGTCTAAATGCTAACAAGCCTAAATGTTTCTTCTAAATGTATATTTCTGAGAAGAAGAAATGCAGGAAAGAAAATACATTATAAAATACATAAATATAGATTTCTGAACATTATATCAGCGAAATCGAAATAATAATGTATGTACTGCAGGTTTTAAAGCATACCTCTTAAGGCGACATGGTACTATCTAAACAATATTTTTTTCATTTTGCATACTTAGAATTGGATTTTAGTTGTATTTTATATAAGCTAATATTGTAGCTCAAAAAAATTGAATTTATTAAAAAAATATTTGCTAAATGTAATGTTTTTAAAAACAATTTAACATTTTAAATCTCTAAGGATTTTTCTAATATGCATATTTTTTACAATTTTTTTTTCGAATTACCTCATAATATTCTATATAAAATTTGGTATGGATTTTTTTCTACTGCTAATATTTAATTTATTATTATTTTTCATTCTTAAACACACAAAAAATTGTCAAAAATGCATTAATTTTGAATTTGACATTTAAAAAAAATTACTACATATCTTAGACTAATTCTATACCAAGTTCCACAAAACTTATATTTCAGAACGTGCATATAAAATTTCATACCCCTCATTCAATTATTAAAAAAGCCTTAGGGCTTCTAAAAATAGAATACGAACAAAAATACAACATCCAGAAATATAAATTTAAAGTTTTTATTCCTTTAATAACATGATATAAAATCCTTAGAATTACTTGCAACTTTTACAATATGTTAAGTAAATTATTTTAAAATGCTTACCATAAAAAATTTCAAGAATGTGTGGCAATGACATATTAAAATTCTATAGTGCATGTATAAAAGGAAAAGAAAGGAAACATCAATATTTCATAAACTTTGACCTTAAACTTTTTTTTTAAAAATGAAATATAAATCTCGGAGCTGATTCCATGTAAAATTCTGCAACTAGCATAAATTTACAACAGGCATAAAAATATATAAACCTTTATTTTCCACTTCCTAACGAATTAATTTTACCCTGCGTTTACGAGCAAGTTTTACTTTCTTCTGTACGAATTTGAATATATATATATAATATTGTACATTTTTTTCTTTGATATAACCTCCTATAGTCTTTACACACATGGCCAACATTCCTTCTGTTTGTTAAGTTGCATTTTATTTTCATTTTCAGCAGTTCAAACTTTTCAGAAACAGCAGCGATCTCAAAAATGGGTGTGACAACATTGTTTACTCTCCTGTCGTGAATCAAATGTTCTTCAATAACTTAATAAAAAAAACAGATACCGCTCTGGAATTTTACAGTCGTATTTAGAATGATTAAAGCTATCGTAAGAGGCATTGGAAAAAATTTCCGATATTTTGATTATTTTTTGGGTACCATGTCTCTTTAACAAATTTAATTTTTGAATTTCTGATTTTCCAAATGAACTACGTGTATTCTGTTTTATTAAATTAATTTCCATAAAGCACTTACCTAGGTATATACATTATCATTTTTTCATCATAGTATTAAACGAGCCGTATAAAAGATTGATTTTAAGTGTTGTTTCGCTTTGGTTTGAAAAACTGGCACTTTCATTTTTTGTGTTGTTTGAGTAAAAATTGCCTTTGATTGCTTTTAAGATTGCATGCTGGAATGAGTGGGTTTGGAAAAAAGCAGAGTTGCTGGTAATTTATTTATAGGAACAATTAAATAATATTATCTGTAGTAAATTTCCAAAAGCTCAGGATTCTTCTGGGGATGCAATGATATCAATGAATAAAAACTTGAAGAATTTATGCTAATTACATTACATCCCTACGGTTTATTTAAATCCTCTGTCAGTTCCATCAAGATTATAATGATTGCTGTTGTAAAAATTAAACATGGCGAATAGAGTATAAAATAATAAATTATATTTTGAAAAATATCCACAAATTTTGTTTTGTTGGTAAATTTGAATCTATTGGCATAACTGAAGATAAAACTATGATGAAAGTACATTTGTTCAGAGAATCATTTCTAATCAATTAGGTTTTCCGTCAAAAATAATGAGAATTTCAAATGAGTCAAGAAAATAAAAACTACTGAATTTCTAGAAAAAAAACATTGTTTGTTGGTTGCTGAGTTGCAAGTATGTAAACATTTATACGTAACATTTACAACTCTGAAAATAACTAAATTTTTTTATGAACATCTCAATAAAAACAATTTAAATCAAAAATCCTACAATTGCCAAATAAGGCTCATATTATAATAATCCATCATAAAATTACTATAACCAACAAAGAGATAAAAAATCTACAGAAGAAGCCAATTAATGAAAATCGATTTAAAATGCAATTGAGATAAATTGAAAAATCACTAAATGCACTGGTAATGTTTTTCGAGATTAGAAGAGTGTTGAAAGCCAATACTTGAACAGAAATACAATGTTTTCAAATTAGTATCCAATTAGTACATTAAGAAAAAGGCGAGTACACTCAAGTATACTGTGGGCAACATTATGCACCACAATATTAGACAGCGATCACAGTGGGGCTGTTAACACTCCTCACGTAGCTTTCGACACATTCTCTATAATTATCATTCCACAGAAATATCTCTTTTCTGAATAGTAAGACATTGCACGACTTGTTTTTAATAAGTCGTTTATCACAAAACGCAACGCTGTATTTTGGAAGGTGTTTTGAATTTCGCAAAATCCCAGACAGAAACCCAGGATTTGCAAAATGATATTTTCGTTAGCATATGCAAATTTTCTTTCAGATGAGATTCCGATTCTAAGCTTCAAATGTTTTCTCGGTTTGGATAAATAAATTCGGAATTGAACTAACTCGAAAAGTGTCGACGTGTATGTCGCCTTAAATGCTAAAATATGTGCTATCGATTCTATCTAAGCCCTTGGGAGATTTTGCTATCCTCGACTGACTCCAAAATAATTTTATACCTTCGGAAGAAGCAGGGAAGTGGTGTTTACTAGAAAGTATCGAATCTTATATTTAGGAAAAAAAGAAAACGGTGTTGAATATCAATGTCATAAACATTCTTTGAAATTTGAAGTGATATTGTGATTACCAAAATTTCCTGCTTTTGATTGCATTGATGACTTGATAAAATTTGATTAATTTTTCTGCTTAGATGGAATAAGTTATACGCATTGTATTCAAAGAAAATTTGAAGCAGGACTTAAGTAATCATAGAATTAGTCTGCAGTGAAAAAAATCAAGTCTTAGTATGGAGCATTTTTTTTCTTCAATGAGAAATGTAAATTTTTAAGGACTTTTTTGGATTATTTTCATTCATTATCCTGTTCTTTTTGCTTAAATTGCTTACTTTTAAAATTTAGAAACGATTATTCATTAATGCAAATTATAAAGAAATAAAGCTGTAAAGCATATCACAATCCTATATTTTCAGTAAGCAAGTTTTAGTGAATATATTTCATTTAATTATTCCTCAATGTCTTTTAGGGATAAATTTTTAAAATTGTTTTTGAACAGTTAAATATTAAATATCTATTTTAGAAATCTATACGGCAAAACCCTCTAAAAATGATTGTTTATTTATTATTTAGCATACTAAAACATTAAGGGTTGTTTACTATTCAAACTTGGAAGAATTTATCTTCAGTAAAATTTACGACTGATGCTTAGTACCAATTACACTCACAAGAACAAATTATTCAATTTCGAAGAAAAGGGATGCGAAAAAAATGTTAATGGAGAATTTTGAAAATCAATAGTTTCAATACGAACATATCTCATATTCTTCCCTATGCCTTCAAGATAACAGTCAGGAATTTACGAGATTTATAACAAGGGAAAGAATGAAGAATGTCTGATTCTTTAAATCTGCATTTTTCATCTGGTTTTCTTGATTTATTTTTCCAGTGTCATATTGCAAGTCAACGTGAAGCAAATTGCTTATTATTTCACACTGATACATCATCGTATCTATATATTTGAACGTTTCGCTTTCATGTTTATTCAAGTACTCATGAACTCATAAAGCTTAAGTTATTAAAATAACATTTGTTCAAATATTTTTTCGACGAAGTTAATGGTTATAACTATAATTATTAAAATATAAAATAAATAGTAATACCTTTATAGAAAAAATGTATTAAAAATTCATACCTTTTTATTAATCTTTTTATTGTTAGCAATAAACCTTTTGTTATCTCATACAGTCACAATGCATTTATTGTCAGAAAAGAAAACGGTCTTTTAAAGAAGTGGTCAACATTTGGCGTCTGCAGACATTAGTAATACACGTCTACCTTCTTCGTCGTCTATGGTGAATATAGTATTATGGTTTTCTCTCCATATATAGCAGGTTTTAGTTTGTATTTATAAAATGAAAGAAATAAAGACATCAGAATTTGCAATGAAAATAACTTCCCGAACACATATTTCTCTTCAACAAACACCAACCTTCAATTGAATTTGTAAAGTGATTCAGAGATGAAAAATACTTCGATACTTTCAAACGACTTCACTTTGGGCTACATTATTGCATGGCACAAAAATATGTCCTTCATCCATTCATGTCTCATGTAGGAGTCTGAAAACCTAATACATATATTATAAAATCTGATTCTATTCAAATTAAGTCAGTCAAATAGTGAAAAAACAACAGGGTTTTTAATTGGTAGAACAACGTGTTAATACGATTGTCAATGAGTTTAGTTTTAGTTATATTAACGTCACGTTTTGAAACAACACGAGGGTTATTTTGTGAGGACCTCGTAATTTTAAACCACGGTCAAATGACGAGAACGACACCTGAGCTGGCTTTCCCTCTCAGAACATCTGCATAGCACCAGGGAGAGAACTTTTGGCACTTAACGTCTGATTTAGCACGACACAGGGCCACATGCACGGCGGATCTTCAGTGAAATAGGGTTTCGAACCTGGAATCCTACGACCCTAAAGCCGAGAGCTTTGTACTATGACACCGCAGGGCGTGGTTGCCCTTGAAGTTACTTTAAATAACATTATTTCAATTAATGCTTTTCAGTAATTGGATTTTCTTTAATAATACGAGCATAAGCTTACGTCGATTTGACATTACATTTGATATACCAAAGAAGGAAGATAAATTGATCTAATCTATGAGAAATCTTTAGGACTGCAGAGGAATAATTTAAATGAACTGAAAGAGAATTATTTGTTTTGTTTCTAAAATCCCCGTTATAAGAAGAGTACTCGACAGAATATCTATTATAATTTTGAATCTGCCTGGAATGAGGACTCTGATGACATAATCCATCAGATTCTACTTCCTCCTCGTTCTTTTTCATTCGTTTTTTTCTTAATATTATTGTATTTTTAACTCTATCACAGTTAAAACTTCTCTTAATTTGTATTTATATCTTTGTAGTCAGCATTTTTTTCCTGGATGATGCTGCACTTGTGAGAACCGGATAAATTGCTTCTAAAATTGATATTTTGTCTTTTTCAATTTTATCTACACTTTAAGGAATCCTATTCTTAAGAATTACCGAAACCGAGGATAACACTCGAAGATTTAGAAGGCTACAACGGCGTAATTTATTCGAATTGTTCTCAACTGGGATTTATGGCACCCTCCCCAGATGGCCATTCGCTAAGTTTGAGCTAAAATATTAAACTCTCTCTCCCTATACCCAGCAGGCATGTTAAAGTCGGATTCGTTGAATCGCAGGTAAATAACGCTAGATAGAGAGTACTCGCTGATATTTGTATTAAATTCTTTGTTACAATGGCAGGACTTGCAAGAATCGGAGTTAAATTGCTGATAACGTATTAATTGAAAGAGGTCTGGTATAATAGGCAAGCAATTACTTGTTTATAGATTTACCATATCGTTATTGAGAGCATCTAGAATAACAGACATCCACACGAAGATGAATGCCTGTCATTTTACATTCGTGCTGCCATGAGTAGATTAAGTCTTTTTAGTCTCCTCATAAATTATTCTGATTAAAAATAAATTAAATATATTTGGTGATTAATTAGGAGAGATAAAAATTAGTTGAACATCATTAAGAAGTAATGAAGGATATATAGAAGACTTTGAAAATAATACGAATCATTCTTTTAGAAGTAACAATTAAGAAGTTAAAGTAATTATTGCTAACATTACAAAAAAAAACAGAAAAGGAAACTGAGAAAACATTTGCAATTTTCCATATTGACTTTTTATCAGAAATACAGAATATTTATTCATAATATGTAATTCGTCTAAAATGTATGGATTTTACTTTTTATTAGAATGCTTATGATAACCCGATTATGTGGGAGGAAATTAAAGTTCAAATAGAAAACAGAAAAAAAATTAAATCCGTGACTCGTTGCAAGAGGATTATTTTTTTCGACAAAATCTTCTTGCAACTATCTTCTTTAAAGTGATATTTTTTAAATATTTATTTTCAAATTTGAAACCTCAAAATTTCATTTCAGAACAAAAAATTCATTTTTGAGTTCTTACCCGCGCAGTCGGCTAAGATGACGATCTGACATAATAATTTAATTCAACGTCATTTAATTGTAATTCAACGTACATTTGATTCGCAATGATAAATTCGGCAGTGAGCAACATTTATACAACAGAAACTAATCGTTATTTTGAGAGGCGAGACTTTTTGCATTCCTTTGAAAGAAGATTAAATAAAAATAATCGAATTTTTCTCATGAAAATGTTCATATAATAGCTTTCACCAAAGCTATATAAACTCTAATAATACACACAAAACATACTCATCGAAAATCCTGATTTTCATAAAAAAAATTCTGAAATTCATGTCAACAATTCTGTCTATACGTTGAAAGAATAAAAGTCTTCTCAATAAAATTAGAATAATAAAATGTACATAAATGAACATTATGCAGTCCTCTAATATGTAGAAATACATTTTAAACTATACAATTTCTTCTTTACTGTCTATGTTCTTATACCTAAATAATTATAAAGGTATATTTGTTTCTCATGTCATTTCAAAACGATGTAGTTTTATGTTGGTCGATAACGTAAGACGGCCTGTTTTACAATAGCAAAGTATGTGAATTAAAGCACTGATATTAATGGCAAACCTTAGGTATTCACTTCTCGAAAACAATTTGTTAGATTGCGATTAAGCAATAACATCCTTTTTGGTTTTACTAGTGCTATTTAAATAATTAGTATTTTCGCTACTAAAGTTTCTTCCGTGTCTTGTGGCAACTGTTAACTTTTCAACGGATTTTTTAAAGTTTTGTTAAATTCCTCAATTAATTATTCCCTTTTTGTAATGATTAACAGAATTGTTAATTGCTTTAACTTTTTATGCGATGCGTTCAATGCTTCTGTGTTTAATCAGTTGTAAATCATTTTTCTTGCACCAAACTATATGATCGCAATATAAACGGCGGAACGTGTTTGGTGTAATCAGGTCCTGGCGATATCTGACTGGGTGATTTTCTTTTGTGTGAGTTGAATTGTCTTGTCTGTCACTATAATTGAAGGTGGTGCTTCTGCGAGGTCCGGGGTGCCGGTATTCTTAGGTTCGGCTCTTGTCCTTGCAGACGTTTCGATGGTTCAAGAAGGAAAGCTACATCAACAGTTTTAGATGAAGCTACCTATGTAATTCAGTTTCATATATACTGTGACAAGGATGACTGAGCAACGATGGTGTTTTCAAGCAATAGCTAATGATGAGTAAAAGTTCTTCAGAATAAATGTTGCGTATATAATTATAGAGAAACGATATAATTATTCGTGAGCAAAATTGAATTTTCTCTAAATTTCATCAACTTTCTCGAAGAAGACGAACAAAAATTTGCAATAGATCTATAGGTGGAAACTGAGATTACTTACATTTGAACGTTAAAGAATTCAAACATTGTCCAGTAACGATCATGACTGTTCAGCGAATGCCTAGATCTAGTTATTTAAATTTCTATATTTCTTCGTGTAAATGATTCAATTGTAAGCTAGCTAGCCGATCCTATTCACTAGAGCTCTCGGGGTTATTTTTTTAAACATTTAATGTCATTGTGATTCTTTTCTTTTAAACTCTATAAATAATATAGAGTATTTTTTCTGGAAGTATTTTTTTGATTTTCATAGCGCTTATGTTTAATTTTAGAAAGACTGCAGCAATTTTTAGAATGGTATAATGTATATAATTTTGTCTTATTAGAACTCTCTGATCGACATGTGCATCAACAAAATCTTGTGTGTTATTATATTGTATTGATCCACATAACCTGGAATAGTTCATTTGTATAAGTTTGCAATACTTTTTATATTTTATAAATAAAATCTTAATTAGAAAAGAACTCGAATCTCTTGTCTTCTTTTTTTCGGTGCAAATGCAATGTACTGTTTTCTATGATTTTCTCCCACTATGGCCAAATGTTCCAGACAGTATTAAAAAGGTGGTTAATAAGAACAGTGTAATAGGATAGGACTAATCCCACATATAGCTTATTTCTCTTGACTCATTTGCGAGTCATCCCAAACTGATACGTTCACTCAGGAATACAGAATTAAATAGAAAATTTAAAGAAAGCATAAACGCAGAATTTTCATCAACAATATAACGCTGAAGTACACAAAAGTATGAGAAAATGCACTTTCTATTAGTGGCTAAAACGTGTGCAAAAAAATATGAAGATCAATAAATATCCAATAACTAGTTATTATTATTTGATTTCCTAAAAAGCAATGTGCAGATATCGCTAGTTATATATTAGCTAGAAATAAATTCTAAACAGTAGATTCATTGACAATGATTGTGTTTTCAATAATCACGTAGTTGCACTTGCAGTTCTATGTTCTTTCATGAAGATAAATTCTTATGTGCGTCAATTAACATTAGATGGACCATTCTAAAATAACGTAATGCATGAATTTAACACTCTAATATTAATACAAAATGTCCCAAGTTCACTTACCGTAAAATGTTGATCTAAAAATCGAGAATTGTCTCGGATATTCAAACAAACGCACAACTTCAGGAAGCTCCATATCAATCCATCTCTCACGCACTTAGAAGTATGAAGAAATTACACTGTGCCGTCGCGGATTACCCGTAGTGACTTTGGAAAACAACAAGGAAACAATTCCCCACTATAATTTGCGGAATGGCATCCGTGGAAGTGCGTAACTGCTTTTCGTGCTCATTGAATCTCTCACGTGTCAGAGAGTATTAACTACAACTTCCAAAACAACTCCTTTTGTGGTTTTGCAACTGGATACATTTCCATCCCCTCGGAAAGAACTCTATTGTTAACACCAAGGAATAACTTTTCTACAAAGACAGATTACATCTTTAAATACGGATACGCTGGCGCTTAATCCCAGTTCATAGGAACTAAAAGAACATATATCAATCTTTCTCCCACGAAAGATTTCACCTTCTACTCCATGGACTTATAATGTATAAATCAGAAGTTAACTTCTTCTGAATGAATTTTCTCGGAAGTATGTCCACATGCGTCGTTTCGAAATTGTTTATTTTCTGCGAATGTCTTTGTATCTGCTCGTTCAAAACATGTGAGCTCCAATTTGCAAGAAAATTATCTCTTCTGTATTACTTTATACATTCACGCGTCTGAATCCCTTTGAATGCAGAAGAAAGTCAGAACTTTTAGGTAGATTCCTTATAGGAACTCTATCTATTGCAATGGTTCTCATGACACGACTTTCGGAAAATTTCTGCAGATCTTCACCGATCATGACCCCTAGAACCCAAAACCACCCTTCGTTAAAAAGTTTATATATATATATATATATATATATATATAAAAGAGGCAAAACATAATAGAAAAACAATATAATAAATAACAAACATTCATATCAAATTCGAAAGGATATGAAAAAAACGAATTGAAAATAAATCCGAGTAAAGACAAAAATGCGAATAGTAACAGATGGAAAAATATATAAATATATCACATACACAATGAATGCGCTAAAAGCTGCAAGTTCAAAAGCGCTGTGGTAGATAGATTATAAATCGAAAAATGAAAGAGTATAAAATGTGAAATGAAAAAAAACGCAATAAAAGCACAATAACGTTTCTTCAGGGGATGAAATTATTGTGAATTGCTAAATATAAAAGTTTGACATTTTCTTGCAATCAGTTATGCCGCAAGGCCTAAAACACTGATTTTCATCCCTAATGCCAAACCAACCAGAAAAAAACAGAGAGTGGAGTTTTGTATAATTAAAACAGAATTACGACGTGATAACATTAGAGAAAAGTAAGAAAAAATATTTTACGTACCAGAAGGACGGATGTTGACGTGGCAGTGTAAGCGGAGGGTCACGCTACAGAATGGCGTTGAAGGGGTGTGAACAGGGTGTCAAGTGTCAGTTTTCGCGCTTAACTTTGGCTGTTGCCAGGGGAGTGTAGTATGTTGTGAACGATGAAGATTAAATGGAAGAGCGAAAACGATAGATAGATAGCGTAGAGAAATAGTGGAAGAAATCAGTAAAAAATGAGAGACCTGTGAAAAATGTTTAAAAGATGCGTTTTCGAGGTAAAATATCAGACATTACCGACTTGAGTGACCCTACCACGAAGATTAAACTTCGCGTCGGCATCTCTCTGATAAGCAATCCTTTACTTACATCTTAAATCCATTAATCAGAGGTTCGTAAAGTGAGGGGGGAATTTTATTAATGTTGAGGCTATTTCTTAAGTGCATGATTTGCTTTTTG
Organism: Araneus ventricosus; assembly: GCA_013235015.1. NCBI lineage: Eukaryota > Metazoa > Arthropoda > Arachnida > Araneae > Araneidae > Araneus > Araneus ventricosus. The sequence continues at coordinate 84,079 of BGPR01001353.1, read as the reverse complement.
GCAGAATTAGTGTTATTGCAAATTTTGTTGATTCTTATAAGTTGATTGATAATTGTGTTTTTGTAGATTTTATATGAGATATTAGAGTTCCAAAAAATAAATTTATTGACGTTAAATTTGAATTCGTTTCTTTTGTCGTGAATGTCAATTTTTAAGTCGTTTTTGTGGTCTAAGCATAAATCAAGAAAAATTGCTGGGGACTGATTGTTGCTGGTTTAAATATATATATATATATATATATATATATATATATATATATATATATATATATATCAAAACCAACATATAAACACAAAATAAAAACTCAAAAACAGTAAAAAAGGACAAAATGGCTAAATAGACAAAAACCAGAAAAAACCAAAAAAATTGAAAAATATCATAGCGAGCCGCTCGTCAGGAAAAGAAGCTCGCACATGATATTAATTTGTGCTTTTTTCTGCTGACGACAAACGAAATCCGTTAAAAATTGCCGTCATCCCCTCTAAAAACACAAAACAAACGAAAATAGAAGATTTCTTGAATAAAAAATATAAATACATTTAAGAAGATTTAAAAAGAATCAAATACAAAAATCCAAATACAAATACAAAAAATCCGAATACAAAAATACCTAGAATAAAAAACAGCCGTAACATAAAAAATAATAAAATAAAGCGAAATATGCTTACCATGGCCAGGGAAACGCTACCGCGACCACGAGGAAAAAGAACGCCAAACCAGTTATAGCCGTTGCCAAACAGAGGAAAGAGAAAGAAAAGGAGAAAGAGGCTTTGTCATATATATATATATATATATATATATATATATATATATATATATATAACGTTTTTTCCCATGTTATATTGTGAACACGATAACTGGAGTAATTTTGATGTAAATTTAACCAGCTTGGGATATATTGTAAGGATGGTTAAAATCTCGGTCGAGTTCGTAGATGGGCTATCCAGCTCAAAGGGGGTGGAAATTTTAATTTTCCCATAATTCCTTTACAAATGAAAATAGAAAGAAAATTCAAATTAGGCGAATTATTGCCTTATCATAACGAACAATTTTTGAATTTAAATTTTTTCGATAGCTACAATTGCTTAGAAGTTATGAGCTGAAAAGTGATTTTCCCACCCTTCCTTCCTCTCCCCCTAACTTAAAGTACGTTATAACCTATGCATGTTACCCCTTGTTGGAAAGCTCTCGTCATTTTCAGTCTCTATCACCCGCTTTGATTCTTGTAGCTCCAATACATATGAGAATAGAGGGCAAAATGTTCTTTTCCTTATTATTAGTAGTAGAGAAGTATATTAGAAATTAAAATAGCCCGTGTTATTTTGTAAACACGATAACTAGAGTAATTTTGATTAGATTTTAAATGGCGACGGATATGTTGTAAGTACGGTGAAAATCTCGGCCGAGTTCACAGATGGTCTAACCAGCTCAAAGGGGGTGGAAATGGTGGGGGGCTGAAAATTTCATATTCCTATAATTCCCTTACGATTCAAGATAGAAATAAAATTCAAATTAGGCGAATTATTGCCTTATCACAACAAACAACTTTTGTTTGAAACGTTTTTGATAGCCACAATTTCTTAGAAGTTATGAGATAAAAAGCCATTTTCAATCCCCTCCTCAACTTATCATTTCCCCATAGCTCTGTTACGACTAAAGATAGAAAAAAATTTTCAATTAAGCGAATTATCACCTTATGATAACGAACAACTTTTATATTAAAAGTTTTTTGTCAGCAAGAATTACTTAGAAGTTATGAGTTCCCATCAACCGCAATCACTTTCACTTTTTATACGGTATAATATATAATTAATTTATGACTAATTAATTTATAGTTAATATCTTTGTTAAATTTTGTTAATTATAACTGTTAATTGATATACCTGGCTTTGCTCCGGATTAAAATGTTTTCATGTTTAATATTTTCAATGTAAAAATTACTATTGTATTAATATTATAATACACAAATTCCTTTTCTGATCTAAAACGCTTTCAATTAAAATGAGAATATCAATTGAACCAGACGATTTTTAAAAACATCCGTTTTCTTCATACGTTATTATTTGTTATATAGGTACTTCAAATTTTGTTAACAATTACTAAAGTCAATGAAAGGTTTTAATGAATATTTTGAAACAATTAAATTAACTATTTAATTATTCATTAATTTAAAGCGTCAAAATAAATCAATAGCTGGCCCCGATATAAATTGTTAAATCGTCTACTTTTAAAATTTTCTTTTAGCATTCTTTCTTTTGGAAACAGTTCTTCGTATTATTTTTGATCAACACGAATATTGTTACGAATTCAGTTTAAAATTAATTTTGAAAAAAATATTAAAATGTGAAAAACAAATTTATGGAAATTAAAGACATCGCGGAAAAACGCCTTGCTTAACTTTTAATTAAGTGAAATTTTAAGCATCTTTAAGGCTTTTAAAAGTTGAAGGTGACCTTTCTCTTTTCTTAAATAAAAAATTTGAAAAATTTGATTGAAATCAGTCCAGTGGTTTAGGAGGAGATGTGGAACATACATACATAGCCACAGTGACTTTTATTTAAATTAATGTAATTATTAGATAATTATAATATAAAGATTACTGGCATATAGTATGAGTCATAAAAAAGGTTTTAGTGAAGTTTTGTAACAATTATTTTTTAACTTTAATTAAGTAAATAGTTCATTTTAATTAATCAAATAATTTTAATAGTTAATTTGATAATAGGTTTTTTGATAGAATACTTTAATTTGATATTTAACTAAACATGGCGGGACCATGATTTGTTTAATAAAATCAATATAAAGTAGCCAAAAACGATAGATATTTAAATAAGAGTTTTCTTTATCCTTTTTACTATTGAAAAATATCTCCTTAACTTTAAAATTGTTTGGGATTTTCTGCCTGAGTATTTGGTTTTAAACGTCGATGGAGATTTAAATTTACTGTACAAATTGGCTGCATTCATATCCTATGCTTTAAAAACACGTATTAAATTTGCCACACACAATGTTTAATAATTTTATTCTCTTATATGTTAAGAATTTAGTGACTATTATTTCTGTAACCAGGGAGTTCTCTAAATGAGCCCATTTTAGTAGTATTTAAGTGTTTCCATGTCATGTGATTTTACCATATGACAAAGTAATGTTTTTCTCACAATTATATTGTAACCTAGATTAAATAAATTAATTTTTAAATCTAGAGTCTTTCTTCATTCGTGCCAAGAGTCAATTTCTTGTTACTGTTTCAGATAGGCTGGCTTAATGTTATCTAGGAGATATTTGCACTGCTGAGATGCTTATTTCTTTATGACTCCTACCTGTTCAATGATTATGTGTTGAGATATAAAAAATTGACCAATGTACTGACCGATAAATCTAGCATAACTTTTTGGAATGATAAAACCTTGATATAGCAAAAAATTAAATGACATGAAAACAGAATCACAACGTGAATATTGCAATTTGTAGAAACAATAAAGTCATTGGCTATGTCTGTATTGATCAATATGTAATATTTCATGACTTTTGTAACATTAACGTAAAGGAATCTACCTTTGCTTTCAAGCTTGCCGAAAAGGGATTTTTTTTTCTTCTCTACGTATCTATTTGTTTCTCATACCAACTACTGTCCTTAATTGCATTGAATTCGTCAATTATTTTTCTCTTAACCAATGCAATGGAATTATTGAATGCATATTGTGTGAGCAAAGACATTGAATTTTAAATAATTTTCATTTATTTTGTAATAAATATGTAATGATGTAGTGAGCTATTAATTTTATATGACCTCATAATTTTTTCATTTTTTTCCTTCTTTAACAGAGCTCTTTTCAAATGTATTCTCTTTAATCAGGTGAATGCCATTTAATTTCTGTCTTCACAGATTTAAAATGAAGAAAAGATATATTTTTACTTAAATTTCTGCTGTTTATTTTCATCAGCAATTCATAACAACAAAAAATTATGGGAATAACAGCTTCTGTTATAAAATAAAATATGTTAAGATGTAGAGAAGCCTGATAAATTTTATACTTGTAAATAACGTGCTATATAAAATTTTTTTGTCTCTAAATGCAGTTTACTAATTGGAAAACTCCACGTTCTATTGAAAAGTGCTTTTCTATACAGAATTATGAATTTTAAAGAAGTTGTGAAGAAAATTATAAAATTAGTGTTGAGTTTTATCTTAATTTGGTAACAATTCGAAATTAGAAGCATCGCTAAAATTAATGATTAGGAGATATTACGGTTAAAATTTCGTACTCAAAGAAGCGAAAAAAGCAAAATCCTGAAATATTATTAACGATTATGTCATCAATGACAAATGTGAAAATAAAATGAGAATTTTCTGTGCCTTCGGAAACGAATTATTTAAAAACAATTTAGACAGTTTTATCATGTAATTTTTTCTTGTAGTATTACATTATCAAAATATATGGAAATTATATTTTTTTCCTTAATAAGGAAAATCACTCCGACCCTAAAATAAATGCTAGTGACCGCAAATTATTCTGTTCGTTTTTGGACACAGACCTTTACTTTTACATTTTCTTACTCTCAAAATAGCCCAATTCTGTGTTATTTCAATTTGTTATTTAACTGTTTATATATAAAACTATGTTTTGATGAGTATCTATGAGATTTGTTGGAATGATTAAATTAAAATTCTTCGATGGCGAATGGAACTCAATTAAAGTGAAAATTACATATTGATATTAAAAGGAGGTTCTTAACATTCTAAACTTTTTAATTTGTCAAGACAAATGATACCACTACCTTATACATTCATATAATTTTAAATATCAATATTTCTAAGGTAAACTAGAGTCTGCTCCGCCTTAAATAAATTTTCAATTTAACTTCCATACAAAATGAAAAAAATTAAAGTTTATAGCAAAATTTGGAAAATATCCCGAGGCTAGATTTAAGGATGCTTCATTCTTTTAATAAAATTTTAATTTAAAACATTGGTTTGTGAATTGCTCGTGTAGGTTTGAAAATTTTGTTTGAAGTTCAAGCTTCACTGAATTCGTTCAAAAAATATGAATTTTTGCGCTTGGGTTTCATTTCGACTTATGAATACAGATTTAAAACTAAAATAATTGCAAAAATTTTTTTTCTATTACTTTAGTTTTAATTATATTAAGAGACTGTTTTTCAAACTTCTTTATTGTAATATTTTCATAAGATGTAGATCAGACGAAGTTTGAAAAATAAGCATACAAAAATCTGGATATTAAAAAATAATTGCTAATTTAATTTGTCCATTTCTCTATCAATTAATTTTACGAGTACATTGTCATTTAAGTGAAAGAAAGATTTAAGGCTAATAAAGAGAAACTGATGATAATTAAAAAACTGACGTGAATAACCGGATAAAATTTAGATGGGAAAAATGATTTATTTGTCTGTTTGGACACTTTGCTGGAGAAAATATGACTCGAATAGTTATTCTAAGAAACTCTTTTTTCACAGATTCGCAAATTCTTTTCCTCACTACAAACTCTTCGAAACAATTATTTTTGATTATGCAATTAAACTTTGAATGATGCGTTCGATACAAGTGGTGTGACTAGCAGAGTTGCTACAATTTCTGTGAATTTTTAAGAGAAACTATGGTAATAACTCTAAGATAGGTGTGGCAATCAAGCTTTTTGAATCTGAACAGCTCCTTGAGGCATATATATATTCTTTATAAAAGTAGGATAAACTATTGCCAAAGAAACAGTTTGCCTAGTTTTTCTGAATATTTAATAAAAGAATTAATATATCGTAAATATCGAGAGTGCATTTGATACCACATTAAATAAACAATTTTAATAATTTTTGGTTTTACTGGAATTCTCATTGATAACTATTTATATGTTTAATGTCAAAAAAATCTAAATTAATTTTTTAAAAACATTTATAATATTACCCATTATTGCTATTTAAGGTATTGTGAAATTTTTTGCCTGAAAATGTAGTATAAACTCTGTTACAACATCTTGTTTAATAAATTTTTTGAATTAAACTATTAAATTTTTCTTTACAGGTAATGCATATGCAGTTATGGAAGTTTCTATCTCTGTTTGAAAACTGGCATCGACATAGTACATTTAACGCACAAGAAATTCACTTTTCATCAGTATAGTAATTTCTTAGAAGTGATTAACCTTTAGACAGGATTGTATACTTGCACTGTCTAATAAAGCAGCCTGTGATCGCTAGAATAATTACCAAGCATGAAAGGGAAATAGATAATGTCATATGTGGTCAACCGCGACAGCAGATAGTCAGTAACAATGCCTTTTTAAAGGTTGTAAAATACTTTTTATATCTTTAATTTGAAGTCCTTTTTTAAGAGGAAATATAGGATTGAAACTTAACATTATCGTAAGGGTAGTTTGAAATTATTATTATGAAATCAAAAACCTCTCGCCAAACATTTATATTTGTTTAAGAAAACTTTAAAAGCAAAACATTATATAAGCACACAATTAAAATCCTAATTAATATTTTTAGAATATTTCTGCTAAATATAATATATTCCATAAATATGATTTTTCAGTTCATAATTCATTTCTATGTATTTTGTTCTTGTTATATTATTCAATATTGTATGTTACACTAGCATTGTTACCAAAAAATATCAAAAGTTTATGTAATTGAAGACAGTAAAGATAATCCCTTTGAAAACTAGAGTAACTGATTCTATAATATCAACCCTCAAAATAAATAACCAAACGCATGTATCGGTTTTACAGAATACTTTTCCTCTTATTGGTTTATCATTAATTTCTATTGTTTTATCATCAACTTCAATCCATACGTATCATCCTCAAAGAATCTCCGCGATGTGAATAGAAGCACAAAGAGCAATCTTCTGTGAATGCTGGCGGGCCACTCCAACCACGTTCGTATTGGAAACCGGATGTTTGATGAGAGTGTTTCCTTCTCTGCAGTTCCTCCTAGAAACCACTTCTAGGAATTGTATTCTGAACAATTACCGAAATCGAGAATAGCCCTCGCAGATATGGAAGCCTACAAGTGCGTAATTTATTTCAGTTGTTCCCGTTGGAAATTTATTAGACCTCTCTCCGGACGAGTTACCGCTAAGTTAGAGCCTTAATATTAAGCTTTCCCTCTGAATGGCCAGCAGACATGTCCGAGGCGATTTCGTTGAAATGTAGTTAAAGAACGCTGAGTAATGAGTGCTCTCTCTAATATTTGTATTAAAGTATCTATCTCGATGGAAGGACTTTTAGGATTTAAAGTTAAATTGCTGACAACTTGTTAGCAGAAAGGAGGTATGGCATAATACACAAGCAATTAATTGTGTATGATTTAGCATGCCATTACTGGGAGAATCTGGACTAACAGGCACTCATCTTCGTGTTCCTTGATAATTGGACATTTATACTGCGATGTGAAGTGTTGGATAGTTGTCTCTTCAGCAAATGTTCTCTACTAAAAATTAATCAATGATGGATTTAGAGAGTATGAAAGAAATATTAAAATCTTATGATAGGATTTCCTTTAATGCAAATTTAGTGAAAGGTAGATGGATCATGCTTCGAAAAAATATTGTGCATTAAATCGTCAAACACAGTGAATTAAGTTAAAATTATATTTTCCATATTTGAAAAAAAAGATTATTGTTTTTTAATCCGATTTTTTCTAAATTTATTCTAAATGAATGTTATTCGAAACAGTTACATATTTTTTTTCTTGCAATTTGCTTAAAATAATTGGCGATTTTGTTGTTCGTAATCGTGTTTACAAATTAAAAGAATTATTTCGTTCTTAATATTTTTGGCACTTCACTAGTAATGTTTTAATGAGTTTGTTCTGAAAACTTCTCTTCTCAATTGAGTAAATAAAGTTAATAACATCATATACCTGAATTGTCTTTTATATAAGTACAATTTGTCGATTGATAAAAGTGTTTTCTATCTCCTTATTTCTGAAATTACTTGTTATATTTTCAATTATTCACTTTTTTCCAGGTCTATGCTTTATAAAAGCATGCATTGCAATTTTGTCTCCAACATGAAAATTGGTATTTCTTAAATTTATCAGTTTCTTCTTCATGCAGATGCTTCCTACGAAAATAATTAATTTATGTTAGATAAGAAACAGATCTATAATTAGTTCAATGGAAAGAGCAATTTTTTCAATATCATTTTTCGTAGAATATATTTTGTCTTTTTAAAATTAGCTGCTCTATTTCCTTTAATTATGTAAATTTACATTGCAGAAGGTTTTCAGTTACGTGATAATTTCTTAAACTTATGAGAATATTTGTTTTCTTCGCTACGAATTCATAAAATTTTCATGAAATTACACATCACTGCGAAAGTCAGATTGAAACGTAAATATCCCGACAGTAAACTTCATGCATTTAAATGCATCAGCTAAGAAATTGTGATAAATGCACGCTATGCAAAAAAATTAACTTGTATGTCTGCAGGTTTATATTTTTATATTTTAACAACTACTATAGTGTTATCATACATCTGATTAAGGTAATTATGGCTAAGAAAATATCATAAATAAATCGAATTATATGGCACCTTTTTATTCCCTTTACAGAAGAATAAGCAAATAGAAGATGACTTTTTCAAGAAAAATTTGGTGTAATAAGATTATTCAACATCAGTTTCTTCTTTTTATTTGGCCAAAAAGCAAATTTTAAATATTCTGAATATCGATAAGAGCAAATTAAATCGACATTTTTTGTTATCATTCAAAGAAAGAAAATCTAAAATAAAATAATGTTATTTTATAACAAGTGTTACTTTTAAAATCCATATATTTGCTGAGGTGCTTTCTTTTAATAATTATTAGGTTGTGTCTGAATTTTCATATTTTTCATAACTATGTGCTCTTATATATGTGACTTCACATTGGATGAATAGACCGAGAGTACCTCTGAAATTCATATAAATCCCTGGCATTAATGGCGAAATTCACAAGTACACTTTCTGTTAACCGCTGACTTTGGAAACTGGAATTACCTGGAAAATTCGATGAAAAGCACAATTGCAGAAGTCTCCGTAAAAATTCATCCTTCCTAAGTTCATAAAAGCATGAAGAGCAGAAGAAGCTTGAAGTACACTTTCCCGCTGTTCCTAAACTGTATTATGCACTACTGCAGAAAGCTCCATCCATCACACACGCACATAAAAGTATGAAGAAAATATTCTTTGCCGGAACGGAGTACCTTTAGTAGAGACATTCGGGAGCAACGTGGAAGCAATTCACCAGCATAATTTGCGGAATGTTACCAGTAAATGTGCGCAAATTCCTTTCCATTTCCAAAGCTTTCTCACGCATCATAAAATATCACCTACATTTTCCGAAACAATTCCTTTGCGATCTTACAGATGCAAGATTTTCCTTTTTCTCAGGGAAAGAACTCTATTGTTAACACTGGTGAATAACACTTTCGGAGAGGAATCTCTTCACTAGAATTAAGGTATATGCCCCCATGTATTGCAAATTCATAAGAACGAAACGAACATATATATATCATGCTTTCTCTCGCGAAAGATTCCATCTTCTATTTCATTAAAGTAAGATGTTGATACCAGAAGCTGGAAAGAGACAATAAAAAAAGTTCAGAGTTTCCTTAGTTTCTGCGAAAGATCTTTTTATTTACTTATACAAAAGATGAAACCTCCGATATCCAAGAAAATGATCTCCCTGTGGCTTCTTAAACATTAACGTGTTGTAATTTCTCTGATTTATGAGGAAAGTTACGATTTTTCTGCCTCTAATCGTTTCTCGCATCATGAACGTAATGTTATGGAATGAAACTGCCATTTGATTTATTGAAATTTTTCTCTTAAGCACAGCAACAAAATTCTTCTAATGTTCGTCTATCACACGCTATTATAACCATTAATGTTTTAATAATTTTCTTCTATTTCAAAAGTAAATTAATATTGAGATATTCTGTATTCGTTCCCCACAACATTTTTATTGGTATTACATTACTATTTTCATATATTCCCGTTAACTGATTCACTACTTTAGTGGTTTCGTTTTTGTAAATTTAAAATTGACGGCCGTGTCATTTTGATTTTAATTTCTGACGTATATATTGGAATATTAGTGTTACCAACAAGAAAATTTCGAGAAAAATGATCTTGTTATATGTTGGCTTCGCGATTGACATTCATAAGAGTTCTTTTGAAACAACAAACATTTATTAAGCTCAACCATTACACTTCGTAACTGCATACAACGTAACTTCGTTCTATCGTACCGTACTCATCTCTTCTCGTAATCGTCTCTCTCTCTACTATTTCTAAAAATCAAATTCAAATTAGCAACATCTTACTGTTGCCACTTACCTGATATCATACATTGATATACAATAAATATGTTGCAGTCATGCTTTTTGTCAGGCTCAATATTAAACACGCTTACATTCGACCATCCTGACTTTTCAATTGACCTCAATTGAATCACATTTTGTTTACATTCAATAATATCATTACAAAAACAAAACAAATATACATTCGTAAAAGATAAAATAAAGTGAAATATAACATTTAAAAAAAGTTCTATCTGTCCGGCATAAAATCTATATAACGTAGTGATTTTCGTATAGTTCGTGTGGATCTTTGCATCTCAGGTTCATCATGAGAATTCGTAATAGAGTCATCATCATCTTCATTCCAGCTTCTCCAGGCCTTTAACTGACTGACATGAACTATTGTAGTATAAGGACGACCTTTTCTAGGTTCTAGTTGTGAGATTCTATATTTGTCACTAGAGCGTACTTCTGTGACAACCATGGGTCCTCCGTATCGTGGTTGAGTTTTTGTTGATTCACCTGTCGTGTTAGGTTTTCTTCTAACTGCCACGATGTCTCCTTTACGAAGCGATACTTTACCTGAATTGTTTTTGTCTTAATATGAATCCGTTTTCACTAAAGAATCGTTGATGCTTTTCAAGTTGTCAACATTCTTATTCCTTTCCTGGATTTGAAGAAGCAACGATTGTCGCTCTTTCTTAAAGTTCTTAATATCTCCTTGTAAAAGTCACAGTTCATACTTTACCATCTTAAATTCGCCAAATTTCCCATCATCTTTTGCTGGGAAGTGCCCTTAATCTGCAAACTTTCACTCTCTATCTGAGCTGTTTCAAGACGTTTAAGACAGACTGGATTTACTTTTTCATCAATCGGAAAGTTTCTAAAATAGTTCATCTTCACGATATCCAATGTGGACTTTTTCTCCTATTTTTGTATAAGCAATATGAGGAAGATGAAACCATGTCCATCCGATGATAAGATCAACTGACTGCGCATCGTCAGGAACAACGCTTATGTTTTTTGGCCTTTACAATATCAACTTCATTATTGGATTTAATTCTTCAAATAGATGTTAATGCAGGCATCTTTTGATTTCCAAAACCGTATATTTTAGTGACAGCACGTTCAAATTTCAGTTTATGTTTCTGAGCAACTGAAATCTTTAAGAGACAACACGAACTTCCTGTATCAATTAAAGCTTGCACGTTATCACAATTATTAATTTTCGCTTTCTTCAAAAATGAATTACTCTCGCCTGAATTCTCGCCAACTAGTCTAACAGATAAGCTTTCTTCACTCGCATGATTCGTTTCCTTGGCGACACAGTTTATAATTTTAAGGCCTGTTTCATTACCTTCTATGCATGATAAAACTGATTTTCGCATCGAACAGTTCCTTGCAATGTGTCCGAAATTAGAACAGTGGAAGCATTTTGGTTCACCCCTCTCGTTATGTGTAATACCGTACAGCCTTTTCTTTTCGTTGGTTGTAAAAGCTGAATCATCTTTAAAGAAGTTCTGCTTGTCGTCATGCCATTCTTTTCGAGGTTGTTTACTCCTGAAAGTTGACCTCAAAGTATCATAGTCGTCCAATTTTTCAACTAAATCATCTGGAGAATTCAGCTTAGACCTTTCATCTATAAAGTGAGCTTTTACTTCTTGAGTCACCTTACGTTTAATCTGATCCGTTATGATAAGATTGCTCAAAACTATCTGCTTCAACTCCATTCACCCATTCATTAAAAAAACTTCTTAATTCATAGGCAAAGTTTTTCCAGGTACTTCCTAAATTCTTATTATGCATAAAAAACTTTTGGGGAAACCTTACGTTTAATCTGATCCGTTATGATAAGATTGCTCAACTTTTCAAAACTATCTGCTTCAACTCCATTCACCTATTCATTAAAAAAACTTCTTAATTCATAGGCAAAGTTTTTCCAGGCACTTCCTAAATTTTTATTATGGATAAAAAACTTTTCGCCAAATTTTTCTGGCGTTAACTTATACCGTTTCAACAATATCTTTTTAACTTCGCCATAATCGTTTGCAATCTCATCAGGTTCTCTGGCGATTAACTGCGCAACGTCATATGGCAGTAAGCCAAGCAAATGAGTTACCCAAGTGTTTTCTAATATTTCAGCTTGTTTGGCCAGACGTTCAAACATAATTAAATATAAACGTATATCGTTTTCATCGGAATTAAATTTTTGCATCAAATGATGAATTTCTAACTTTGGCTTAATTTGCGTACTGTTTACATTTTGATTGGCGACGGAATTTGAATTTAAAGAACTACCTTCTGTTTCAAGGCATATTTTTTGCAGCTCAAATTCCATTTCATCCTTTCGCTTCCGTTCCTCGTATTCTTCCTTCCGCATTCGTTCCTCGTATTCTTTTTTTCTTAGTTCAATTTCTTCCTGGTGTCTTCGTTCTGCAATTTCTTCCTTGCGTCTTCGTTCCGCAACTTCTTGTTCCTCCTTCCTCCTACGTTCCTCCATTTGAATTTCTTTATTTCTTCGTTCATTTTCTTCTCTTCCTTTTCTTTTTTTCAAATCTTTCAATTTATGGCTGTCATTGACCGTTTTTCCAAGTTCCTCAGCCAATATCTTCAAATCGCACTTCCGTGCTCCAGCGAAGATAGACATTTTCGCACTTTACTACATTTTTATTTACAAATAACGATAAAAAAACAAATTTCGTAACGTACTTGGAGATTTAAACACCCTCCGCCTTACTTAACTGTCGGTGGGATTTCCATTCACAGGTTTCTAATTAATCCCACTTCTTATTTCTGTTGGCTTCTCGATAGATATTCATAATACTTCTTCTAAGACTAAACAAACATTTATTAGAACATTAAAAAAAACAACCATTACACTTCGTATCTGCGTACAACGTAACTTCGTTCAACCGTACTCATCAATTCTCGCGTAATAGTCTCTCTTGACTTTTTCTAAAAATCAAATTCAAAGTAGCTCAACATCAGACTGTTGACACTTATCTGATATCATACACTGATATACAATAATTATGTTGCAGTCATGCTTTTGCCAGGCATAATATTAAATACGCTTAAATGACCTGTTGCTTTAACAGACAATACGTAGGATAACTGAAATAGACATTCTACAAATTTGCAATTTTTTTATAAAAGCATGCTTAATTTTTTTCTAAGTTCCATTTTAAATTTTAAGGAAATAAAATATAAATATTTACCTTGAAGTGTAGAGTACAAGAGGGTAAAAAATGAAATCCCTCTAAAATAAAACTCTATTTACACGTACTTCTCCTTCTACTCACTTAGTTAATTGTTTCTACGCAAAGATTCTGTGGAGATGATGAACCACTCAAAATTTTACCATTATTTTATTTTTTAAACTTTATCTCGAGTCATAAAATTTTACCTTGTCATGTTGTACCGACCGCTGGCTGTATTGCGAACTTTTAAGAGCTCCCGAGGTAAAAAAAAAAGTACAATATTATCTAAGTACCTCGACAAGCTCTGATTACGAGCCCAAATTTTGCTCTTCTAATGAATGTAGTCATTAGCGACGGCATCTCCACACTGCTGACTGCGTGTGTAAACACTTTTCGCCGCTGCGATCCTGAAATAATTATCAGGTAAAAGCATCAATGTCATAAAATCTTATGTCATAGTCATGAGGTCGATTATGATAGCATCTATAAGCAGAGTTAGTTGCCGATATAAATAAGCAATAAACGGAGCGTAAATTTACATTTATTTATCTTCATTAAAAAGACAAGTTTTAATAAATGTATTTCCAAGGTTAATTTATTACCTGAATTGGCTCATGCGTAACATTTTCTCTGTTAAAGAATTCCACAATATGGAATTTGATGAACCATCATTGGCCTTTGAAACTTATTAGTACACTGTCGAAACAAATATTTAATTTTTGTGAATTTAAAATAAACTTAATGTTTTCTCTTGCGTTTCATAACCTCTATAGTTAGTCGCTTATTAAAGTTTAATAATATTTAAATTAGTAGTGCGGCTGTTTATTCCAAATACAATGAAAACTTCATCACACATTTTCATGTCACGAAACTCCACGTAACTGTTTCGGCTCTCATCCGAAGGATGTGAAGTGAAGAGGGAAGGAAATGTTGGTAGACGCCATTGATGGTATTAGGTCTCTACACAATGGGTGCACGTTTTGTAGCAATTCTGGAGCTGAACGCCGAGTTAGTAGTCATGAGTAATATTAAACGTGAATCGTAATTGTACGTATGAACATATCTCCTCTTTAATCGTATATAGTAGAATTAATGAACTAGTGTGGAAAGAAGTGAATTTATTGAAGGGTTGAGCACACAGTTATTGCACATATATTGTGTTTCCTTTAAGCGAATTGACGGAATTACGATTTAATTTCAGTGCACTTTTTTGTAATGCTTGGAAGAAATTCAACTATTTCTTATTATTTCAGCAGCAAATTTTTAACTGTGCTCTTTGAAGCAAACATTTAAATTAATTCGTAAAGACATGCAAATTTACTCCTCTTTTACTCTTGGTTTTAGACTTCATTTTATTAGAAATTTTTATTACTTACTTATTTTTATTTTATTTTTTATATTTTTTTTATTTCTGCGATGTAATAGTTGAAGAGATCCAATTTTTGTTGATTAAAAATTTCTCATCTATAAAATTAATTATTAATATGAGGCTTACATTTAATTTTCAGGAGATAAAAGTCTAAATATGCAATTGTAGAAAACACTATTACTCTCAAATCTCCCAACTACCATCTACAAGTTGTCAAGAACGGACACCTTGTTAGATGTCCCTTTTATTCATTAATTAAATTAAATTGCAAGCAATTTTCAATATAGATGTAACTCATATTTATCTAATTTGCTTAATATATGTGTTTATTACACTATTCACAAACAAGCTCATTCTATCAAAATATTTAAGACATTCTTCAAAATGAGATTTTAGAATCGACATTTTTGTAATTACTCCTATCTAGGAAGTGTTTCTTTATATAATATTTGCTCTGATGAAAGACAAGTCTTTCAATTTATGTATCTTTATGCTAGGCTGATAATGTTAATAGTTACATCATCAAGAATCAGTGAAAAATAGTTTGGTATAGTGGAGAGGCCTTTATTCAGACGCGGAATAAAAACAATTCGCCTACGGTTATATCAAGGAAGAAAATTTCATGCGCATCGAATACACTTCATTCACATTTTATACACATTTCGGACACAGCGACATCAGTATTAACGAAATCTGTATTTCCTTTAGATCCTCTTTTATACTCAATCTCAGAAATGAGATATCAAAATTGAAATTTAGAAGCAAATCATTTCAAAACTCAATGTCGTTCTGAGCCCTCATGGCAGACCCTTCTCAACAAGTTTTTTCTGTGTAAAGGTCGTAACATAAGATAATCTTGAAACAGTAACGCTCATTTCAGATTTTTTAGACAACAAAATCTCTTAATAATGCACTGTCTTTACGTGAATGCTTATTGAATCAATTTTTTTTGTATTATTGAATAAGTTTTATTTATTTCCTTACATTATTTTCTAAGCTATGAAATGAATCCCATCAAGATATCAAGTAAATTATGAATTATAACAATTGCGATTTTCGTATTAGCATGTTTCAAAGCAGATAACTTGCTGTTGAATTAAGAAAATTCTTCAGAATATTGATTATCAGTCGAATTTCAGATTTTAAGTGAGATCACTGCCAAATAATTGTCCATGAGCAGAACAGACGGAATAGACCAGTGTCAACTCGTCAACTAAGAAACTATGAGAGCTGCAAAAAAACACCTCAATATAATTTGATTAAAATAGAATTTTTAGAAAGCGTTTTTACTTCTAAATAGCCCAACAATTTTAGTTGTATTGATCTGAATTGTATTTTAGAAAATTATCGGCGTATATTTTTTTCCGCGAGTGACTTCTAATAAAAGAAAAAGTATGCTTATTAAAGCAGGTGCGTCTCCGTCGGCTAACGAGAAAACGAAACCTCAACCAAATAACAGCGACCGAAAAACATGTGAAGGAAAATAAAACCAGAGAGCGATTTCCATCCTCGGGTAGTAGGGAGAAAAAAGAAGAATCACACAGTTGGCCTTGCGCTAAAGGACTGCAGCCCTTGCAGCCCAAGCCACAGCCAAACTCAATGGTAGGAAATATTGGTTTCTTCTGCCCAATCATCGCATTGCTTAGAATTTTGATGCTTGCAATAGCTGTTTCTGTGCAGTTCCGATTTGTGTATCTTATGTTTCTTGATGCATTTTCTGCCTTCCTTTTTCTTTTCCTACGTTTACGCTGCTGGTTGAACTTTACAATGAGAAAATAAAACCTAATAGGATTTAAAAAATCTTTTAAAATAAATTCAGAGGATCCTGTAGCTCTGTAGACCTAATGGACTAGCCGCTTCTGGAATATAGACATAAGTCGCGTAAATACTGCGAGTTAAGTAAATGTCCACCATTATTTCAAATTTAAAACGTTGTTTAAAAAACAAAGAAGTGCATTGTACGTATGCAACATTTGATTTGAAAGGAACGATAGTAATATTTTTAACGAATCTTTAAATAATATCAAATATGAAGGTATCTGCGGGGCTGTATTTCTGTTTCCTGGTGTTCTAAAGAGACTATTTATGTATTAGACTTAGAAATTTCTAAAATTAGCTTCAACTTTTGGAACTAATTGTAAAGGGCTGTTCATTTCTAAATACTATTGTTCATACTGGTTCTGTAGTTGGAGGTTTAAATGTTTTACTTATGTATTTATATTTTACCTGGACCTTTTACTTTCATAACGTGGTTAATTGACTTTTTTGTATCTGTTAACAAAAGTCCTCCATACCGCTACTCAAAACACGAAACATATCCTTCATAGATAAATATTATATTGCGATTTTTTACTTATCTAATAGGCTGCTGGAGTTAAATTTGGAAACATTTTTGCTCTTTAAGTTTTTAAGTTTTACTCTTATGATATTTAAGCTTAAATGCTTGAAGATATCAAAACGGCTAATTAGGAAGATATATTGGAACAAGGAAAACAATAGGTACAAGACTCCTCAAATGAACGGTTATACAATTATAACAAGCGACAATTACAAAATTCTTGCTTAAGTAATATTAGAATAAAAGAAAAGAACGAAATATTTGATTGATATGAAACACTGCTAATATTCCTTTTGGAAACGTGATGAATGCGAATAATATAATCTTAATATAAATAAAAGTCATTGTGTGTATGTATGTTTGTATTTATGTTCCACACCTCCTCCTAAACCACGGCATTGATTTCAACCAAACTTTACACACTTATTAATTAAGACAAGTGGAAGAATTCTGTCAGATTTTTAAAGCGCAAAAGTTAATTAAACAGTCAGTTAATTAAAAAGTAACCGAAATCATTTTTCCGCTGTAACCTCGGAGCAAATTATCCCCGAAAATTATTTTTATACCATCTTAAAGTTCAAAATTTCACCTTTTTAATGATATCAGTTGTATATATCTGACCTTTATCCTTCCATTTTTATTAATTTTTCAAAATTTAATAAAAAGTTGACACGCAGACGATTTTAAAATGAATCAAATTTAATGATACTAGAGTTGATACTGATGAGTTGCTAGGCAACGGTGTAATTACGTTGTCATTATTTTTTATGATTATTTTTTTTCAAATATCGTTTGGCAATATTTTCATTGGTTTTTAAAGCATTCTAAAGCTTATTTAATTAGATAAAAAAATCACTGGAGCTCATATCACTTGTCATTTTTACCTGCATTTCCTAAGAAATAATAGATTCTTAATTATATAATAAATGAGAAGGTGTGTCTGCCTGTCTGTTTGTTACGCTTTCACGGCCAAACTACACTTGGAATAACCTATTTTTGAATGTCAAACATCACGTGATCACAAAGAAAGCCACGATTTTGTGATCTTTCTGAGAAAATAAACAAATAATTTATTTATGGAATAATAACTGAAATTACTAAATTCGACGCTTGATTTTCATTTTTCTTGTTTGCAGTCTATTTAATTTTAGCTATTTATATTTGTATCTTTGCCATAGCAGATTTTATTCAAGAAGCTGTCCTTAAATTGACACCGGACAGAAATCTATTGATAGATATGATATAGCTGCAAGAGTTTTTAGATTACAATTTGGAAACTAATGTTAATTATAACTAAAGGAAAATATGCGACAATATATTATTCTGTTTTATGTATTCTTTTGAATGGTAGAAGTGGATGGCATATAGCATGATGGATGGTATATTTCACAGATTATAAGGGCCTGATGATACCAATGAGTACAATGATGTAATTTACAGTAACGGAGAATATATGAGGAATAGAGAATGGTTGTTGAATTGGTAATTTTGGCACTAATTAATGAAAGTTTAGGTCAGATAAATAAGAAAAAAAATATGTCACATAAGGAGGGAGGCATTACAGAATATCTACCTGTAGATACGCTAATTGGCAATGACAAGTAACATCAACTTCTTCATCTAACACATAACAAATTATTCAACTCCTTAGAATTGTCAGGGGTACCTTCCGACAATCTGAGATTAAAAGTCGGTGCGCCAATACTATTGATACGTAACATCGATGTAGCGAGACTGCGCACTGTTACAAATTGCACACCTATATCTAAAAGTCATGAGAATGTTTTAAAACGAGAGAGTGTTTTAATTTTACGCATTCCAATAATACCAAAGGATTTACCATCCAAGTTCAAAAGGTAACAATTCCCTCTAAAATTAGTATTTGCCAGGCTCAGGGCCAAACAATCAAAGGGGCAGGCGTATATTTGGAAAAACCAAATTTTTCCCATGGGCAACTATATGTGGCGGGTTCACGCGTGTCCAGACCACAAAACCTCTGAATCCGTTCAAAAAACTTAAAACAAAAAAACGTAGAATACAAAAGCGTGTTAGTATAGATAAACAAATTACATAACTATAACAGCATACACTCCTGTTAATCATCCAATTATGTACTATCAACCGTCAAAATATTTAATTTACCAATCAAACATGTAACGAAACATTTACATTCGTGAATTTTAAAAAAAATTTGTAATTCAAATTCTTCGCGCACGAAGATGCGGGTGGCAGCTAGTTTGTTCTAAAAATCAAATGCAAATTAAAAATTTCATATAATTCAATTATTTTATAGAAGCAATTTAAACATACTATTTCATTAAAGAATTCTTCAGAAATTTACGTCGCAGACAGCAATTTATTTTCTTATGGGAAAAGCTTGTATATCAAAATACTTTATCGCTACAAACACTCATCTAAAATATGAAGCTAGTCAAGGAACGTTTACACTATCGAATTGTCTCATTTGGAAAGAAACTGGCACGGAGTTTTTTATCCAATGAAAATTTTACATCATTCTAATGTTCAGCTGTACCCTAGGCGATTATCGGAGGGTTAAGAACATATAACATTTAGAGCAAAAGACAAAAATGCTTAATAAATACTAAATCACATCTACTTCAAAAGAATTTGCCGAAATCATTAAAAATATTGTGTCAGGTTATAATGATTAAATCTAAAATATATATTGCTTCTTCTTCTGAATATTCAATATTTGACTAATACACTATTAGATGCATTTCGAAATTGCTGTCATTTAGCTTAATTATACGAACATTTGGTTTATAAAGTGTGAATAAAGAAACTTTATGTCTCAGTTTTCGGAAGTCAAAAAGATTAAGAAGACCCAGAAACGAGGAAATGAAAAACTAATGGGAGATGTTAAAAATTTACTCTGGAGTATTCGAGATTGACCACTAGGCATATATATTAGGGAGTTTAGTTAATATTATCTTGTTTTATTTAGAAATATTTCTATGTTTTTAATCTAAAATTACCAAGACTTTCTTAAATCCATTAAGAACATGGTAAGCGATTCTTGATTTTCTTAATTCTTTTATTTTAAAAGGATATTCGATATAGTAATTATGCTTTTTAAGGAAAATATAATTTTCATGTCGTGATATTTGTGCTGCATTAAAAGTACTATTTTAATGGCATTTGCATTGGTTATTTCCCCCTTAACTGAATAATCGCAGCCAATAAACATAAATTATATTTTCCTCTAATCTAAGTATTAGAAAGGCGCAGCAACTATAATGTTGTGCCATGTCAAGTCTTTTTAAAATTCTAAAATATGAAATGTTCAATCTTTTTAATGTTCCATTCTTATCATCATTTTTCGAAACAAAAAAAATAGTATGTTTTAAATTTATTGGGCCGCGTCCAGATAACGAAGACGACACCTTATCTGGCATCTCCCTCTTCAAGCTCTCGCATCCCATCACCATATATTTTCACAATAAATGCGGAACTGTATTTCGTATTTAGTTTTTGGCATTTAATGTTATTACTTTGAATCAGAAAGCATTTAGTTAATTTTCTCGTTATTTTCTTAATATATTTTGGAGATTTACTCCTATATTTGTTGCCTTTTTCCAACAATTCAGAACAGAAGGTTAGGGCCTATAAATTTCGAAATAATGCGACATAATCGATTGCTAAGGTCGATTGTCATTTTATTGTTGGAATTCCATTTCTGGGTTGTCTTTTTCATAGTAATAATTTTTAATCTTTTTATCTTTTTGTATTTCATTGTGTGAATAATATTAGGTTATATTGTCTTTTATATTTGATTTTAAATGAGGGTTAATAGGTGTATATGATGAAAATGTTATTTGAGTTTTATTGGTATGAAAAAATATATAACTATATATATATTTATATATAGTTATATATATCAGACATACAGGAAACAAAAAGGATGAAAAAGAAAATCAAACTTAATAAATTGAAAAATATTATTGCTGGCTTCTCAACCTGATGAGTGGCTTGCCATGATATATTTCAATTTATTAAATAAATAGAAGAAATAAGAAATTATTATATTACTTTCATTTATATTATATTACTTTCCCTGACGTAAACTGGAATCTTAATATACAAAATTATTTTTCTTTTCACTAAACAGGAAATCAGTACAACTCGAAATAAACTTTGGAATCTATACTGAGAGTAGTTTTAAAGATACCATAAAGTTATAATATGGTCACATTTCAAAAAGCTGGATCGTTTTAAAAGTAACTTACGATACAAAGAGATTTCAAAAATTTCATCTATTTCCTAAAAATTTTATAATCCTATTCTAATAAAGATACGTTTTAATCAAATAACATAGAAATACACTTTCTAGCAAAATATGAGTCTTTTCCCGAGCGTATATACTACACGAAAATACCATAAACTATTAACAAAATTCCATTTCTGTATTTCGATATGAAGGGAAATTCGATGAGCTTGTGCATGAGAAAAGACAGAGAAGGAATAACGGAGGAACTTGGACTCCAACTCTCATAAGGTTGCATAATTTTCACGGTTTTAATTTCTATTACCGCTGCCAGAGCAATTAAACGATTCCCTTCCTATCATCTGAATTTTGAAATGCAGATTAAATTAACGACAATGCTGTGGTTCATTACAGGCTAGAAGAGCCAGATACAGACTTGTTAATTCCAAGTGAAATGTAATAAAATTGCTTCTTAGCATATAGATTCGTAGGAATAAATTTCACTCTTCATTGAACCGCAATATTGAATACTATTTCTAAAGATAAGAATTTGAAATGTTATGATTATTTGAAAGTTTCAGATGTTGAAATAAGGGGTGAGCTCTACATTGCGAATTGCTTGTATAATTCTGGAATACTTATATTAAGTGGAGTCTCTATTGAATTAGTTATGTGATATGATTATTAATGAAAAAAGATTATTGATGATGGGCTTGATTTGTAATCAATAACCAGTGTATTTAAATTATTTTCATTTAAGTTTCGCGAGTTCATATTTTAATTAACAATTTCCTGCTCCAAATCAGACCTATAAATTTCGATAAATTTAACATTATTTGGTCAATCATTGAGTTTTCAATTATTTTAGATGAATGTGTTTAAAAAATTTCGTTTGATTTTATAGTTTATACTGAATTCAGATTTTAATGTGATTTTTTTAATATAAACAATGAAACCTCTATAATTAAGAAAAGATTTAGAAGTATATTAATTATTCTTTAGGCCAGAATCTATATTTTCGTAAAATAATAATTTCATTGAATAAGAACATTTCAAATGTCACAAGTAGAATATAATATACTATAATGAATATTTTGGTATAAGGTGTAAGCAACTTTAAATATCTCTTTCAATCACGATCAATGCATTGTTTCTAATTGCATTTTATGTCTAATCTGCTGTCGTTTAAATTGCATACGGTTGATGAATGTGAAATTCAAATTTTATATTTTTTATTCATATAATATAGCTCTTCATATTATGGTTTTAAATCTTTAATTCCGAGGCGAAATTTTTCTTCTAGCTCCTTTAAAACCGAGGCATTTTTAGAGGAAACTACATGAATTGGACTCTCGCTACTAGGATGGTCATTTTCCCCACCTACCCACCCCCGCTATAACATTCCCTTAACGAGCACGGAAATGAGCTATGGTTGGCATGGATAATTGGACCCCCCTTCAACTCTAAGCTCTTAAGAGATCTCAGAACATCACCTCCCCTCAAGAGAAGGCAACCACCTCAGACCGGCCTTTATCGCTGTAAAGGGGAAAATTCTTAGACCACCCAGGACCGCCTCTCAAGGTATGAGAGGGTTACTGAATAGACTTCATTAAAAATTATTCTTTCAGGAAACGAAAGCCACACATATGTTTAGTGAATATTATCCGAAGAAAACTTTGATATAATTTTTCCCATCTTGCTTTCCTTATACTTACAGAAGAAGAAACATATAAAGTAAAGATCTACTGTGCATTTGTAAAGCAATTTCTCCACAAAATAACAGAAGGAAACTGTCTATAATTTAGGCATTTTGTGTATTTCCAAACCAATGACGTGAGGACTCCAATCGACCGCAAAGTTCATTAAAACTCGCGAAATTAAATCAAATATTAGAGATATTCCAAATTACATGAAAGTTAGTTATCATATATCAGTGGTTATTTTTTAAATGCATATCTTTGTTATAATTAATTTAATAATCATTATGGAGTACTGGTATTTTCATATCGTTACTTAACCATCTCTTCTTGTATTTTTGACTTTGAGCCTAGACAGAATTTTCGAAGTAGCAGGGGTTTAAAAAAGGGGGACGCTCCCCTTATAATTTAAGAAGGTCACACGTTCTATTCCTATTAACCTTTGATTACGGAAACTAGAATTTACTAAAAAATATGAGGAAAGGCACAACTTAAGAAATCTCCATAACATTCCATCCCTCTGAAGTGCACAAAAATATGAAGAAAATACACTTTTCCGCAGCAGCTAAACAATATCAGTAGCAATCAGAAGGAATCTGGAAGACTTTCCCAGCATAATTACCAGAATCGTATTCGGGAAAATGCGTAAATACCTTTCCATCTCCGAAACGTTCTCACGAGCCCGAATATATTAACAACAACTGAGAAATAATGTTGCAGCAAAATGCATTTTCCTTTCTTCGAGGAAATAATTCAGTTGTTATCACTAACGGATAACTCTTCAGCAGTGGCCACTCTCATCTAGAAATAGGGTATGTGATAGCGTTTATCCCCATTTCATAACAACGGAAAGACCATATACATATCACCTTCTCCCGCAGAAGATTCCATCTTCTATTCCATAGAAGTATGTAGAAATCAGAAGCTGGAAGACTTTCAAAAATTCATTAGTTTCTGCGAAGGTTCTTTGTGTTTCCTTATTCAAAAGATGTATCCTCCTAGAAGAAAGAAAGTGGACTCCCTCGTGGCTTTTAAGGCAATCATGTGTTCCAATCGCTTTGATTGCTGAGGGAAGTTACTTGTCTTCTTTTTCTCCTGTGTCTCGAGTTGTTGCTCGTATACAGAACGCGTGTTTATTGCAGTGGAATTGCCCTTAGAATAATTTATATTTTATCTAAAATAAAATTATGATGCAATAACAAATTGCTATAAAATGGAAATACAATAACTTCAGCAATGCAATAATTCTGTCTTTCCTCTATGGCAAACTAGAGTAACAATGAAATTTTGAATAATGTTTAGTTATTTGAGAAAAAGAGCATTGAGAAAATCTTTGTGTTTTTTATTTGGCCTTTTCTTTTCAGTCATAAACAACTCCTGGAAAAATGTTTGAGAATAACAGCCAGTGTTATAAATTTCGTAGAATGCTCAAAGTGTGTTTCTTAAGAAATATGAATTAAGAGAAATCCAATGAAATGAATTTTCTTGTAAAGAATGTTTTCATTCATTAAATATAAGATGAATTTAACCATTAACATGAATTTTATTTGTATTACATTTACACCAGACTGTTTATTTTAAAAATATGAAAAATTAAACACATTTCAAATCTTTCCTATTTTTAATGAACATTTTACAAAAGTCATTAGATTAAAGAAGTGTAATTCTGAATTTACGTAATAGTGAATGAATTTCCAAAAATATTTTGAAAAATGAAAGAAAAAAGCCGGCGCGGGATCAAACCCTGGCTAAAGGATCAGTAGACGAGTACTGTAGCCACCATGCTATTCGGTTCGCATCGATGGTGGCATAATCTTAAGCATCGGGATATAAGCAGAAAGAGCAATCTTCGGTCAATGCCGTCGAGCTTTATCCGCCACTCCAACCACGTTCACATCGGAAGTCGATGTGCGAATAGGGTATTTCCTTTCCCGCATTCCCTCCTCGAAACCGCTTCCAGAAATCCTATCCTTATCGATTACGGAAACTGAGAACAACCCTCTTATATATGAAAGCCTACGATAGCATAAATTATTAGAGTTGTACTCGTTTAGGATTTATTAGACCTTTCCTCATACGGCTTAGTTCTAATTTAAAACCTTAATATTCAGCTTCCACTATCTACACCCAGCAGACATATTGCATACGATTTCGTTGGATTTCAGTTAATGAACGAACTCGTATTTAATTCTCTATCTTGATAGAAGAGCTCTCAGCATTTGGATTTAGAATGCTAACAACTTTCTAACAGAAATGACGCCAGCCAACATGCGGAAGCAGCTACTCGTCTATGATTTAACATATCATTACTGAGAGCATCTGAAGTAACAGGCACTCATATCCGTGTACATGGGTAAAAGCGTTATTTATGCTGTGGTGAGAGGCATTGGGCAATATGCCCTTAGGAAAATTCTCTTGATTCCTTCAACAATTATTAAGATTAATAATTATTGAGATTAACAAGATTATTCAGCAATTATTTAATGGACATTTTAGAGTAATAATTGCTACTTGCCTTGGATTATTGGATGGTTTACTCAAAATGATCGGAT
Source organism: Araneus ventricosus (assembly GCA_013235015.1). NCBI lineage: Eukaryota > Metazoa > Arthropoda > Arachnida > Araneae > Araneidae > Araneus > Araneus ventricosus. The sequence continues at coordinate 58,392 of BGPR01001353.1, read as the reverse complement.
CATAAATATTGAATTATAACGGTACTATATAAAAATTTTAATCCTTGTAACGCTGCTAGATTTTAGTTTTCATTAATACTGATATGCTAAGATAATCATGTAGTAGAAATGAAACATAAATTTTGATTACTTAAGATATGAAGTGAAAAATTCGTTCAATTCGAAATCATAGTTTAGAGGTAAAAAGAAAAACAAATTCTTGAATGTATTATTAACGGCTGAATCGAAAATGTTTTAGCCGAAAATAATATTTCTCCCAAAAAAATCAATAAAAATTTAAAAAATTATGATTTTATCATATTATCACGATACTCTAATGCCAATTGGAAAAAAATTTCACTAGGATATTTACAGGTGAAATTAAGTTTTCGAATGCATTTGAACGTCTTTTAATAAAAATGTAACCTATATATTCATCGAAATTCATTTTAAAAATTGCAGAAACGCTTAATCTTGCATTAAATAAAAGTCTTATTGACTGATTCCCTCTTTTTTTCCGGAACGCTTGCTTAACCAGGAAAAACTTACAAAAACTAGCAGAAACATTCAACAACCTAGTGCAATTATTTATAGAAAAATGCTCATTTTCTTCTGCTCTTCATTTTAAATTATAAGTGCATAGTATAAAAACTTCCACCTTGCAAAAAAATAAATAAAACCCATTTAAATTAAAACCCTATTCACACGCGTTTCTTCGACCCACTTAGTTAACTGTTTCCCCGAGAAGATTCCGTGCAGGTGTGGAACCACTCTAAAATTTTTCGCTTATTTTATTTTTAAAACGTTATCTCGGGTAATAAAATTCTGCCTAGTGATGTTCAATCGATCGCTGGCTATATCGCGAATCTTCAAGAGCTCCAGGGGTAAAAAAGTACACTATTTCCTAACTATCTCGACAAGCTCTGATGACGAGTTAAAAATTCTGCTCTTTTAATGACGGCATGATGTAGTCATTGGCGACTCACTAATGACTGCGTCATACTGGCGGACGCGAGTGTAAACACTTTTTCGCCGCTGAGATCTTCAGGTACTTATCGGGGAGAAGCGTTAATGGAATAAAATTTATGTCATAGATATAAGGCAGAGTTTGATAGCATCAATAAATAGAAGCTGTTGGCGGTGTTAATAAGCATTTTACGTATATTAAGTACGTTCACTATCGTCTCCGTTAAAACGAAAACAAAAAATTATATAGGTAATTCTAATGCTAATTTATTGCTTGAACAGTTGCATCCTTATCTTTATTTTAGTTTAAGAATTGATATCATAGAAATTGGTGAGCCAATTGTATTTAAAGCCATTAGCAACCATATTATGAACAAATTTCAAAATATTGTAATACACAAAAGGACTTTCTTTTTTCCCGATATAACGCATTACTTAAATTTTACAATTATTTTCTTATTAATGTTCAAAAATACTTAAATTATTCTTGTTACTGCTTATTTCAAATAAACTAACCATATCGTCACGCATAGTGCATATTTTCTTAAGACGAATATCTTTCCTTTCCAATAAAAATTCATACCAACAGGTTGGTTTCGGAAAAATACTCTGCTTATAAATTTTATAAACGTTTAACACATACCAAGATGTATGAATGCTGTGAAATCACATAAAACATACGTATTTGCATAGCTTAATTTCGTCTGATATGCTTATTTTCTAATTGTCAAACACCTTTCTATAAAGTAAAATTCCTTTTATTTGAAAATTATTACCTTCCTATCTGCCAATTCAGGAAACTCAATGTTAACTTTGAAATAAATTTTAAACACTTGCAGGATGGAAGGTGTGGAAATATCGGCTATATCTGCCTGTCTCCATTTGATATCAGAACACAATCTAATCTCAAACATCTGTTTCTTCTTCACAAATTACTAGGCAAGGATGTGTAACAAATAACAGTTCTAATTTAATATATCAACAGTAAAAAGTAAGTCGACAGCATGAAAGGACAAAGTAATTGATACTACTAGAGAACCCAATTCGATTGCAGCTCCCGTTTCATGTCCATGGAACTGGCCTATTATATTTAGATGAGAAATAGAAGTATCTACCAAAAAGGTTTAACTTTTAATTAAAACATGTAAGGCCATCGAATGAGGACGATGGCATGGAAATCAGACAAACCTCATTTGTACATGGGCAGGCTGGGAACTGCAAACTGTAGAGAAAATTCCGCGAGAAATTCTGCGAGAACAAACTCTTTGAACCCAGATAGCAATTTTAGTTTTAGTTACTGCAAATCTTTAAGCTTACAGCAAATTTGACACGACAAGAGTTCAAGTGTGAAAGTTTTGCAAGACACGACAAGACAAGAAAGTGTGAAAGTATTTGCAGCAAGTTAACGCTAGCTTCGAAGTCACCATGGGACGAATTTGCAGCAAGCTTGCCTCAAGTTTGTTGCGGCAAACTCATTGCAAATGATAGCAAAAAGAGAGTACGAACAACACGCAGGATAGAACTCGCGAGCTACCGCTCGGCCAGCTCGACAACAAGAGGAGAAGATAGATTTCGCAAATAAATCGTTCGATTCGATTCGTATACGATTTATTTTAAACTATTGTCTTGATTTCATTAATTTTTTGAGTTGAGAATATGATTTGAAGTCAAAGAGAAAGCGATTTTCGCTAATAACTAGGTTTTGCTAGTAGAATAAATTATGAAATTAGAGTTCAAAAGTAATTACTTTAAAATGGGACAAAATGTATTAGTTATTATTTTTCAACAAACACTGACTGTTTTTTCGGTTTAATTTTGTTTATAAAAGTTAAAATTTCAACGTTAAGAAAAAGGCGTTATAATTTTCTTTAAAGTAAAAACTTTTAGTAAAAAGATGGAAAATGTTTCAAATTTTTTTTATAAAAAAAGTTAGTTTTTTTACAAATTATCATTGATTCATTGAATTAATAAAAAAAGGACGGTCTAGGAGATGCTATTAAAAATCGGATGTTTTTTTCTAAAACAAAGACAATGATAATTATCTCTTTTCATCAAGCTCATTTTGCAAATTTGCATTACAAAGGAAGTGGCGCTATTTGTCACGATGAACTTGCAGCAGGCTTGCAATGCAAGGAAGGTGGCGCTAGTTGTCACAGCGAATTTGCTACAAGTTCGTTTCAAGTTTGACGGATCGAATTTGCTATGACAAGGTAATATCAAGTCAAAATCAAACTTGCTTGAAACTTACGTACTATCTGGGAAGAAATTGAAGAATGGTGAAGTTCGAAAAAAATCTCTTCACTTCTCCTTCTGCAGCAGAACATGTTCACCAAAAAGCAATGATAGAGAAATTAATAATTGTGAGATATTAAGATTGAAAATTTTGCTCAGAAAATGCAAAACTAATGGAATTCTAAAATTTTGTTCACTATTCGTTCATCAATCAGACACTCTTCGAAGAAAAGATGATTTTCCTATTCATTTGAAAATGCAAGTAATTAAAATAAATTTAGACGGTTGATTGAAGTGTTTCTCGTTGATGCAAGATAATATTTTGGTAGCACAATTAAAAAATGTATTCTTTCCAGAATATGAATTTTTTTTCTCTGACTGAATCATCTTCTAGTTTCAGTAAATTTCTTACTTTTTTACAGCATTGTGGTTATTCTCTTTTAATACTTTTAAACTAAATAAACGCAATGAAATTTGATGTTATTTCAATTTTCTTAATAAAGCAAAATAAAAAATAAATGTGTTCGGTTAAATATTAATTTTGATAATATTGAGCCTCAAATGCATGAGATAGGATTATAAGGTATCCACCTACGTTGGAAATCGATTTTCTTCCAAAATTAACAAAAAGTCTTTATTATTTCATATGGAAACTTCTACTTCCTGGTTTCCAAAACTGTTTTTACTTCATTTCAACTACACCCAGAAAGAAAACTAGAGCCTTTTATGGAAACCTCAAGAGCTGAAAACGAAAAAGTAAATAGAACGATTGGGAAACAATTTTTAGTATTTTTAACCATATAATTAATATAATATTTAATTTATTTTTTGTTAAAACTTTGTATGTCCTTTTAAATGTTTCCAGAAGAGAGTTGGGTCTATATTCAGAAAATTAAAAAATAAACACAAAGGATTGGAAAGGAAGAGAAAGCTGAGATACTATTTTTTTGATAAACTTCAAAACTGTTATGGGATAAATATAAGAAACAACAAAAATAACTTAGATGTAATGCCAATCTCTGTATTGGCAACTTTTTTCATGTTTGCTGTAACAAAATAGTCAACCAGTGCATTAAAAGGGTCCGACGGGCACTGGCATTTGGCACTCGCTTATATATAACAAAGTTGTTAGGGAAAAACATTAATCAGCTAAAAAGAGTAAAATCACCCAAGAGGTGAAGAAAGAGATAGTAATGTATAAATGTGGTGAATTTTAAGGAAATTACTGCATAAATTTGTGTTAAAAATTGTGTTTTTGTATTTTAAACGCGTTTTTCTCAAAACTGAAAATTTCATCAAATTTCCTTATCTTTGACATGATTTCTCACACACTTTTTGTGATACACTTTTTAAACTTCGTATGCCGGTTTAATGCATTATTATCTAGAGTATGCACTAGAATAATACCAATTGCTTCATAATTTTGAATTTTATAGGCTCTTATTGTGTTGATAGTTCTTCAAATATTAGGATAATTCTGTATTATTCACTTCAAAAAAAAAACATTAAAAAAATTATTTTCTAAACTTTTCATCAGATTCTAGAATATTCTCTAGATAAACGTGTTTAATGTAACCCAACACAATTTATTTGAAATTTTATCGCTATACTTTTGTTTTAATGAGTCACGCGTTTTTATAACTTTTTGATAAATTTCACTCTAAAATTTCACTTTGACGAAATTCTGCTATAATTGAAAAAGTTTCTGTTGCTCAGAATAAAGTTTTTATGCAAAAATGATTATAAAGTGGCATTCCAATATTTATTTTAATGATATTTCTCAAAATGGTCTCCGAACGTACCATTTTATATATTGAAAATATTTCTTTTATATTTAATAGATGCTAGTTTATAAAGATGTGAGTTTTTATTATTAGTCATACATTTGTTCTTATTTAATATACATTAAACATAAATATTTGGTTATATATTAGTTTTATCGTAATTCTTAAATTAGAGTCATTAGTGGCGAATTAAACCTACTAAAACAGTCAAACTCTCAACTATTGATATGCAGACAAAGTTCTCTGAAACATCAAAACATTCTATATTTTCAATACAGATACCCCAGTAGCACAAAGATATTGAACAACATTCGCAATATTGTATAATATCATATAATATTATATAATATCGAACAATATTGTACAATATCGTGCAGCATGTGCTACCTGGATATATATGTTCTCCTCTACCACTCCAACATTCCTGTTACATTAAATGTCTCTGAAGATGTCTCTCAGATTAAATTAAGAAAGATGTTGGGGTTCATTACAGGCTCGAAGTGTCAGAGAAAGATTTCAAATTCCGGATGAAGTATAATAAAATTACGTCTTCACATATGGATCCTTAGGAATAAATTTCACTCTCCGCTGAATCGCTATTGGAATCCTACGTCGAAAGATAAGCATCTGAAATGCTTTGATCATTTGTATATTTAGCATGGTGAAATAAGGGGCAAATTTGCGAATTGCTGACGTGTTTCTAGAATTCTTACATTAAATGAAAGCTTTATTGAATACGTTTTAAAAAATGAATATTATTCAGATGGATTTGATTTTGAAACTATAATCGTTGTATATAACGATAGAGTGCAGAATAAATGCTTTAAATATAAACTACATTTAAGTTTATTTTAAATATATGATCTGCTACTATAAAAATTACGTTTTTTGCTTAGTTAAATAAGATTTTGCTTTCTAGAATGTGAAATCTATTAAATGCAATACTGCGAATTGCATATAAAAATTTTTATTTGACGCATGAAAGGTAATTATACTATCAGTCATATCAAAGGTTGATAAAAATATTGTAGAGCTTCTCTCAGAAGAATGATGCATATTATAAAATATATTACATATATTTTATTGCACCCATTTTTTTTATTGTAAATATTTGTTCGCTTTAGCGAAAATGATAAATATTGCTTGATCGTGGAATTTAAAAGCAGATATCTAAAGGAAATACAGAGAAAGGAAATATTTAAATCACAAGACACACTTCATGGTATTGAAATTATTCACTCATAAATATATAGGACAGAGACAAGAATAAAGTGGAATCCTATATAGAATCATGAAGAGACTCACCAATACAAAATGGCCCAAACAACTATATCCATTACGTAATACCCTATAGTGACGAACAGTAAAAATCTTGGACACCATCAAATACAATATGATATTTTCAATAGCCATCACTTTCCATCCATAGACAACCTTAATCGATCTCTCTTTGATGCTTTCTTATTCGAAATTGAATGGTCAGTTGACTTGTAGAAAACCATTTCAAGAATATGAGAAACGGTTTATAGAATAAAAGCGCTTTCATTGCAGCAAGCGATATCCCTGATGCGAAAGAAATTACGCAAGAATTGCTCGAAGGTAACAAATTTGGCAAGTAGTTACTTCTTGGGTTATAGGAGCTCGTTAAGAAAGGATGTTAAAATAATAATTAGATTTTAATTAAATTTTAAATGAAAGCTTTTTCTCAATAACAACAAAACATACTATTGCAGGAAAACAATTTGTGCATCACTTGAAAACTCCAAACCGTTGTCATTCAATGATGCCAATATTATTTTTAAGCAAATTTTTATCTAATTTTAATATTTTTTAAATCTTCAATTATAATTTACAGTACATTTCTAGATCTCTAATTTTATACACACACGTATTGCGACGACATTAAATGAACTTTTTGTGCTCACGTATTCGTTATTACAATTAAGAGTAAATGTTTAGAAATTGTATGTAAAGACAGAAAAAGCAAGCCTAAACCATTAAAATGCTATGATTTTTCGAATTCCGTTCCAATCCCGTTTAATTCTTTTTTTCCAGTTTATTGTTTGAGATAAGATAAGGTGGATAAAAATGGACCTAACACTAGTTTATGCTGCTGGACATCTTAGCATCTCTCAAACTGTGTTGGAAAACGTAGGAATATTATAGAAGCTAAATTCCTTTTTCGAAGAAGCCAATTTAAGATGCCTGCATGCTAAAAAAAACTTCTTGAGAAGTTTTTTAGCTATATTTATGAAACAGGAATAACACTGGCCTTCAGAATGTTGCAGAATACTTAGTAGAAACAGGAAAAAAGATAGTAAGGCCTTCCTGCTCATTCAAATAAGCAAGATGAGAAATTGCGTGCGTCCCTTAAACCTTATTCACGGACGTACTAAATTAAAGTGATCCAGAGAAAATACTGGTTTGGCAGGGCACAGGTGATAGTTTGTATTTTCTATAGATGAGTCCAGATTGTTTCTGGAAAGTGATTTTCGTTACTTTCTGATCTCTACAGAGTAATAAGAAAAGAGTTACTTTAACACCAGTGCATGATCTTGAACTTAGAATCGAGGAGATCAGTGAGGGTGGATGAACCTGGGAGGGAAAGGGAAGTCATGCTTCTTTTAGGATACGTTGGGAACCTCGTTACAGCTCGTAAGAAAGGATGGAAGAACATACTTGAATACTGCAATAATACTGCAATGCTTGAACGTATTGTTCAAGCATTGCAGCTTTGAAGGAATATCTACTGGTCCTAGGGACAAACTTTGGTTACAAAATGTATGCAAATATATAGTAATAACAAGTACGAAAAAAACATTGACGAGCAAAGCTACAAAGGAAGTTAAAAAATTATCTAGCTGATTGATAAGATAAAAAATGAGGTACGAGCAGAAATGAGAAGAAGGAATCATTGATATTCGCATGACTTTGATAATGGGATTTAGACAGGTAAGACTTAGAGGAGGTTTATGCAGAAAAAAAGCTTTTATAATTGTAATCAGTGTCGTCGACAATATATAAGTTTTTCTGCCAGAATCTATCAATAAATTCCTTTTATTTCGCAGAACGAGAAACAGCCATTTCCATTTCCATGTTTTGGAATGGGCTCGCAAAATCCAAATAAAAATTTACAAATTCGTAGAAAATTAGAGGTATCTCATTTATTTCACATGTCTAGAATAAAGGGAAAATGTGGCCACGTGCCTTTTGTTCTTAACATCATATTCTTGTCAAGAAAAAAACCATTAGCTGCTAGAAATGTGAAATGCAAGAGAATTATTCCCTAGTGAGAAAACACTCCACATAAATTTGAGAATGGAGCAATGAAATGAAATAATTTTCAGGATGCCTTAATATTTTGAATAATTAATGGTACTTCAAATAATATACTATTTACACAATAATTCTTTATTTGTTTTCTCTTGTATATTAACTAAAGCTTTTATAAATGAACAATTATTAAAATAAAATAAAAATCCTTTGCACTGCGCTGTCCACGGAAATTCACAATAGCTATTTCATAATGCATTATCCATAAATATGTTTCAGTTATTTAAAATTTCTTAAACAATGAAGAGCGAACTGAAAATAATGGAGAATGTCTTCTTCTACCCAATTTTTAAAATTTTGATTCCATTTTCTGGCTGGCATTTTCTGTTTAGGTACATATTTCTTAAATTTAAATATTAAAACAATAATTGTTAATAAAAGGCATATTTTAGTGTTTACATCTGGAGAAGAAACCACTGAAACATTTCTTACAAATTATTAGCAAATAAATTACCAAATTCTTTTTATTATTTTATTTGTCATTTCAATTATTAATGTAGCCATTTTGCAGGAGATATCAAAATATTATCCAATTTCATAATATATTCTTTAAAGCAGTCAACTCAACTAAATTACTTATTCATTCAGAGTATGAAACGCATTCCTTTATATAACGTGGTTAAAAATAAAACATTCTGTTGCTATTAAGATCGATGTCATCAAACTCAATTCAGAGAAATATCAAAGAATTTGAAAAGAATGAGTTGTTAACACAATATATGTGCTACTACGTATTTTTTCCTGTTCTATTACATACAGATATATCAATTGAGTAAAATAATTCAAAGAAAATTGAGATTCAAAATTAAATCCAATGATTTTCTTTAATGGTGTCAACATATTGCAGCATTTTAATGCTAAAGCGTTATGAAACTCATAACGAAATTTGTGTGACTTTAGAGGCCTAATAACGTAATTCTCAAAAATTTCATTCTTTGTCGCTCTCCTTAATGTATCATTCTTTTCAGTATTCTGCAACACAAATGAACTGTCACTCTTCACGTAACGGAAAGACTTCTTTAGAAAAAGCTTCTCCTTCATGTATGTGGAATAAAACGGAGGCACATGGAAGAACTAAATTTAACAAAAGAAGTTTTCTTATAAACACATTTAAAGCAATAAAAAGTAAAATATTATTATATTTTAATAATTTCTTAATTTTAGTCTTGTAAACTCATTACTAAGCATAACATGGATTCTTGGAATATTTTTTTTTTCAAATTCATTACCAGATGGCGCCCAGTGAAATAACATAACTTTTAATAATTATTATCGATAAAATGGCAATAACATTCTAGAAAACTACTACAGTATATTGTCATCTAGAATATGTAAGTGTACAAACTCTAGAATATGAAGATGTGAGTGAAAATTCGATTCCAAAATTCTATCTTTACAAACATTAAGCAAATGAAGTAGTATAAAACTGTATGAAAAACCTAATTGACTATTATTTTATATTTAAAAAACACACATTAGTCCAGAGAAAGGATAGTAGGAAAAATATATCTATTTTTTAGATTTTCTTCAGTTTATGCTCCACGAGATAAATATTTTGATATAGTCGAAAGGACTATAATTACATTAGATAGTTTTTCAATTTCTGGAAGCTATAAAAAGCACAAATCAATCAGGCAAACAAATTGATTGATACTTGATAGTTGGAAGTCAGAAACTTCCAATTAAAAAGGAATTACGGATGATTAGGGAAGTGAATACGATATTTTTCTTTCTGATTTAGGTCTTACAAGACTTGTAGGAACGCAATTAAAGGAAATTGGAGATAGCTGATATCTTAAACTAATAGTCTTTTAATGATAAATCAATATTTTGCCATGAAAAGAACATCCTTACCTACAAGGCATTATCATTTTTAAAAAAATCTCCCGATAACATTTTTATTTTAGAAAGGAGCAAGGAACTAAGAGTTCTTTATAAAAAGACTCACGATAAAAATTGGAACCAATTTTTACTCTTTATGTGATCGAAAGAAATAAGCAATGGGCACATTTTTATTTTTGACTAAAGCGTACATCAGATGCATCGTACCAATTACCATTTGCAAATTTAGGTTAAGTCAAAAAGATTCAATGGTTAAAACAGAGTGAGTTGGAAAACATTTTAAAGATATTTTTGGACAAATTTTTACAACGAACAAAACTAGTACTTATTACGTTTAAGTAAAAATTACTTTCTAGTTTTCACGGCAATGTTTTATGCAAAAACGACTTTTTCAAACATCTCTACACTTTTGAAATTCATCAGTTACAAGTTATAAGGGACTATTTCATGCACTTTCGTAGAAAATATGTACTTCTGTATTACTTACTTGAAGAGAAGAGTATTGAGATTTTTTTAAATATATTTTCTTAATAAATATTCTGAATTAAAATTAGCTTATTTAATCCGGGGTTACGCGAGTGGGGTGTTTCGACACTCCACGATCGAAAACATTTTCCTGTCTTCTATCCCCATAAACAGAATTGATTGGGTCCGTCAGTACCTACCTTCTTAATCATGTTCTACACGTGCTACACGAAAACAGCGAATACAGAACATTTTCGAACTATTTTTATAGAACGATTTGGGGTGTGCTGACAACCCGCGCGCGGTCTCATGTTATTATTTTTCTGTATGAAACCATGGTGCTTTAAAGCCGTTCAAGACGATCTTTTCTTCCTATGACTTGTGATCAAGAAATGAATAACTTCAAAAGTTGTTATAGAAGATTTCTACTAATGAATAGTGTATCCAAGAAGAATTATGAGATTCAGATAATTAAGAAATATTTAGTGATCAATCGCCTGAATTGGAGTAAGACTGTCTTTTCGAGAGATGGTACAAGTGATGAAAACATCAATTTCATGAGAAAAGTTAAAACCTTTTCGATTTCAGAGACCCATGTCCCAAATTATTTACTCAAAGTGAATACATTTTACAACATGACGAAAAGAATACAAGATGTCTGCGAAATAGGGGAGTTGTATTTTGTGGCTAGAATATCAAAAAGGTGGTATATGATAATACTTTTTTTACATTTTAAATCTAAACCCTTTGGGTGAGTCGTTCGGCGTGGGTTATTTATGCATGTATGTAAGAATCTTATTTATATCGAGCAAAACCCCAAAAGAGAAATTAAAAATTAGGAGTCATTTCTTGAATGATTTCGACTTTTCACATTTAGATCCTTATAGAAAATCGCGAAAAAACATGCGGAAATTGCATAGAAAACATTGCCTTGATGAGTCAGAAATGTGTAAAATATATTACTGCAGAAGCTACATGTGTCCAAGAGATTAAGTACAAATCATCCAAAAATTGTGGATTGTGAAAACTCATATGTCAAAAGCACTGCGAAATAGGGCTACATGTAAAAGCTGGATGCAACGTAACGATTCTGATCCATGTACACTCTAATTTTTTTCAAAATTAATTATATAACTCAGGATTATGTTTATCAATATTGTATAATTTTGATTATAATCTAATTTGTTATACAATAAATTGATTTCTCATATAAAATTCAATGATCTCAAGTCTTCGGATTAAAAAGAATACTTTTAAATTATTTGCATTAATTTATTATTTTTAAATTATGTTTTACGTAATAAATGTTGTAATTATAATAAATTGCATGACCAGTTAGAATTATAAAAGATAAATTTCGTATACACGCCTTTAAATTGATTGGGGTGTGCTGACACCCCATGCGCTTTTTCTTGTTACATTTTATAGAGCTCGTCCTCCCCGGTTAAAGAAGAAATGAATAAAACCCAATCAACATTAATTTTTTTTCTTTAAAAAGCTCCGTAAATGAAATATGCAGAACCACTTTATCATCCAATCCACGTACAATTTCTAATAATGTTGAGACCGTTTTGAGTCATCAAGCATAGTTCTAATGTTTCCAGATTTTAAATATAATCGAGTCCTGTCGAAAATCAAAGCAACGATAAGATGCATCTCACATCACTGGCGGCAACGTTCTTTAGAGAGAGTATCGGAAACCTGGTCCAAGGATATGACAAATTCCTGAATCGTCACGGAGATTACGTCTAAAAGTAACCATTTTTGAACATAAATTTTGGTGATAACAACTGCTCTCATAGATTAATTCAAATCTGTTCTCTACTCTTCTCTTTCTTTATGATCCATCGGGGGTTGAAAAAAGTGACCCTCGTATAAAGCTATCTGTATAGCGCAAATAGCAGCCAATAAGGAATAGAAAAAGATGGAAATAAAGCAATTCTAATACAGTGGAAACCCGGGAATCCGAACTCCCGAAATTTTGGATAATCGGAACTTTTAAATTTATTTTCTGAAAACGTTGTATTAAAAAATGAAGGGAAAATAGTAATTACGAATCGGAAACAAAGGAAATGTTTATTCCTCACATAAATAAAAAAATAATTTATATTTAATAAATAATACAGCATCTTAATAGAAACAAAATCGGTCATCTTCTTTTAACGTAACGAACTAAACCTGCTCATCAATGCGAATCTCATCAATCTCTTTCCGTACTATTTTCCCAGAGTATCCAAAATCAGTACTCTACTGCTTTTCGTGCATGAAGAGTATTTTACCGAATTTTCTGGATTATCCAAATTTCTCGGAATCCGAACAGAGGTCAGCCCTAATTAGTTCGAATTCGCGAGGTTCCTAATGTATACAGATTATATTATGTCTTTACTACTAAAGTAACCTTGAAGTTTCAGGATCAATCTGGTAAATTCTTTTGACAATTGGGAAATGGTTTAATAAGTTTTTAACTGATTCTGTTCAGAAAACCTTCTGACCATATGTGCACTTTAGAAAAATCGGTGAAGTTTAGTAATGCTAGATGCGTGAATCAATAGTTTTATTGCTATTTCGGAAAAGTCCGCAGAAATAAATGATCTAATAAAGAAATGCTGTTAAACATATAACAAGAACAAAATAAAACTTTTTATCGTTTTAGTAAATGCAAATAGCTTTTTATTATGTCTCTTTTCGAAACCCTTGACTACTCGTGCCAATTTACAAAGGAAACTTTCCTTCGCGGTGTATTTTGTACACAATATAATTCTTAAATTTATAGATAAAATTATTAATGTTTTATATGATTATTGTTAAGTCAAATACAATAACCAAGTGAAGCAATAAATGAAAAACACTTAAAATAGGATTTTATGGCAATATTACCCAATAACATAAATTTGTCAAATGCATATTGAAGATTTGCAAATTTATAAATTTAAATGCAATTATAATAAAATAACACAAGCAAGAGGCATTAGAAATATTTTAGATAGAAATTAAACAACTTTGATACTTCATTAAAATACCAAAAATCTTGCTTTGAGCTAAAATAGTACTTATTCATTGTCGGCTTCTTCATTGCTTAGAGAGACTTAACAATACAAAGACTTCGCTCAAGCTGTTAGGTTCAAATGACTGAAAACAAAAAGCTTTCTACATCACTCTATAAATAACAAGACAAAACAAACAGCCAGTGCCACGATTTGGAGGTTGCGAGAATAATCATCAATATAACCGGTTCTAATAAATTGTCCAGTTCTTCTTTATCGTCGCATAGAGCAACACTAACAGTCCCGAATCATGGAGCTGCAACTGTATGCAACGAATGTAACTAAAGGAAACATTCTACCCTTTCACTGCACTCATACGATAATTCCTCTTGTATATATTTTATACTATTTCGGGATTGTAAACCTCTCTATGAACTTTTCATTATATTCTTCTTTGTTCATGTATAATTATGTTCCCTTTGATGTGTTTTTATATCCCATGAAGTAATTTGCTTTTGGTTTTCAATAAAGTTTCACACATACTCATCCAACCGATAGGGAGCTGTTGAGGCTCCAGGTTCTGGGGTCTGCTGTGGTGTTATGTAGGTTAGATGGGAGAAACAGTTCAAGGACGAAGAAGAATTAAAACAGCGGTCGTCAAAGGTCCAGTGGTGTTCAAAATTCACCAGAGCGAGGTAATTAAGGGGTAATAAGCTCAAACTAACGACTTTTCATGATCTATGAATTATATGAAATATTTTAAACCACGAAATGCATTTTAGTTCCATATTAGTTTATTATATTTTCCAAGTTAATGATAATATTTTGAGCGCCTCTCTGTATTTTCAGTTCAGTCGATGACAGTGACATCTGAGCTGGCACTAAAACTGCCCATGCATGCTTGAAGTAAATTATTCAACTTCTTTTCAGAGCTGAAAATAAAATTGTCACGATCAGATATACCGCGCACTAACTCACTGTGAGCATTGATAATTGATGAAAGCCAAATTTATTTCCACAGTCTGCTTTTCTGAACAAATGGGCAATATTGGAATTTGATTCAGTACTACATGCTTGTCAAATATTTTTAAAACTAAAGAAGAATATATATAAAAAAAGAATTTACCTTTATACAAAGTAGGAATTAGATGTCATTACATATACAATCAACATAGTTCTGTCAGTTTTTCAAAATAACAAACAAAAATTCAATCTTATTTCCTCAGGTATGTAAATAAATTCATATAAATGAAAAAACTGAATTTCTAACTTAGTTATGTTTTTTAATATTTTCATCATTAAATATAGTTTAAAAACATGTGTATATTAATGTAACTTCTTTTCTTCCTTATGATTTTTTCTTATGGTTTTACAGGTTAATCTACAATTTAAAATGTACCCTAGGGAATCCGATTCCAGAGAAGCAGGATTAAATATTAACATTCTCTAACTAGACGAAAAAAGTTAACGTCGAATTTGAAACTCTCATAATTACATTTACTTCATGAAATAAAGTGGTGTCAATAGAAATAACTCGAAGGGAATTCAATAAGGATATAAATTGCACAATTAATTTACTTAATGAAATAATTAATTTAGAAATGATGTGGAGTTTCCCCATTGCGAGTTAGTGTCGTAATTTGGAGTTTGCTCCAATTTCAGGTATAATCTGATGTTAAAAGTCCACTTAATTAAAAATGTTGTGGAATTTCAAGTGAAAACGTAACTTTCATTAGTGCTAATTTGTGTTTATTAATAAAAATTTAAATACATATTTTGCCATATTATAGTTGGAAATAAGTTCGCAGAACAAAGAACTTTCGGTTTTTAAAATTTCAAATTAAATCCCAAGATTCGATATGCGCCAACATCAATATTTTTTTGTAATGTCATCGATCAAAAATGTTTCATTTTTAACTAACTCACTCATAAATTCGGAGACTTTCAATAACTTAACTATTAGAAAATTTTCCAAACTGAACACAATGTAATACAAAAGTAAAATGAAACACATTTGAATACAGGAATGGCAATTTGATTTATGACAATTTTTTTTCTTTTTCTATTGATTCTTATGTTTTAGAATAATGTAAGTGCAGTATTGAAAATTTCACAATCACAAAAACACAATTGTTTGTATTTCAAAATCATGTATATATTTAAAATAATACGGTAAAACCTTCAGACAGTTCGCTAGCCCCAACCACTCGACGGATTTCGATAATTTTTATTTCATATGAAATATTATGACGTCTAGATAAGTCATCAAGGGTCCTCTGGACCCTCCTCATTTTCGAACAAAATCAATAAAACATTTCTCCACCATGCGTTCTCTATATGTTTTTCGATTTCCTTAGAAAATGGGGGGGACAGACGACCCTTGATGACATATATGGACGTCATAAGCTTTCATATGAAATAAAAATCATCGAAATCCATCAAGTGGTTGGGGCTGGTGAACTGTCTGAAGGTTTTACTATATTATTTTAAAAATATAGATGGTATGTAAAGCGTGGCCTACAAACGAAAAAAGCTTTTTGACTTACGAAAGGATCGCTAGCTTTGGTCTATGCCGCATGAGACAATTTTGCCTCGTTCGCTTGACTCCGTTCAGAAACATTATTTTTGACAATTTTTGGCAACAAATAACACAGGTCTGCGATGAAAATATTTCCTTAAAATTAAGCATTGTTTCTGATGTATTTTTCGACGCTAATTTCAGAAAAAAATAACCAAAAAATTCCATCACGTACAGTATTTTCACAATATGAATTTTTCGGTTTTCAGTCTTTGTGTTTTTATGAATATACAATTAGCATGCAATTTATTTTTGTTTGCTCACTAAAATTCATTAATATGTATATAACTTATTTTTTGTTATTTTATAATGAACAATTAATAAAATCAAAAAAATTTCGATACACATAAATAAAAAAAGGAAAGAATTTAAAAAAATAGTGTAGACAATGAGGTGAAGTTCATTCATTCTGTGACTTCCTCTTAAGACAAACATGTGGCACCAACTCTAAACACAGACATTACTGGCGTCAGGGAGACTGCAGTCAGTACATCCCCACTGTTCCGTTTTGTACTGTCATTCTTAGTTAAGAGTTTTGCAAATGAAGACGGTTTAAATTTTTACTGATTTTTATGTTCATTTAACGTCAAGAATACGTATTTTTATAAGAATTTTCTTTTCCGATTTAAATTTTCGTTTTATATTCAATTGAACCATCATACCAGTTATCCAGTGATTGAAATTTATTTTTGTGATTGTGGACAATTTTGTAAAATGGCTACAAGGGGTTGTTGTAATGACCGTAACAAATTTTGATACATCTGCGGTGAGCTTACAATCAATAAACAGCAAATAAATATTACAGATTTTGTGAAAAAATTGTATTTTGCGTACGTTGGTGTCAAGCTGGGAGACCAGGATAAATCTTGGGCCCCACACATCGTCTGTTGTATTTGCGTCGAAGAATTGAAACAGTAATTGAGTGAAAAACAAAAATCTCTTGGCTTCGGAATCCAGATGATCTGGAGGGAGCCAAGTAACCACAGTGATGACTGCTACTTTTGTTCCTTAAATGTGCATGGGTTGAACGCCAAAAATAGGAAAGGAATTCTCTACCCAAATATTCCATCGGCTATGCGTCCCGTACCTGGAATACACATACCTAAACCCACAGAAAAACTTAAAGATACTTCTTCTGACTCCGAAGAAGAAGACGATGGCTCTGATGATGATTTCAATGCAGCAGAAAGTAACGACCCTCAACTCTTCCCACAAAGTGAATTAAATGATTTAGTGAGAGACTTGGGCCTTTCTAAAAATTCCGCAGAATTACTAGGTTGTAGGCTAAATAAAAAAAATTATTGGCACCTGATGTGTCTGAAGACGAGAAAAGGATTTCCTTCTTTATTTTTCTGAAGATGTTGATTTAGTTTATTGCAGCAATATTCCTGGCTTGATGGCACAGTTTCAAATTGAATATGACGCACAGGAATTTAGGCTCTTCGTTGACTCATGCAAAAGAAGTTTCAAAGCTGTGCTACTCCATAACGTAAACAAATATACTTCAAAATCAGTTGGACATTCTGTGCACTACAAAGAATGCTACGAAAATTTAGCCATCATTTTGAACAAACTTAAATACAAAGATCACATGTGGACCATATGTGGGGATTTAAAAGTAATTGCCAATCTTCTTGGACTTCAAGGGGGAAATACAAAATACCCATGCTTCCTGTGTGAGTGGGACAGTAGGGAAAGGAGTCAACATTGGATTAAGAGAGAGTGGCCAGTAGGAGAGAAGTTGGAAATTGGCAGCAAATATGTTATTGAGGAAGCTTTGGTTGACCGAGAAACGATTCTTCTGCCTCCACTTCATATAAAACTTGGTTTGAGAAAACAATTCGTGAAAGCTCTCAACAAAGAAGGTCGGTGTTTCAAGCACTTTATTCATGCATTTCCTGGATTATCTGCAACCAAAGTGAAGGAATGTGTCTTTGTGGGTCCAGACATTCGAATATTTATGTAGGACGACAAATTTGAAGCATGCATGACAAAGGTTGAAAAGGAAGCTTGGAGGTCCTTTAAAGAAGTTGTTAATAAATTTCTGGGAAATTATAAGGATACCAACTTCAAACAAATTGTACAAAGTATGCTTGACAATTTCAAAAAATTAGGATGTTCTTGCAACTTACAAGCTCGTTTCCTGATGTGTCATCTGGACTATTTTCCAGAAAAGTTTGGTGCCGTCAGTGAGGAACACGGTGAAAGATTTCACCAAGACATTAAGCAGATGGAATGCAGATAACAAAGTATATGGAACTAAAACATGATAGCAGATGACTGCTGGTCTCTACATAGAGAACAGCCGCAAGTTACACACAGAAGATCTGCTTCCACGCAGAGTATTCAACACAAAAGAAATAGGTACTATAAAGCCTTAGAAACTTAACTTTATGCAGCCATTGCTGAATATCCAGAATCATATGCTTTTGTACTAATGACAGTAAACGACTCTGTAATGTGGATTCTAAATATATAAGTGAGTATTAAAGTAATTTTTCACACAAATCTTCTTACTTATTACTTTGTTTTACTTCCTAGAAATGTATTTACATGGTATATAAAGCCTTATTTTTCTAAATTTTCAAAAAACTGTTACGTGATGGACAAAAACGAATGGCATATTTGAAATTAGTATACCAGAAAACATAAAAGTCTATTGCTACTTTGCAAAAAATATTTGTTCACTGAAAATTTGCAGACCTGTGTAATCATGTCAATATTTTCATGATTGTGCATGTATAAAGAGTCAGTTATTTCCCGTGCACGTCGACGCAGGTCGAAACAATGTTTTGTATTGTGGTGATTATCGTGTTAAAGAATTTTGTCATCCACTATAAGACAACGCATTCAAATGCCAAGTAATGTACTTAGAGACATTTGTAATTTTATCTATCTGGGTAATAAAGGTTAAGAAAGCAAACATTCCCAAGAACTGAATGAATTCTTATTTGTATAAATATATTGAGTTAGAAACATAGAAACATTGATCAATGTTAGTAATGGCTTATAGCAAATTTATTCTAAGTTAACCCTTTCCGGTTCAAGGAATCAAATTTTTTGAAATATGATGAAGGAATCATCATGAATGGGTTTAGTTTATTGTCAAGACATAGAATCTACAAAAAAAATTTAACTTGCATCATTCCGAGGGGGGGTCATACCCCTTTGGAGACACCCCCTCATATGAGGGCCCCTTTTGATACAGGCACCTTGATACGCTCAAAAAATATTGTTCAATCCTAAAGAAAATCATAAGTTAAAACTTCAAGAATATTGGAGGAAAATTGTCGAGTGAATTTGCCAAAATTGTAAACGCCAAGAACACAAAAAATTTCCTATCTCTGAGTCAAGGAATTTTAGCATTTTTAATCTCTAATAATTCCGATTCGAAAGCGAAATTCCATAGTGCTGCCTTCTACATTCTAAAAGGAGTACTATTACCTGCCTTGCCGTGCATCTTTCCGGGTTTCAAAGTGGATTGGGATTTTTTAAGAAAATTTTAAAGTTGGTGTCATCTTTTGTGACCACTGCCCCGAAAAAGGTTAAACACGAAGAAAAAATTGAAATGCTGTATTTTTTAAAAATTAATTAATGTTTTATAAGTAGCATGTTGTGCAATGGGTTGGGATTTATTCAGTTTTGCGAAACAATCTATGACATTTTGAATCGGTTGGTTGGCTCCCATAGAATTACAACGTTAAAATAAACTTTTGTTCTATTGAAAACTTCGTTAATAGAAAAAGCTATATGTATATTGGACATAAAAATATGTCGGTGAAATTCAATTGTGGTGTAAAGAAAATTAGACCACAGACAATAGTGGAACACAAAGACAAATACGTTTCAACTTATTGTGTGATATCTTATGTGGCAGAGAAACACGTAAGAAAATATGTTCTTGGTAAGGGAAAGTGAGCATTCTATTTTTACTGAACACCTGTGTTCGTTTCTGTTGATAAGGGCTTCTTGGAAAGCATGAATGGGACCGTGGTGGTCTCCGGATTGAGTGCTGGTTTCATGACCTTAGGGTAAATGATTCAACACCCGATTCCACGGAAGATCGATGTATAATCTTCCAGCCTGTAACACAATAAATCTGACGTCGAGGGTCAAAAATTTTCTGGCTGTGGTGGTGCGGTAGTTAGGAGAGAGGGGGCGGCTCAGATGTCCTTGTCATTTAACCCTCTCACACCGAGCGATGTCGTCCCGGACGGTCTTAACATTTCCCCTTAGCAATGACGAAGGCCGGCGTGAGGCGGTTGGCTTCTTTCGAGGGGAGATGAGGTTCTGAGATCACTTCGGAGATAAGCGCAGTAGGGAGTTCAATCATCCTTGCCAACCACAGCCGATTTCCGTGCGCCTTAATAGCAGGTGATGGAGTGGTGGGGTAAATGATCACCCAAGTTGGGAGAGCCCATTTCATGTCGTATCCTCCCCAATAGGGCCATTTTTAAAGGGCTTGAAGAAAAAAGTCGCCTCTGTATTAAGTAGTTAACAAAGATTAAAAATTAGGACCATACTAAAGTAGCCCCTTTGTTGCTTCAAATTGAAACGTTAATCTAACAAAACTATACTGGAAACGTAAATTTTCACAGTGCAAAGAAATTAATATGATATTTCTGCTATGATTTTGTTTCGTATTGATGCAAACATTTATTTTATACATATCTTTTATAACAATAAATGTTTATTTCCGTCCATTTTCTTTAGGTTTTATAGTCCAAGAAAGCGAGCTAATGAAAGTAAAATTGAATACATAATTATCGGCAGAAGATATTCAATCTTCTTGCTTATTTCTAGTATTGGATGGGGGTAATATAATTATAAATCTTTAATGCAAGATAGGTGCCAAATGTTAAAATTAAGTTTAATATATATAAATTATTAAATCAATACTGGTTGCTGAAATATAAAACACAATAATATGCAATTCTAGCTAGACTCATATAAACCTACCTTTGCAGACCTGAGAAACTTGGCCGTCAAATTAAATTGCTGGAAACACTTTAGTTCATTGCAAATTGTGATATCAAATTAGAAAAATTAAAACAGAATCAAAATATTTGAATTTAAATCTTTTTATTATAGATTAGTTTAAATTAAATCATTTTAATCACTGCCATGAGTTATACATATACAAAAATGATGCACATAACTAAAAATGTAATAACTAAAATAAAAAAATGTAGCTACACATATTTCAAAGCACTGCAGACTTAAAAAAACAGTAAAGAGGATACTAAGTAAAAACAACAAATTCAAAAAACATTTTTTGCTTCTTCAGAAAAAAAATTGTGGTACGTTGACGATGCACACCGCAGTCTTTGTTTGCTTGCGGAAACTTATTAAAACACACGATGTATGTAAAAACTCGAAGAAATAGCACTTTCGTAAAATTATGTATTCAGAACTCGGTGATTCAGGCGCATTACTGGTGCACAAACACGATTCCATCAGAACTTCAAACTATCCACTGTTAACGTAAGGAAATTTTGCAGGGCAGGCTGTTTAGTAATTACTACCTGATTATTTCTAGTGTACTGCAATCACTTATTGCAGGGCTTGGTAGGTTGAGTATTCAGTTCGCTCAAGCTACTGATTTGGATAGCGCAAAAAATCACACCAAAAAGCTATCACAAGAACCTCCATTGCATACATGAACAAAAGAATATGAAAACTTTGGATGACACCACTCAAAGCTTGAAGATTTCAAACTCGCAGAAAAAACATAACATCACCAAAACTTGTTGGAGAATCGAACTCTTTTTTCTCAAAAAATTGCAGGGACATGCTCCCTGAAGGCCAAAAGTCCTCCAGGAGCCCAACGGCCCTGGGGCCCGCAGCTGCAAAAACACCGACCACTCGTTTAGTCAACCACAAAGAAAATTCAAATTGCATAAAGGAAAACGCTTCCAGTGAGACGCCAAAGCCTAATAACACAAAAATTCCTACGCGAACCAAGATGGCGAGTAAATAGTCCCGTTGAATAATTTTGATTTGTAAATTAATAAAGTTGATACATTAATGCAAAAGACAACAAAAGTTAAGACAATCAATATTTAAGTCGAATACAAAGTAAATAATTAAGAAAAATTTAGATATTTAATGAAACTGCTAAAAATTACCGTTTGAATATCAAAAGTTGTCAGAAATGCCACAAGAGATGAAAGAAACTTTGGTGGTGAAGAATTAAATAATTAAAAATACAGATAAAACCGAAAAATCATGTAGATGCAATTTTTGCAATCTAACATATAGATTGATTTACAAATTTTGATAAGATTTAGAAGAATATTTTTCCTATTTTATGTTTTCGATGAAAAAACTTGTTTAAAATGTTTGCTTCTCGTGATTAATAAATTTTTGGTAAATTTCTTGTGAAAATAAAGGCATCGACTTAGTGAAATTTCTGATAATAAATGCTTTGAAAAGACAAAGTAATCGTCTAATTTTAATGTACTCCAACTTAAATATTATAAAATAATTTTTCTTCACGTCAACTATTTGTGCACGTGTCCTTACTTTAAACTGTGCTTTTGGCAATTTAAATATAAAAAATACTTAATTTACAATTTTATGCGATTCTTAAAGAAACAATGATATTTTGTTATTTTCCTTCCAATGAAACATCCATATTTTTACGCATTCTAAGAATTTTGTCTTGAAGTACAATGGAATTCTAAACTTCTCGTTGCACTATCTTTTGTTTCTGCCTCACACTTAACATATAAAGTAAAAATTTAGAGAGTTTTGAAGCGACTTTTCCTAGTAGAATTATTTCCGAATCTAGGTACATTTTATAATCTGCTTACAAAATATCTTATAGAAATTTCGGTACTTCATTGTATACCTATGGTTTAAAAACCGTATAAGAACTACATTCCCTGGAATGTAAACAGTTTATTTTTAGAATGATTTTGTGAAAAAATAAAGGGAACTTTAAGAAGACCATATTAACATATATTTTTATATGTCTCTGGCATTACAGAACGAATATTCTATTAATTCCATCTCGGTTTTCCTTTTCATGGCTTATACGACAAATATTTGTTTATCCTAGCTAGGTTATTTTTTCTGTTTTCCTTGGCATATAAAGTACAAGTTTCCAAGCTTATGAAGATGGGTTGTAAGCTATAAAGGCTAAAAGCATCAATGTGTCATCTAAATGTATATTTCTGCGAAGATGAAATGCAGGAAAGAAAATGCATTATAAAATACATAAAGATAGATTTCTGAACGTTATAGCAGCGAAATCGAAATAATATTGTATGTATTTCAGGTTTCAAAGCATATCTCTTAAGCGACATGGTACTATCTGAACAACATTTTCTATTTTTATTATTTGGAATCGGATTTTGGTTGCATTTTATGTAAGCTAATATTGTACCGGAAAAAAATCTAATTTATTAAAAAATATTTGCATAATGTAATGCTTTTTAAAAACAATTTAACATCTTAAATCTCTAAGGATTTCTCAAATATGCATAATTTTTATAATTTTTTTTTCGAAGTAACTTATAATATTCTATATAAAACTTGGTGTGGATTTCTTTCTACTGCTGATATTTAATTTATTATTATTTTATTATTCTTAAACAGACAAAAAATTCTCAAAAATGCATTAATTTTGAATTTGACATTTAATTACTACACATCTTAGATCTAATTCTATACCAAGTTTCACAAAACTTATATTTCAGAATGTACATAAAAAAATTCGCACCCCTCATTCAATTATTAAAAAAGCCTTAGGGTTTCGAAAAATAGTACATGAACAAAAGTACAACATGGAGAAATATAAATTTAAAGTTTTTATTCCTTTAATAACATGATATAAAATCCTTAGAATTACTTGTAACTTTTACAATATGTTAATTAACTTATTTTAAACTGCTTACCATAAAACATTTCAAGAATGTGTGGCAATGACATATTATAATTCTATAATGCATATATAAATAAACAAAGGAATCCTCAATATTTCATAAACTTTGACCTTAACTATTTTTTAAAGAATGAAATACAAACCGCGGAGCTGAGTTCTGCTACTAGCATAAATTTACAACAGGCCTAAATATATATACACCTTTATTTCCCACTTTCTAACGAATTAATTTCACCCTGCGTTTCTAGCAAGTTTTACTTTCTTCTGTAAAAATTTGTTTATTATTTTACTTCTTTATCTTTGCTATAACCTCCTACAGTCTTTACACATGGCCAACGTTCCTTCGGTATTGTTAAGTTGCATTTTATTTTTATTTTGTAGGATTTCAAGCTTTTCAGAAACAGCAACGATCTGAAAAATAGGTGTCACAACATTGCTTACTGTCCTGTCATGAATGAAATATTCTTCAATAACTTAATAAAAAATACAGATACAGCTCTCGAATTTTACAGGCGTATTGAGAATGATTAAAGCTAGCATAAGAGACATTGGAAAACATTTCCGATATTTTGAATATTTTTTGAGTACCATGTCGCTGTTCCAAATGAAATATGTGTATGCTGTTGTATTAAAATAATTTTCATAAAGCACTTACATAGGTATATACATTATCATTTTTTCATCATAGTATTAAACGAGCCGTATAAAAGATTGATTTTAAGTGTTGTTTCGCTTTGGTTTGAAAAATTGGCAGTTTCCTTTTTTGTGTTGTTTGAATAAAAATTGCCTTTGATTCTTTTAAGATTGAAAGCTGGAATGGATGGGTTTGAAAAAAAAGCAGAGTTGCTCGTATCCTGTTTATAGGTAAAACTAAATAATATGATCTGTACTAAATTTTCAAAAGCTTTTGATTATTCTGGTGATACAATGACACCAATGACTAAAACCTTAAAGAATTTACGTTAATTACATAACCTCCCTATGGTTTATTTAAATCCTCTTTCACTGCCATCTAGATTATAATGATTGCCGTTCTAAAAATTAAACATGGCGAATAGAGTATAAAATAAAAAAAATGTTATTTTTAAAAATATCCACAAATTTTGTTTTGTTGGTAAATTTGAATCTATTGGCATAACTGAAGAGAAAACTATGGTAAAAGCATATGTGTTCAGAGAATCATTTCTAATCACTTTTTTCCCGTCAAAAATAAAGAGAAGTTCAAATGAGTCAAGAGAATAAAAACTACTGAATTTCCCGAAAAAAAAATATTGCTTGTTGTTTGCTGAGTTGCAAGTATTTGAACATTTACATGTAACATTTTGAGCTCTGAGAAAAACTAAATTTTTTCTGGACACCCCAATGAAAACAATTTAATTCTAAAATCCTAGAATTTGCAAATAAGCTCATATTATAATAATACATCATTAAATTATAACAAACAAAAAGATAAAAAATCAACAGAAGAAACCAATTAATGAAATTCGTTTTAAACTGCAACTGAGATGAATTGAAAAATCACTAAATGTACTGGTAAGGTTTTTTTGAGATTAAGAGAGTGTTGAAAGCCACAACTTGAATATAAATACAATGTTTCCAAATAAGTATCCCATGAGCTACATTAAGCAAAATGCAAGTACACTCAAATATACTGTGGGCAACATTATATACCACAACATTCCACAGCGGTCTCAGTGGGGCTGTTAACACTCCTCACGTAGCTTTCGACACATTCTCCATAATTACCATTCTACAGAAATCTCTCTTTTCTGAAAAGTAGGACCTTGCACGACTTGCTTTTAATAAGTCGTTTATCACAAAACGGAAAGCTTCATTTTGGAAGGTGTTTTGAATTACCAAAATCCCAAACCGAGACCCAGGATTTGCAAAATGGCATTTTCGTTAGCGTATGCAAATTTTCTTTCAGATGAGATTCCGATTCTACGCGTCAAATGTTTTCTCGGTTTGGATAAATAAATTCGGAATTGAACTAACTCTGAAAGTTTCGATGTGTATGTCGCCTTAAATGCCCAAAATTTGTGTTGTCGATTCTATCGAAGCCTTTATGAGATTTTTCTATCTTCGACTGACTCCAAAATAATTTTATACCTTCGAAAGAAGTAGGCAAGTGGTGTTTACTAGAAAGTATCGACTCTCGCATTTGGCCAAAACGGAAAATTATGTTAAATTTTAAGGCAAAAAAATTCTTTGAAATTTAAAGTGATATTTTCAATACCAACAATTCGTGCTTTTGATTGCATTGATGATGATGAAATATGATTAATTTTTCTGCTTAGAGGGAAGACGTTTATACCCATAGGATTCAAGGTAAATTTCAAGCAGCACTTGAATAATCATAGAATTATTACGAAATAAAAAAAGACAAGTTTCAGCATGTAACATTTTCTTCTTCAATGAGAAATGTAAGTTTAAAGGACAGTCTTACATTATTTTCATTAATTATCCTGATTTTTTGCTTACATTGCTTACTTTTTAAATTTCAAATCGACTATTCCCTAATGCAAATTATAAAGAAATAAAACTGTAAAGCATATAACTTTCATGTATTTTGAGTTAGCAAGTTTTATTCAATATTTCATGCTATTATTCCTCAACGGCTTTAGGGATCGAAATGTTTTAAAATTGTTTTTGAACAGTTAAATATTAAATATTTATTTTAGAAATTTATACGGTAAAACCCTTTAAAAAATGGTTGTTTATAAATTATTTAGCATGCTAAAATATTGAGTGTTGTTTACTTGGCGAACTCTGAAAGAAATTATCTTCAGTGAAATTTACGACTGATCCTTAGAAGAAAATACACACACAAGAACAAATGATTCAATTTCGAAGAAAAGTGATCCGAAAAAAAATGGAGAGTTTCCGAAATCATTCGTTTCAATGCGAACATTTCTCACTTTCTTCCCCATGCATCCGAGATATCAGTCAGGGATTTACGAGATTTATAACAAGGAAAAGAATGAAGAATTTCTGATTCTTTAAATCTGCCATTTTTCATCTGGTTTTCTTGATTTATTTTTCCAGTGTCATATTGCAAGTCAACGTGAAGCAAACTGCTTATTATTTCACACTGATACATCATCTTATTTAGATATTTGAATATTTCGCTTTCTCGTTTATTCAAGTACTCATGAACTCATAAAGCTTAAATTCTTAAAAGAACATTTGTTCAAGTATTTTTTCGACGAAATTAATGGTTATAACTGTAATCATGGATAAATAAAAACTTTTAAATACAAATATGAAGAATTCACTTCTTTTTATTATGTTTTTTATTGTTAGCATTATTATTCGAGAATACGTTTTGCTTTATTCTCTGCTGGATAATTATACTCCTTCTAAATAATTAGTGCAAGAAAATAAATTCCAAAATATAACCTACTTCGATAAAATAATATTGATTCCATCCTCAATATTAGTATTATTTATTTAAGAATATGATAAATTTAAATCATTGGTTTGGCTGGGGATTATGGATAGCAAAAAATGTTATAAGGTACCAATACACAGTTTATCAGAAAGCTATTGGACGTAAATTAAAATAAGAATGAGAGTGCTAATCATTTACGAAGCTCTTAAACATTAAATATTATTTTTATTTATAAGGTATGAAATCTAACGTGGATATGGAAAACGTTAGTGATTACTAAAATTGTTCCACAATATCAAAAGAATAAATAATAAAGGAAAGCAACTGCAAAAAATAAAGGCTATTGTGAAAATGGTAATAAATGCTATTTACCATTAAACTGCTGGGTAATACAAATCCAGTACCATGGTGAAACCGTAGGAAGACCAGGAATAAAATACAGAATATATAATTTTCAATATTACTAAGAATAATAAAACTTACTATATAATATTAGTTAAAATAGTATACAGTTATATAACAAAATTATAAATTCACTAACTTGTTTAAGCTTTGAAGATATATCACTGTACAAAAGGCTTGGAAGTTTTGCTGAAAGAATTTCAATTTCCAATCATTATGTTTATTTGTTCTTTGTTAAGATGTAATAGGCTTCACATTGCAATAGCAGGCAGAGTTATAAAAAAATTTACCCGGAGATTCAAATATTTATCTTATTCGAACTTTTCAACCGTTCTTCTAGATAAGTCAGAGGTAATTGAAATAAATCTTTTTCTGCAATTTTTGTCAATTTCATTTCGTTTAATTATAAAGAAACAGAAACCACCTAGTTTAGAAAGCACGGTCTAATCTACATAAATTTTCTATTGGATAAATAGGGATCCATAAAAATATTTTTCAATTAGCAATTTCTCATGTCCAGTGGAAGAACTAAGAGACTTTCCAACAATATAAAAAATAACATGTTTATGTGCTTAACTTTTCGAAGAAATACACTGGCATACAAAACTTAAGGAGCATTTCGTAAAATACGAGAAATTTGCAATTAATACGAAAACTATGTTTCGAAATCAGTTCTGGAGAAAGATGGAGCCTGGCACCTGTTCAACTGCAACTCGATATTTGCACACAGAACTGAAATCCCAAGAAGATCCTGTAATTCAAAGAAACAGTTACTTCGATCATCCTGAAATTTTTTATCGCAATGCTGACCGACTCAGAACCGCACGTCCGTGAACTGGAAGTCCATCTAATTTTGAAAGCCCGCAGCATTCAAGAAATGGGTTCTGACACACACAAGCGCTCATAAGAAACCAAATAGAATCTAAAAACGCCATGCCGAAATTCGATAGCTAGAAGGATTTTCAAGATATTTTAAATCTTATTCTAATAATATAAATGTCATTTTTGTAAACTTTTCTTGTAATAAATATATATTACTCATGCAATTTCTGTTTGTTTTATAGACACACATATTAGAACTTTTTTTAGAATTATTGTAACAAATTATCAAAAAGAAGATTTTTCCCTCCAAAATTTGCATTCTTTAAAGCCAACCCGGAGGCAGAAGATGGCATCCCATTATAGTCAAATTTTATATGTGAGTTATAAACGTCATTTGTCACTATTTTCTTGCTGTGCCCTGTAGAAATCCGAAAAAAAATTTCTCCATAGAGATGTGACCCACCCTAATGCATATTCGGTACGTTATAAAGGTTTTCTTACAAAATACCAAATTTTTCCGCACGTTTTTTTTGCCTATAAAATGCAGAGTTTACAACCAAATTATATCACAATTACATAATACGTGCCAGCAAAGAATTATTTTGAAATCGGAATTAAATACTTTGAATATTCAACGAAATAATATTTCTAGTGAATATTTTTTAATGTGTAAGTGCGAAACAAAGCTTGATTTTTCTTGCATTATTTCGAAGCCAGGCATATAGAAATTTCAAATGAATACCATTGAGATTCAGAAAAATATCAACATTAAAGCGAGATATATTTCAGTTGCTCTCTAAGAGAAGCTAAATGGTGAGAGTTTTATATATCTGGCCATGAAAGTATGTAAAAAATATTATAAAATGGGATGCAAAAGCTAAGCAACATTCAAAAAATGGTTTACAATCAGTTGTAGATAATCGTGGGACATACACCCGTGGATTTGGTACCTGATTTGGCTCAACTCCTAGCATAGAAAGCTGATAATTATTTGCACTTCCCGTACCTTATAACATGTAAAATTTTCATTCATATTATACAGAACTTTCAGAATATGTGACGATATATTCACAGAGATATAGTAAAATTTGTAGTAAATTCTATGGATATTCGAGAAAATGTGAGTATTTTTAATAAACATTTTTTTCTGCGCATGTGTGAAACATAGCATAATTTTTCTTATAATTCTGAAGCCAGATGTATAAGGAGGTTTTTATAAAAATTCCAGTTTAATGCCGTCCAACTGAAAATTGAAATTCAATCAAGAATCTAAAAATGACATAGTATTCGTGTTTTAAATTCACATTTAAAAATAAAGAAATGTGATTTCTGTGTCTTTCGAAAAATACCCTATTCAATATTTAACACTCGTTTTAAAAACGCATTACTTAGATTTATTTTTAATTTTACATGTCCAGCTGGAAACGATCGGAAATTAAACATCGCTTAGTGAAAAATTCTATATATATATATATAAATCTTTCTCCTCAGTTGTTGGCAATCTTACTTTCTTAAGCGGAGTTTCTTCTGTCTTGCTGTAAATGTTCTTAGTACAATGTATGTAATCTGATATCTCTAGCTTTGTAACACTGCTTTTATACCTTTCTCTTATTACATTAAATGCTTTCACTTACTCTACTTTCGATGGAGCTTTCATTACGAAAAAGAACTTTCAATTAAAAGAGAACATTGCGAATGTTGTTTGATTTACCATTATCCAATGTTTCAATGCAATGCAATAAAAACATGAAGTAAAATTTGTCTGATAAAATCAATTATACATTCATTCGAAAATCAAATTTATTATAAAGTTTACATAATAAGAAGAAAGCAAAATTTTACTCATCTTGTGCTCCAAATAGAACGTTAAAAACAATTGAACTCTTGTACCTCAAATGAATTTTGAATTTAGTAAATTATGCGAGGATTCAATCAATTATATATAAAATTTTTAAAATTCATGTTAATTGTAGTACATTTAGTGCTTTTCTTCAAGTTGAAGTATGTTTCTATATCCTTTAAGAATTTTTTTTTTGCAAACAGTACAATTTTACAAATGTCTTTTTTTTTACAGTCAGTGATTCCGTCGAAAATTTATAAGGTGCAGCAAATTTTAAAATTTCTTTACATATATTTTCCACGATGAATTCTTCTGTACTCTAGAAATCATTCATAAGAAAACTACAAAATATCTTTAAGAAAGTTTTTCCCTTATGTGAAGTTTTTATTCTTTGTGCTTTCATGCAACAAATGCTTTTATTGAAAGTCCAACAATTTACTTTGAAAACGATATTATGGGGATTTCATGATAAAATTGAAATAAATTTTATATCCTCGTTTCCTTCTATGTGTCCGTCATTTCAGATTAAAAAAAGCTGTTTCTCTGACATATATTTTTTATTCATAACATACGTATATTACCACGATTTGTATATACCCGTTGAATGGGCTAATTGTTGAACTTTCCATGACGTAAACGGTCCATTTTTTATTATTTATGACGATTTGTTATTTGTGTACGATAAGAAGTATCAATGTTTCATCTACATGTATATGGGAAATATATATGGGAAGACGAAATGCGAAAGAAAATGTTTCATAGAAGATATAACTAAACAATGCATATTTTATTGTGAAGGAGTTATATTAGCATTGCTATTATAAGAAAATTTACTTCCGAAATATCAAACTTTCACAAATTTAATTTTGGTTATACTGATTTATAACTCTAATTATACACTTATGGTTTTTGCATTATATTGAAGTACCTATATACATACATTCTTACAGGAAAAAAATTCTCATTTATTTTCTGAACTGATATAAAGAAACTGTATATACGTAACGTTTCATTTTTTCAATAGTTTTAAGAAAACTCTAGGATCTCACTAAATATAATGATTTTCATAACAAAGATTCTGTTTTTATTTCCATTCTTTGATGATATTAATCTCAATGGCAATTTATCAAATTCCCAAATTAACCACTCAAATTTAATGTAAATTTCGAAAAAGAGACAATTAAACTATCTGGAAAGTGGCTAACATGTATTCTTGGTATAAATGCACCACTCTTCGTAATAAAAAAACATTTATGCTTTTGAGAAGAGAGACCCCCTCTTCCAATTTTACCAATTATCTTCGGCATCTTAACTACACCATTAATAAGAAGACTAAGTAACGAATGAGTTTTATTCTAAAACTGCAGGAATATTTTGCTTAACAAAAACATTTGTGTATCAGAAATTCATAAAGAGTTGCCAATGGAGTTTTTATTTTAAATCTTTTTAAAAGGTTGGGGTTGCAGATTTTATTTAAATATAGTTTAAAGAAAATAGTCGTTAGCATAATATCAAATTTGCAACGAATTATCTTTTCACGAACATTTGATAATAAAATTTTACACTTTTAGAAAAAAAATTCCCTTACTGACTCGAAAGATAATTTATGAATAAAATATGTTTTAAATATGGTGAAAATGGACTATTTATTATGTATGTTTTTTAATTAA
Source organism: Araneus ventricosus (assembly GCA_013235015.1). Taxonomy (NCBI): domain Eukaryota; kingdom Metazoa; phylum Arthropoda; class Arachnida; order Araneae; family Araneidae; genus Araneus; species Araneus ventricosus. The sequence goes on along the minus strand of BGPR01001353.1, from coordinate 26,216 downwards.
GTTTATGAAAGCAGTTGCTTAAAACTTTAAGAAGCGGATTTATCTTTCTAATTTTTACAGTTCTTAATTTAGAGTCTTAAATGTACTTTGGTGATTCAAAAAATAAGGTAATAAGAGCTCTCGCGGGTGCATAAATCCCCGTACGAATGAAATTCCATGTGCAAACAGAATAGATGATCACACCATTCAAACGCTACCAGTAGATGGAGCTAGTTGCGCAGTAGCGCTCCGAAAACTCTGTTAGAAGATTGGTGGATACTTGGTCTGTGATTGAATTGAGAAGTGTAATAAGCTACTGGAATGGGTCTGTCTCGCCAGGATTTAATGCGATGTCAGGCGGAAGGGTTTTCTTTCATGAACCGTATCATTACAGACGACAAAGCGTGCATACATCATGTGACACTTCAGACGAAGAAAGCATCGATGTCATAGAGACGCCCCTAGTCTCTCCCTCCACCAAAAAAAAAAAAAGATGTACAAGACAGTGCCATCCGCGATGAAAGTTATGGCTGCAGTCTTTTGCGACCACCAGGGTATGCTGCTGGTTGATTTCCATACGCGTGGAGCGACCGTGAATGCTCCCAGTTATTGTGCCACGCAGGACCGGTGGCACAAAGTATTTCACAGAAACGACCGCGAGGTCTCTCGAAAGGTGTCCTGGTTTTGCACGAAAAGGACCCACCGCATACAGCCTCGCTTACACGTGATTTGAAACAATGTTTCAGATTGAATGTTTTGGATACCCTGCCTACAGCCCGGATCTAGCACAAAATAATTATCTTCTCTTCGGACAGTTGATGAAGCACCTGGCAGGTCGTCATTTCAGAACTGATTCCGAAGTTTAGGAAACCGTTTCTAAGTGGTTCCGCAATCTTGAACATGGTTTCTTCTATGTCGGTTTCGATAGATTGGTTTACCGATGGCATAAATATTTCATCAACCATGGTGACTACGCTGAAAAGTAATATGTGCCAGTGCCTTTCTTTTTTGTCTATCTCTTTGTGTGTGTGTGTGTGTGTGTGTGTGTGACTTCATGGATAAACCTTTTCTCTCTGAGGACTTGTTACCTTACTTTTTGAAACACCTACGCAAATACTAATATTGAGATTTTCTTATTACAGTGAAGGTAAGCAGATTCTCTTATACAAAGAGAGCGATTGTCTTTGATATAAAAGGTTTGTTTCAGGATAGAAAAAATAAACTGCGCTACTACGTACAATAAATTTTTATACGGCCCTTTCTAAACCACAGGGTGTAAAATTTTATGACCTCCTACAAGGTAATAGGTTCCCTTCCATACCACTCTCATTTTGCCAATTGAACCGCATAATAAAAATTGCAACCCCATGCTTTCAATTATATTTATTTACTAATGAGATATTCCAGTTGTCGTTTAACATATTAATATTATCCTACCGATATGACATAAGATCATACCTAAGTAAAAATATGTTTTACTTGTTTTGTACCTATAGTATGCTAAAACTTACACGAAATTTATTTAAAATAAGTCGTTAATTTATTTCACTTTTTAAATTAACATCATATATTTTTTACGCATCATTTACATAAATGAATATTCTACATATTTAAAAAAATGTTATGAAAGTGTTGTCTCGATGTCATTAGTTACATTGTTCCTCTTGTAGATAAAAGGGACATTATATAATGATATAGCATAAAACAACATGCAATTACATTAAAAATATCATGTGCAATAAGGATTACATTACGAGGAATGTCTTTGTTGCGATACAGTTTTAAGAGGAATTACAGTTAGGAATTTTAATGCCTAATAACTGATATGATACAATCCAAATGTAACATATTAACAAAGTTTTGGATTCGATTCTGTACTTTTCAATAGAAAGTCACAGTAAAACTGCATAATGATATTTCTTGGATAACATTTTTATTTCGTTTTATCATTTGACTGTAATATGACATGAATTCCCTCCCTTTTACTTAAAAACAAGACCAGCAAAACTAACTTATATTAATAAATTCCCTCCCTTTTACTTAAAAACAAGACCAGCAGAACTAAATTATATTAATAAGTTTTAAGGTTTGTGAAAATGAAAACCACGGTATGATTTCACTTTCAAATAGTGATTAAAACACGCCAGAAATAATGATATTAAATACTGTGGAAAAGCACAACTCAATAGATATAACAACAGAGTAATTCAGATTGGAGCAGTTAAGATAAATGAGCACAAACTCCAAAAGATTTAATTATGACGCATTATTCTACACGTGTAATAACAACTATATATTGTGTCGGCAATAAAGTGGCTTACTTTCAGTAATATTTGAAAAAAATACAAGGAAAGATGGAATTTGCTAAAAGAATTTTAGGAGAACGAATTATATTCGAAATGAAGTGAAACGAGGGAAATGACTTCATTGTTATAGAAACTTTCAAATGCATTCTAATGATTACAGAGTTTTTTTATTTATACATACTTTAAATAAATTGACATATGGGTATTTAGGAGATTAGCTATTATTTATTTATCTTCTATACTAGGGACATACTTGACGGGAAATTTTGGAGAACAATGTGTCATCCGATACGTTCTTATCACATAATCAAAATTCAAAATAACAATGGCCATCCCAAAATAATCCTCCTTTTCTTCCAAAATAAAAAATTAATCTAAGTAAAGTAAAATGAATCCATATCATTGAAAATTAATTGACATTGTGATTATGATTGAATTATAAAAAAAACTGAATGTGACTGAATTAATTTGTTAACTTTAGCCTTATTTTTGTAACATTTCTTTTTCTTGATGCCTTCATAGGCCATTTATTTCTCTGAAATGCACTGCCGAGAGATTCAGTGTTATTATAATAACTAGTTTGAAGTGTAGTTATAGATTCACTCAACTACACTTTATTAGAAGTTGAATACTAACTACAAGGAATGAAACAATAAAATCCTTTCATAATGCTGTCGTTCTCCATGAAATGACTTTTAACAACCAAAAGAATTCGAAAATGAATACCCACCTAAAAATTAACGAAGTACAGTGTTCAATCGAGATTAATTGAAAAATCACGATATCCATTGTTATTGTTTTTCGAGACTAAAGAAATGCTGAAAGCCATAACACGAATATAAGTACAGTGTTCAATCGAGATGAATTGAAAAATCATTATATACAATGCTAATGTTTTCCGAGACTAAACAAATGCTGAAAGCCACAACACGAATAAAAGTGCAGAGTTTCCAAATTAGTGTCCCGTGGGGCACATTAAGTAGAATGACAGCGCTCTGAACTCAGCTTTAGGCTATAATATGTACAACAACATTCAGAAGCAGTCTCAATGGGGCTCTTAACACCCCTCACGTAGCACCCGACACATTCTTCCTAATTGCTCTTCAACCCAAACCCCTCTTTTCTGTGTAGTAGGACCACGCAAACCTTCCTTTTAATAAGTGGTTTGTCATAGAACGCAACCTTGCATTTTCGAGGTGATTTTGAATTTCGGAAACTCTCTGTCCTAGACCCAGGAATTGCAAAATAGCATTTCCATTAGCGCATGCAAATTTTCTTGCATATGAGATTCCGATTCCACGCCCCAAATGTTTTCTCGGTTTGGATAAATAAATTCGGAATCGAACTAACTCGCAAAATTTCGATAGGATATTTCCTCAATTGCTACAATTTCGGCGGTCGATTTTAACTTAACCATTGTGCGATTATACTGAACGCGAGGGGTAATGAAATACTTTTGTGCTCTGGCAGAAACTGAAAAAGTGGCTGCTTTTAAGTAACGTTCCAGGGTATTTTTTAACTAAGAAAATGAGAATAGTGAATTATATTGTAAGCACAGATATCATTAAATCTTGCTAATTTATTTTAAATATTAACAGCTGCTTCTCGTGATGAGAATTGATGACGACAAAATCTAACATTTTTCGTGAAGAAAAGAATTCTGTTCTTTACAGATAACACAATAACGCCACAGATTTCAAGTAAGGATAGATGAGTCAAAAAATTAGTAGTCAAAAAAGAAGTGAAGTCCTGATACGCATATATATTTTTCCTTAAGTATAAATGTATGTATTGAAGGAAGTTTAACTCATCCGATTGAAACGGCAATAAGTCCAATTCAGAATGGAAATTCTGATTTCAGTTTTAATTTATATTTCTTAATAAGTCCAATTACAAGAAATGAAACCATGGAGCAAATGACGTTGTATATCAGTAAGCAAATTTAACTAAAATCATTTTATGAGTTTATTTTTAACAATTTTCATGAAGACATTTTTTAAAAATTTTTTAAGAGCACTTAAAAATGCATCAGTTTATTTCAACATTTTACAGCAAGAAACTTTTAAAAGCTGACTGGTTATTTATTATTTAACATTCTTAATTGCAGAACTTCGTTTCCCATATAAATACAGATACCTTTTATTTTCTACAAAAAGTACGCATGATGTTTATTTGAAAATACAGTATGAATCGATTACAGTAAAATTTAGTGAAAATCGATTCAATTTCAGAGTACAGAAATTCGAAACTATTTTGGTAACGATAGGTTACCAACCAATTCATTTTAATACTACCATTTCTCATATTATTTCCCATGCGTTCAAGACATCAATCATGGTTTTAGGAAATTCAGAATATGGGAAAGGAAGAAAGAATGACGTATTCTTCAGATCTGCCATTTTTGTCTCTGGCTTCGCCAAATTTATTTTGCCGGAATTATATTGCATATCGACAGAGATACATTTTAGGTTGCAACTAGTAGATTGACTTGTGTCTTATTTAGTTAGGATTTTTAAACAAATAAGGTTGAAATTATGATTATATTGTTTGTTAAAAGATATTCCCAATTGTTAGAAAAAATGCTTCTGTAAATTTCATAAGGTGAACTGTAAAAATAATTCGATAAAAAGTCTAGACCCTAAAAAATCCTAAAAATTGTGAAAATGAATTTTCTCCTCTAATATAATTGTTGCTTCAATGGTTTATTTTTCACTTACAGCGGTTTCTAATAACTAGCTGTTTGTTTTTTATTGCCTGTAGTAGAATTGAATACATATCTGCATAAGAACAAATAAATAAAAGCTATTTCTGTGCAATATGAACTTAGAAATAAGAACGTTTCCTCATAGTTATTTATTACGTCTTTCGTCATTATGATGGTTTTTGAATATATATTTCGTGACATATTACTCTTAAAATTACTGTGTGGGACTGAATTATTCGGCCATTAATTAGAAAACGGAAAATTTCACAAAACAGACATAAAAAATCAATTTACAACTTTCAGAAAATTATTTTATCTCCTACTTCTTATATAAGTTTATTTGATTCAGGGTTGGGTACTTATCTATATATAGAAAAAAATTTGGTAAAAATGTATATTTAAAATAATTTGGTAAAAAATTCTACACCGAGTCTACCAGCCTCAACCACCAGACCGATTTTGACAATTTTTTTTCATATGAAAGCTTCTGATATCTAGATATGTCATCAAGCATCGCCTGACCCCCCGCCCCCGATTTCGAACGAAATCGAAAACTTTTTCTTCTAATGTACATTCTCGATGGGGAAAAACCTTTGGACATTTCGCCAGCAACAACCACCTGACGGATTTCGACAATTTTTTTTCATTAATTCAAAGTTTATGACGTCTAGATATATCATCATGGGTCGCTTGCCCCCACCCCCATTTTTTACCGAAATAGAAAAAAAACACTTCTCCACCATATATTTTCTATATGTTTTTTCGATTTTGTTCGAAAATTGAGGTTGGTGGGGTTCCCCCCAACCTTGGATGACATATTTAGACGTCATAAGCTTTCATATGAAATAAAAATTATCGAAATCCGTAGGGTAGCTGTTGCTGGCCAACTCTCCAAATTTTTTTCCCCATAGAGAATGTGCAGTAGGTGAAGGTTTTTCAATTTCGTTCAAAAATGTAGGTGGTTGGAGGAAAATGACCCTTGACGACATATCTAGACATCATAAGCTTTCATATAAATATAAAACTGTCGAAATCGGTTAGGTGGTTGGGACTGGGGAATTTCTACAAAATTACCCATATACAATGAACACAGCCGAAGTGTTTTTTCTATTTCGTTCGAAAATGAAGGGGAGGGGGGACAGACGACCTTTGCTGACTTATCTAGACGTCGTAACCTTTCAAATGAAAAAAAAAATGTCGAAATAGTTCTGGTGGTGTCTGAGAATTTTACAACATTATTTTAAATATATAGGTCTCCTCAGTTCTATCACAATGGCGTGTCAAAAATATTGTATAATACCTATTGTAGTTGATGGGAACTGTTTAATTAGGGCGATTTCATTCTGTATTTATGGATCTGAAGACTTTTATGTCGAAATTCATGAAAAATGTTTGCAAAATATTACAACTAGATAAGGCTTACTGAAAGATATTACAATTTTAAAGAAATATGTTTCCTACAAAGAATATGAAATGGATTTATGGATTTAAGAATATGGTTTTATGGTCTTTTCCACAGCTCTTCATGTAGTATTCAAAACTGAAAAAAATAGTTGCTGAGAGCCTCGAATCAGCTTAGTGACAGGGTTAGAGCTGAGCAAAGTGGGTGCTGGCCGCGAACACGACAGGGGAGCGGCGAGAGCTGCTATTAATATTCTAAAATTATTTGTAAACGAAATTAATTTACAAAATAGCTCACCATTCATCATCATCACGTTAATCTCAGATAACTGTAAAATCATTCATTAAATTAGTTGATTCTATTTCAAACATCGGGCTGGCCAGCAAGGATACTTAGTAAATATCAAGTTCCAATATACAATTTATTCAGAGCTGCCGAGAATAATCTAACGCGGAATTAAATAAGAATGAGGTAAAATTTATAACAATTTTATAAGATCGTAAATGACAGAATTTAGGTTATTAGTTAATATAAAAAAACTTCCTTCTGCTCTTTCGGGTTTAGTGAGAGCAGCTTTGAAATCTTTCAAATAAAAGAAGAATTCTTCTTAAATTTTCCGTTTATTCTAAGAATGATGATACATGTTTGTAATAATGTCAAAAAATATAATACATATAAAATAAATATGAATATAAAAATATGATTTATAAAAATCCATAAAAGGAAGACTCGGAATTTTTTTAAACAGATTCAAACATGAAACTAAACTTGGCATTATTCTTATATACAGTTTAGAAAATAAACGTTTATTTTCCTTGAAATATTTCCGAATATTTTCCAAAGGATGCTATATCAAAATCGCAAATTCTCAATTCTTTTTCTGACCAGGAAATCCTAGCTCAATATGTTAACATCTAGTGTTTTAAAGCCTGAACATCGCAGAACAGTATAATAAAAAGGACCAATCCAATACTAAACTGTTTTCTATCTTCAGATATTCTAAGAAACATTTTCTTCCCTGTATTCCCTCTTCGCATAAATATACATTTAGATGAAACATTCATACGTTTTCGCATATATAACTTACAACAACACATCTTTATAAACTATAAAATTCATATATTTATATCATGGAAAGGGCAAAATATATTTTATCGAGCGGGTGTAAACAAGTATTTGCATTTTATGTTAGTAATAGAAAGACTGAGACTGAATAAATAGTCTGTTTACGCTGAAGGAACAGAGACATAAAATATATGTCGGTATCCTCTTCTGAACATTTTTTGTCTATTTTTTTTACGAAAAATTTTGCTTTATTTTTAAAGCAAACTAATGGAATTTTAAGAAATATAGTTAATACCTAGATACAAAGAAAATATTGAGCTAAGTTAAAGATATTTTATAAAATTATAACCAGCTTTTGCATTTTAAAGTTATTATTTTGAGAAAATATATAATAATGTGATAAAAATTTATTTTATTTAGAAAATGCATAGCAGATTAATGGGAATAAGCAATTTAATAACAATCGAGATTTAGTGAAACATTTTGTTTGTCAATGTGAATTTTTGATATGAAAAAATTGAATTTTTTAAACTTATGTTTCCTTACAATGTTTTTGGAAAATGAATCTTCATAATCCAATTCCATACGCTTCAAATATGCGGGGATACTCATTTTTCTGATCAAGATAATTGCGTTTGGGACAGGTATGCGTACTGATTTGCCATAATCAGAAACTGACCAGTCAGATCTTCTACTAATAAAAAGTCATTCTCAAAGGGAAAAATATGGTAAAAAGGAATTGCTTTCACAAAATAAGGCATGTATTCAGATACCATTAGTGCTGAAGGAAATAGAAAATAAATCACTCTAAATAGCAATATATGTCGTTCCCATTCGTAATTTAAAATTTATTTGGATTAATAATTTCTTATCTTTTATTCCATAGCCTGAATATTGCTAAAGAATAATCGATTTATTCAAAATTGTATTTCAGAAAGACATTCAATTACACAAAAAATTGAGGTCGCTATGGGGCAGGTCATCTTATCTACATGAAAGGCAATGCTCCATCCTGTATCATTATTTGCAATTTCAAGCACCTACGTTTGAATGATAAAACACGTTATATCTTTCTGAAAAGGGAAGATCTGAGGGTTATTTTTTTACAGCATGATTTGTCTGCAGAACGTCTGCTAGAGGTCTGCTGGTGTCTGTAGTAAGACCAATGAACCTCCAGAGGATAGATATGTCACGTTACTACCATTCGCATATTTACTAGCAGCATTCTATCCTTGGTTTTAAAAGGGATTTAGTGAAATTATATCAATGTGAAACCACTTATTATATGATAAATTTCTGTTTTAGTCAGAGAAATTGATACAGCTGCAACATTTCTTTTAAATACATCTATAAATAACTGCTATACATCTGGAGTTATAAATCAGTGGCTGTTAACCACCTGATTGCGAATGAAGTGTGAAGTCAGAAGCCTACAGAAAACGGACTACTACGTGCTGTTATGTAAATCCAGCTAGAAAAGGCAGAAATCAGAAAAATGGAAGGAAGTTTCTTCTTCTGCAGAAAAATATGAAGATCCTTAATATGTGTAAACTGACGACGGCGACAGCAGTTTTGGCGAAGATAATGAGCAATTTGTAAAAGAAGATTGTCTGCAAAATGTATGCTAGAGGTCTGCTTGAAGCTGTAGTAAGACCACAGAACCTCCAGAGGATATTAAATATGTCACGCTACCACCAGTCGCATATTTATTGGCGAGATTATCTCCTTGGTTTTAAAAGCTATGTAGTGAAATTATAGCAATGTGAAACCACTTATTACATGTAGATATTGCTATGTTTCTGTTAGGGAAAGAGGTGGCACATTTCTTTTAAATGTATAAATAACTGCTATACTTCTGGAGTTTTAAATACTTCTTAAAGAACAGGACAATTTTTAATAGAAATATTTTTGGGGAAAACTTTTAATTCTTCAAATTTAAATTTCTCTAGTGACCAAAACATCGGAAAAACGCTAAGTGATAATTCATTTTTGAAGTCTGATGACCTAAAGTGAAACTTTTTTTCCCACGTCTCTGTCTAACGCTGCCAATTTTCGCTCTAAAAATACCTTTCCAACTCCATTTTAAATTTTTGACTGTACACGGGATTACGATTCCATGAAAAGAACTAGGACCATTTGAAAATTTCGTAATTTTGTCAATGTAACCGTAACTGCGAAAGCTAGACTATAGTTTTTCACATCATTCTTCAGCGCATACCCAAATTTAAAAATTTTATTCATTACCATCAAACGGTATTCTCGTTAGGGGATCATATATCAGCAAATTGTTTTTAATAATACCCTGTATATTAAAAGATTTACATTTTGTTTACGTTTTGATTTGCGTTTAAATTTCAACTATCTAAATGTTCTCATTTTTGAGTTTCGAATTCTAATTAACGCGAAGTAATAGACCGACCGGACGGTTTACCAATTCACACAGTTGGTCCAAAATTAGATGAATATTGTTGGAGATTCAAATGAAAGTGTTCAGTCACTGAATGAAACGTATCTCATTGGTTTATTTCATGACGTAGCCGAAGTTACGGCACTAGTCGAAGTTGATTGGTTGTTATAATCTATATATATTGTTCATTTGTGTTTTTAAAACAAGCAGTCGAATGGATGGCTGTCAGTGAGTGTGTAAGCTGCAAGACAGCAGCATGTTTTTTTTTTAAGTAAACTGGATTAAAGCTATTTTGTATTTTAAACTGCCTAGTATCTGCGTTACTCTGAAATTAGCACTCACGACGTGCCAACAGTGGTTATGGGCCTTGCGATCCCGTACTGATGATTGCCAGATGCAGTTTTAAGCCGTGATGTTTAATTAAACCGAAAGGATTGTGCCTGTTTGTTGTGAAGTCTATAAAGCAGATCGGAAGATGAATATGCCGGCGGAGTCTTCGCTATTTGCATTCCCGAAGTTGGATGGTTCTAATTATACCTCATGGAAGTAAGACATGAAGGTCGTGCTGATGGATCGTGGTTATTGGAGCTTCATAATTGGGGAAGATAAGCCATGTCCTGAACAAGCTACCGAGAAAGAAAAATTCGAGTATGACTGGAGAAAGCAGAGATGTTACACTACAATTTACCAAGGCATCGAAAGAAAATTTCTTCCGTTAATCCGACACAGAACAGATGGTAAAGAAGCATGGAAAATTTTAAAAACAAATTTCGAACCAACCTCCAAAGCCCGATTGGCAGTTCTTATCGATGAATTTTTCGACCTCAAGTTTAATCCAGAAGAAGGAACCACTGGAATTTTTTGCAAACGAGTCGAGGAGAAGAAAATTCAAGTTAAAGAAGCGGGTTTTGAAATTCCTGAACTTTTAATCGCATTACAACTTATTAGAAGATTGCCAGCCGAGTATGATCATTTAGTTCAAACCCTCTACAGATTGAAGGATGAAAAAATTAACCATCGGGAAGTTGAAAAACAACTTGTAAACGAAGATGGACGAATTCAACTGAAGCAGAAGGATTTGAACCTAGATTATACAGAGAATGCATACACCGTTGGATCATTTCGTCTGCAGGAAACTCGCAAGAAATCCTTTGAACGCAGTGCAGCAGTGTTGGACCCTTCAAGAAACCCTGGTCAATACAGGACAATCAGTTACCCTAAGGGAATGGGGCCGTTTTGTGACTTTTGTTCCCGCAAAGAACACGATGCATCTAAATGTTATAAGAAGCGGAATAAAGAAAAGAAACAAGCTTTCGCATCGGAAACTTCGTTTTGTAGAACTAATCAAGCTTTTGGAGTATGGACGGACTGGGATCAGTTCCTGATAGATACCGCAGCTACTTCCCATTTTTGTTATGAACGTGACTGGTTCAAGAACTTTAAAGAACTAACAACGACAAAAGCCCTCCTTGCCGATAAGAAGTCGACTTGTGAAGTGAAAGGAATAGGTGATATAGACTTCATCGTTAAAGACATTAAAGGTAATGTTAAAATCACTTTAAAAGATGTATTTTATACTCCAAACATGAGGAGGAATTTAATTAGTGGAGCAAGAATGGACATAGCAGGACTTAAAATAATTTGGTCAAACAATGTTATGCGTATATGTCATTCTAATAATGAATATTTCTTTTTAGCTTTTCGGCAAGATATGCTTTATACAGTATCAAGTTATCCTTTATTAGACAGTGTAATGTATACTAGTGTAGATTTAAATTTAATCCATAAGAGATTATGCCATGTTAATATTCCTATTATTAAGGTTATGTGTAAAAATAAATCGGTTAAAGGGTTGTAGAAAGTAAATATTAAAATAAATAATGAATCTTGTATAGCTTGTAATGTTGGTAAAGCAACAAGAACGTCTCTGAAAAAGAATTATGTGTACAAACGAGTAATAAAGTCTGTTTTGGACAAAGTCCACATGGATTTATGGGACCTACACCTGTTAATTCTTTGGGGGGAAGTAAATATTTTCTGTCCATAATTGATGATTTTTCTAGAAAAATAGATGTATTTACTCTTAAAAGTAAAAGTGAAGTATTTTCAATTTTTAAAGAGTACTTATCTAGGGTACAACGCGAATTAGGAAGAAACTTAAAAGTGTCAGGACCGACAACGGAATGGAGATTTGTCACAAAGATTTTGAGACATTTTTAAGAGATTTCGGTATTAAAATTGAGAGAACATCTTTCTATACACCGGAATTAAATGGTATAGCTGAAATATTTAATAGGTCAAGTATGGAAGCGGTCAGAACTATGCTGCAAGATAGTGGCTTACAACCAAGGTTTTGGGCGGAAGCACTTCATGCCTATGTTCATACTAAAAATCGGTGTAGTCATAAATTAACAGAGGGAAAAACGCCGATGGAAATATGGTCGGGACATAAACCCTCCATTAGACATTGTCGTACATTTGGTTCACTAGCATATGTGTATGTACCAACAGTTAATAGAAATAAATTACAACCCAAAGCTAAAATTGGAATATTGGTAGGTTAGGCTGTGAAAAGAAGAGGATACAGGGTATGGTTACCTAAAGAAAGGAAAGTCGTAGAAAGTATTCACGTTAAAATTGATGAAACGAAGAATGACGTGAAAACTTTGTTTGGTAAAGTTAAACATTATGACTATGCTATATATCAATTGGATCAAAATTTAAATAACGATAGTGATTGCAGGGCACCGGATGAAAAATCTAGTTCACCGAAAAAACCCTCATCGTTAGATATTTCAACTTGGATAAGATTAGAAAAACCTAGGAAAAAAAGTAAAAGGATAGATGTTTATTATTATCCTCCTAGTAAAGAACGAAATTTATTGTGAGGAAAACAAATTAGAGTTTGACCCTAATCAGTTTAACTTTAAACCAACAACAACAAATACGCGTTTTGAAGAAAAAGCGGAATGTTATAATGAAACTAGTTCAGATTCCGTAGATGAATTAAGCTTTGTAAATTATATATTTCAACACGATATATGACTGAAATCCCCAAAACATTTAAAGAAACTCAAATTTCTCCAGACAAAGAGAAATGGGACGAAGCTATGTCTGAGGAAATTAAATTAATGCAGAATAGAAAGGTTCGGGATCTTGTTGAACCAAAATCGAATATGAAAGTTTTAGGTTGTAGATGGGTATACAATATTAAACATGATGAGAAAAATAATGTAAAGAAATATAAATCGAGATTGGTAGCACAAGGCTTTAAGCAAAGACCGGGTGTTAATTTTACTGATGTATTTGCACCACTTGTGAATTTTGATATAATTAAATTTTTATTTGTTTTGTTAGTATGTATTTTAGGGTGGAATCATGCTCAGATTGATATAAAAGGAGCATATTTGTATGGAAACCTGGATATTCCCATTTACATGCAGAAACACGAAGAATTTGCTGTTAAAGGATGCGAACATTATGTTTGCAGGTTGCATCAGAGTATATATGGTCTTCACCAGAGTGGTAGACAATGGAATATTGAATTAAATGAAATTTTATTTGGACTTGGATTTCATCAAAATGAGTTGTGTAATGGTCTATATACTAAAAGTAATTGTATTTTATTGGTATATGTAGATGACATTGTCGTTTTCAGCAAATCGCAAAGTGATCTTGAAAATTTAATTCTTAATATAAAAATTAAATTAGAAATAAGAGTTGGAACCAGTTAGATACCTACTTGGTGTAAATTTTGAGCGAATTGGGGATCCTGTGTATTTGCATCAGAATACATATATAAATAAAATTAAGACTAGATTCAAAAATTTACCAAGGCGGCGAATTGCGTTACCTTTGAAAGTAGGTTGTATTTTACCTGATAGAGTAAAAGAAAATGAGATAATAGAAACGGAACGTATGAGACAGATTCCGTATAAAACATTAATTGGATGCTTATCTTTTATTGCGAATAGGTCCTGACCATATATTGCATTTGCTGTAAACACAATGTCACAATTTTGTAATGGATATACGTATCATCATTGGACTATTGTTGCTGATATTTTAAATTATGTGTTTAATACAATGTAATATAAAATAAATCTTTCGGATACTCATAATACTAGGTTAACTATGTATTCAGATTCTAGCTGGGGATGCAAGTTAAATGATAGACATTCTACCAGTGGATATATTATGTTATTTGGAAATGTACCAATAACTTGGAAGTCTCAGAAGCAAAAATGTATTGCTTTAAGCTCAATGGAAGCTGAATTTATAGCACTAACAGAAAGTGCAAAATGTATTATTTGGTATTCTAAAATTTTAAAAGAACTTAATTTAATTGATTTCAAAATGACGGAATTGTATTGTGACAACCAAGCAGCTATCCATTTTTCGAAAAATATTGAGAATAGTAAAACTAAACATATTGACATAAAATATAAATTTGTTCGAAAATTATTATATGATAAAGAATTTGAACTAAATTATCTAAATTCTAAGAAAAATTTGGCCGATTTCTTAACAAAACCTCTTGTAAAAGAAAAAATTTCTTTCAGTAATAAAGGCTATATTTCAAAAGGATTCAGTGACTGATGGGGCCGAATGTTGGAGATTCAAATGAAATTGTTCAGTCACTGAATGAAACGTATCTCATTGGTTTATTTCATGACGTAGCCGAAGTTACGTCACTAGTCGAAGTTGATTGGTTGTTACAATCTATATATATTGTTCATTTGTGTTTTTAAAACAAGCAGTCGAATGGATGGCTGTCAGTGAGTGTGTAAGCTGCAAGACAGCAGCATGTTTTTTTTATGTAAACTGGATTAAAGCTATTTTGTATTTTAAACTGCCTGGTATCTGCGTTACTCTGCAAATAACACTCACGACATGCCAACAAATATCAATTAATAATTTTCGTGTGGAAACTGTTGGGATAATTACATCATCAACCCATTTCCCCTCACATTCTGATTTGGATTCACCTTAGTAGGTGGCGCCGCCCTGCGTGGTTGTGCGCACGCTCAGACGCTGTGAAAAACGAGTCCGTGAAGGACGTGTTATTCTTTGTGTAAGTTTATGTCTCAAACTTAATGTTCTATGTCCGTGTCCATCATAAATAAAAAGGACTTTAAAATATTGCATGTTGTTTTACAAGTTATTTGACTCTACATATTCCTCCAACTAAATACTTCACAGGTTATGGACCCAGCCTAGATTCTAACTGCGCAGTATGTAGTTGAAAGTATCAGTATGGCGATGGCGTCATACGGAGCAATGCGTATAGAGTTGTTAACTCGTGACAACTACGAAACATGGAAAATACAAATGAGAGCTCTACTAGTGAAAAACGATTTATGGACTTACGTTGGATGTATAAAAGTGAAACCCGAGCTCATTGATGGAAATGCAGAGTCGAGAGAAGCATGTAGTAAATGGACGGAAACGGACGAAAAAGCGAAATCAGATTTAATCTTATGCATTTCGCCAGCAGAACTGAAGCAAATCAAAAATTGCGTAACTTCGAGAGACATATGGATTAAGCTGGAAGAGATTTATCAATCCAAAGGCCCCGCCCGAAAAGCGACACTTCTGAAATCGCTTATCCAGCTTAAAATGCCGGACACCGGAGACGTTCGAGATCATCTGAGAAAATTCTTCGATATTGTTGATAAACTGTCTGAAATGGAAATAAAAATCGACGAAAATTTACTGTCGATTATGTTGCTTTACAGTTTACCAGCGAGTTATGAAAATTTTCGATGCGCAATCGAATCACGTGATGATCTTCCATCAACAGATGTTCTCCGAATCAAAATAGTCGAGGAGAGCGAAGCGAGGCGCCATGACTCTGGCGCTCAGTCTGCTGATTCTGGTGCTTTTACAGCGTGCCATCACAAACGCAAGAATGCTTCATGGAACAGTAAATCTAAACCTCCGAAAGAGATTGACAATAAGTTCAAAATTAAATGTTTCAAATGTAATAAGTGGGGCGATCACAAGGCCGCTCAGTGTAAAAGTCAAAGACAATACACTCTTGGCCATAAGCAAGAGAATGCTGGTCTTTTGACAAGCACCTAATGGAATAATAACACAGCTGATGTACTCCTTGCGTCTAATAAGGAGAAGCGATGGTGCCTGGACAGTGGATGTACCCGACATCTTAGCAGCGACGAATCCATTTTTGTCACCCTCGGCGAAACCGACGTCAGTGAGGTGAAACTTGCTAACAATGGAACAACCGAAGTAAAAGGCTGTGGCAAAGCGGTCATCAAAGCAGAAGTGAACAACAACATTCAAACTGTTGACGTGAATGACGCTTTATTTGTTCCTGAGTTGAGAACAAATTTATTATCAGTGGCAAAACTGTGTGATAGAGGATACACTGCGACATTTAAAAGTGATGCTGCGACTCTAATTAATGCAAAGGCTAAAGTGAAATTGGTAGCTGACAGAAAGGATAACCTTTATTATTTACGAGGTAGTGATACAAATCAAAGTGCTAAACACGCCAGTGAATCATTGGATACTCCGAAAACAAAATGTGCCGACCTTGTTAAATGGCATTGTAGACTGGGTCATCTAAATATGAAAGATTTAAAGGAATCAATTGAAAGGGGTAATATTCTTGGGTTAAATATATCGAAATCACCAGTTAATTTTGATTGTGAAATATGTGCGATTAATAAGTTAACACGTGCACATTTCCCTAAAAAGTCTAACCGTGTAACTAGTTTATTGGAAACAGTTCATTCTGATCTGTGCGGACCAATAAGGGTACCCTCAATCGGTAAGTCTCTTTATTTCATGACTTTCATTGATGAATATTCAAGATATTGTGTAGTTAAATTTTTGAAATCTAAAAGTGACGCGTTAGCTGCATTTAAGGAAATAAAATGTCTTTGGGAAAATCAAAAAAAAATTTATGAGTGATAATGGAGGAGAATTCATTAACACTGAATTTGATAATTTTCTCAAAACAAATGGAATAAAACGCAGATTAACAGCTCCTTATTGTCCAGAGCAATCTGGTATAGCTGAACGTAAAAACAGATCACTTGTTGAAATGGCACGTTGCCTTTTATCGCAGGCAAAATTACCCTTAAATATGTGGGCAGAAGCTGTAAATACTGCCAATTACTTACGTAATAGATGCCCGACTAAAGCTCTTTCTGGAAAAACCCCATATGAGTTGTTTAATGAAATTGTACCTAATGTTAGTTATTTTAAGACTTTTGGTGGTACGGCATATTGTTTAGATAACAAACCCAGTCACAAGTTTTCTGCTAGATCAAAGAAAGGCATATTTGTAGGATATTCTGAAAACTCGAAAGCTTTTCGCATTTATCTGCCTGACGAAAAGCGATTTTTTATTTCGAGAAGCGAAAAGTTCTTTGAGGATGGTAATATTAATTCATCTATTGATATTGGTGAACTTTTAATTCAAAATAAAAACCTTAATGAATCTAAAATGGAACAGGAAATCGCGGAAATGCATTCTCAAAATGAAGTGACTGAAGAGAATCATAATAAATCTTCAGAAGGTGCAAGAAGTTCACCTTTGCCCCCAGTGGAGAAAAATACTATCTCGTTGCGCAAGCGTGAAGTTTTGCGGGATGTTGAATCGAAAGGTTCCGAGTCAGCCGAATTTGTTTACAGTTGCAATACAGAAATACCAATTAAGACAGCACTTTCGAGTGCGGATGCTCAACGATGGCTTAATGCGTTAGCTGAAGAGTTGAAACATATTTTGAAGAACGAGACTTTTGAACTCGTTAACAAACCAGCAAAGAAAGATTGCATTGGAAGTAGGTTTGTTTTAACGAATAAGTATAGCCCTGATGGATCTCTCTTGAAAAACAAGGCGAGATTTGTAGCAAGGGGATTCAGCCAGAAACCTGGTATAGATTTTGGCGAAACATTTGCACCAGTTGCTCGCCAAGCATCCATTAGAATTATGGCAGCCCTTTCGGCAAAATTGCTGAGTGAAATTCATCAATTCGATGTGACTACCGCTTATTTAAATGGGACATTAGATGAAGACATTTTCATGGAATGTCCTGCCTATTTCAAGGAAATTTTAGAACAAGTAATAGTAAACGAAAATTCTAATAATATTGCTTTAGAAGCATCAAAAATGTTAAAATCTTTAAATAACGGTGATAAAGTTCTTCTTTTAAAGAAATCCCTTTACGGTTTAAAGCAAGCTGGTAGATGTTGGAATTTTAAGTTAAACCAAATTTTGAATAATTTTGGAGCAAAACAAACAACTGCAGATCCGTGTGTTTATTATATTAAAAATGGAAAAGGATTAACTTTAATAATGGTTTATGTCGATGTTATATTGTTTACATCTCAAGATCCTAGCATGTTACAAAAATTTAAAATTCACCTGAAGAAAGATTTAGAAATAAAATATGCAGGTTTAGCTAAATATTGTTTAGGTTTAAATTTTCAACAACAAAATGGAGTTGTGGCTATGAGTCAACAGAGTTACATTAGAGAACTCTTAAACCGTTTTGATATGACCGAAGCTAAAACTGTTGTTTGTCCAATGGATCTCAGCATTCGATTAAAAAGGTCTGATGAATGCGATACGGAGGGTTTACCATATCGTGAATTAATTGGTGGGTTGTTGTATCTTGCAACATCCACAAGACCGGATATCGCCAATACAGTTAGTAAATTAAGTCAATTTCTAAAATATTATGATAGTACACATTGGAAAGCAGCTAAACGTGTCTTACGCTATTTAAAGAAAACACTTAATTTCGGGTTAATTTTTAAACGTACTGATGAACCCTTATTTGGATACACAGATTCGGATTAGGCTAATTCCCTTGATGATCGAAAATCATATACAGGATTTTGTTTTATTCTAAGTGGTAGTGCAATTAGTTGGGAGAGTCGTAAGCAATGTACCGTTGCTTTGTCATCTACGGAAGCAGAATACATGGCACTCTCCAATGGCACAAAAGAAGCTATTTATTTACGTAAATTGCTTAATGAATTGTGCGATGCAGATGTAAAAAGTGTACGCTTGCTCTCTGATAACAAAGGAGCGATAAAATTGGCAGAGAATCCAATTTTTCACAGGCGTACCAAACACATAGATATAAGACATCATTTTGTTCGCGAAGCATTATATAATAATGTCATTAATATTAAATTTATTTCTACAGAGGATATGGCAGCAGATGTCTTAACGAAGGCATTACCATCTCCAAAGCGTTATAAATGCCTGGAAGCACCAGGCATTGTTAGTACAGACAAGTACTTCAGGTAAATGTATTGACATTGTGGGGGGGGGGGATAATTACATCATCAACCCATTTCCCCTCACAATCTGATTTGGATTCACCTAAGTAGGTGGCGCCGCCCTGCGTGGTTGTGCGCACGCTCAGACGCTGTGAAAAACGAGTCCGTGAAGGACGTGTTATTCTTTGTGTAAGTTTATGTCTCAAACTTAATGTTCTATGTCCGTGTCCATCATAAATAAAAAGGACTTTAAAATATTGCATGTTGCTTTACAAGTTATTCGACTCTGCATATTCCTCCAACTAAATGCTTCACAGAAACAACATTTAGATAACCAATATTCACACTAAAACCAAAAAAAGAGGGTTCTCCTATGTGAGGATCGACTTGAATGAATGCTAAATTACATCCGTCTGCCTATTTGCAAATTTTAGTTATTTGTCCAACAGAATTGCGCTTGTCATGGAAATATAGGTCATAGTCTTTTTATAGCATTGCGTTGTTGGATGTGCTATCCAAAAATTGTTACTACTATATCATGCACCCCTGATATCGGAGGAGGGGTGAGACTATAAAATGGCACATTTAAGATAGGATTTTTTTGGTCTCGCGATTGAAACGAATAGTAAAGAACTTAACCCTTCGCCGGGTACATCTACGAGATTGGACGTCATGCGCCTGACAGGTATAGGTAGACAATATCGTAATTAATAGAGTTAACACCCATTAATTTTAATTTTAGCATATAAAATTAATAATTGACCTTCATTTGAAGACTTAAAAGAAAAAATAGAGACATCGTTGCAAAAAGTCATCTTGAAGCGAAGACACGAGAACCACGTACTCGGAAGGCGATTTTTTGGACTCAGGAATGTTAAAAATTTGGAAATTTATCCAAATCTGCAGATGGATTTTTTATTGGTAATAATAATTCTCTCTTTTTGAATTCTTCGGATATGAGAACGAAAGAAAAGTTGTAGTTATGAAGTGGCATTTGGGTTATGTTCAAGCTAAATTCTAGAGAAAAGATGAATAGCCTTAATTAAAATATAATAACTTCCCGTTTTGAAGCAACATGAGGACTTTTATCGAACCAAGATCCGAAGATGAGATAGATACCTGAGCTGGCACCTCTAAATTTCCAAGCCAAAACACCAAGAATACATTTTACACAAGCTGTCCGTTTCAGCGTGCAATAAGCATACATACACGTGGAAAATGAATTGAACCAGGTTTCGAGCCTGGAACCCTCCAGCTCCGAAACCGAGACTTAATCAGTAGGCCACCGTAGCCTAATAGGAAAATGTTTGACTAGCTAAGCTATTGTATTACTTCTGCGAGCTTACGGTTTTTAAGCGATTTTACGAAGTTCAAAATGTTTCAAGTATGTATGTATGCAAGGTTGGAATTTTGTGATCGATTTTTCACTCATTTCTTAGTGTACTAGAGTTCCGAATTTTTTATATTTATTGGGTATTGATGACAATGCAATATTTTAATAATTTCAGAACTTTAAATTATCAATTTTTTTAAATTTGAAAATTACGTTTGTACATTGTAGGTTTCCGTGGCGCCATCTATTGTATTTTTCAAGAACTAGAGATCATGGGTGCTAAAGTAATGCTAAGATAAAAAATAAACGTTACAAACGGACTTGTCAATGGCTCAATTGGATACATCAAGGATATCACATGGTCTCTCTTCAGACGTGAACAAGTGTACGATCAAGATATCCCATCAGTAAAAACAGACTTGTGACATAAATTAAAGACTAAAAAGTAGTAAATAATAAATATAAAAACTTTTTACGAATGCATTAAAAAAGAAAATAATAATTTTTTCTCAAAAATTTGTAGGTCAAAACAAAAATCGTAAAAGCGTGAGGCGCTGAAACCAATAGGAAAAATAAATAAAACGACATTGAACATCATAAGAAACGAAATGTTAGTATACATTCATCATATAAAATATATTATAAATGTGATTACAATTCTAATTTACTTACAGCTTTTCTACCTGCGCCTCACGCTTTTCAGATTTTTGTTTTGTCTTCCAGAGTTTTGGGGGAAAAAAATTTCTTATTTTTTTAATGTATTGGTAAAAACATTTTTAAGAAGAATTTTAATACTATTTATTATTTGAACTGAAAAGAATATTCTGGCGGCATTAGCATAGAATCAAATATTGAGTTTAACTGTTTTAAAAGGACTATTATTTTCTTTTACTTTCTCCTCTACAAAATATACTAGAAAAAGAGATGTCAAAAAATTAGACCTCCAGATTTTGTTGATTCCCATATTTTAGAATTTTGTGAGTCCGAAAACACAGTTTTATTAATTGTGTGTTTGTCTGCGAACGCTTTAACTGAAAACCAGAGTGAGTTAGATAACAAAAATTTAATATGTGGTCATTACACTAAAAATGTAAATTTATTTCGCGCCCCGGAAGTCTATACGTCCGTCTGTGTCGATGTGGATACTAAAAACATATTCGCAACAAACTAGCAGGAAACAATTTAGCATATGGTTTTAACATCAAAAATACAAGTATTTATAAGTTTTTGGCTCAAATATTTCAAAAGATTGACCTCTGTCGGTCTGTATATCCTCTTGTATATGAACACGATAACTCAGAAACTCAACGAGTTAGAATAAAATAAAATTTTGTATTAGATCTTGCCACCAATATTGGAGATATGTATCAGATTTGGACCGAATGTATCAAATGGAAGTTGAGCAAAATGCATACTCTACGTTCTACACTGTACTACAAGGGGTACAACGAATATCACACGCAGAGCTATCGCACGCTGTTTTCGTCAGCATGAGCGCAATGCCACTTACCAAAAAAGTTTTTAGCACGTGACGCATTGAGACAACCAGTCAGACAAGATTTCGGTCATTGTTAGAGAGAAACTATGTCACTGTCAGAGTCACACCCGATTAGTTTGAATTGTCACCGTTGACGATTTTCCGTGATCATCGCGTGCATTTTCAAACCGGTTGAATACGGCCCACGATTTCCGTCATCTTGTCTGACCGATCAAGTGCTACAAACTTTTTTGGTGAATGGCATTGCGCTCATGCTGACGAAAACAGCTTAGGATAGCTCTCCGTGCGATATCCGCTTAAAACGGGCCTTATTAGCTAATCTCTACGGAAACTAGATAATTTAAGTGTGTATCTTTGTGTTTGCGCGCTATACGGTAAACCGCTGGACCTAGAACTACGACATTTTACACATATTCACTTTGCTCTCATAACTTTTTTTAAAAATTTAATTAGGATATTAATTAATTAAAAATTAAGCAAAGTTTTGGTGTTTTCCCTTGATAAATTAAGAAAATGTTACAGCATAAAAATGATTTTTACACCGTCTAAAAATTAAAAGCATTATCGTTTAAATGTCAATCATTTATTTTTATACGTCCCTTAAATTGCCTTACAATTTTTCTGTCATTTTAATATATTTTTGCGAATAATTTACAACAATACTTTTCCATTTTGAAATAAATTTCAAACAAATTTCATTTTTAAACAAATATTTAATTGCAAATTTGTTTTCCATTATTGAAAGATGAGGTTATATGTATCTTAAATGCATTTTTTTTATTTCATTAATTTTGCTATTACATCTGTAAACAAGGTTGTCTAAGATGGCAACTATATTATAAAATATATCCAGAAAGGTGAACGATTATATGGTTCAATGTATTTTATGTATTTGCAGATAATACAAAAAATTAAATTTAAAACTATCTCTGTTTCTGTATCCTCACGAAACCGGATAATTATTTAATAACTGAGCTAAATCTAATTCATTAAGATATTATAAATTCACTTTAGTGTTTAATTCACTTTTTCTTGCGTATTTGCCGGTAAGGGAGAACGATTTTGCCATTAAGAGTTTTAGTAACTGTGAAGTGTGAAATAAATACTCATTCAACCCATAAAAAGAGAAAAGGCTTACAGGCTCTTTGTTTGAGGTTAAAATCCTAAATAGTATCAAAATGTAACGTATGAGAATGGTCCAACAATATATTTACTTTGACATATGACTCATAAAACTTATTCTTAAGAAAATACAAATACCAAGTATTTTCTTATTTGCACCGCTATATCAACTAAATGATGGCTATCAAAATCAACTTAACGTCTATGCAATTAAATTTTTTCTGCCATTGATTCTTTTGTCTGGAGATCAGGATCCCTGCACAGAAAAAAATGTTTAAACTCCAAGTAGCCAGCATAGAGCAGTCATTACGGAATCACTAATGACTTCGTCTCCCTGTCATTAAAAGAGCAGAATTCTGAGCTCTTCAGCAGAGCTTGTTCAGAGAGTTAGGATATATTGTACTTTCTACCGCTCGAGCACTTGATAGTTCGCGACATAGCCAGCGGTCGATAGAACATAACTAGGCAGATTTTCCGGAGATAAAGATTTAAAAATGAATTAAATAGTCAAATAATACGTAAAAATGTTTACGATGATTCCTCATATGCAGGTAATCTCTTCGTTGAGATTTTTTAATTAGTTGGTCCGATTAAAATTACCAGAGAATGGCCTTTAAATATATCGGAGAAAGTGTAAAGCATAGGGGAAAGCGGGGTAAAACCGAATACATAAGGTTCAAAAGCCTGTTGGAGCTAAAATATTCGACATAGAGCTCGACGAATTTTATTAAAATATTTATTGTTTTTCTGAGTACAATATATCTTTCCAGAAAATTCACAATTTCATCACTATTTTATCAATGCTTTTTCAATAAAAACATCAAACTCCCCTGTTTTACCCTATTAATGGGGTTAAACCGGATATACATGTTAACGTTATGGGAAGTTAGGAAAACTTGTAATCATTTTTATTTTATATGACAATTTAAGAATATTAGTTGCAACATTCGCATGTAAAGCAGTTTTATCTACGTCATCGACACTGCAGCTTTCGTAGGCACAGTTAAGATAGTTTTACATTGTATGAGCCATTCTTCTTCACTTAAATTAGAAAATACATCATTAAAATATAAACAATCAACGTCTGGAGTGTTTTTATCATCTCAATCGGAGGAATCACCAATACTGACTGTCCCGGTCTTACGCCACTTGGAGTATCCGGTTTTACTCCGAGTGCAGAGGTTATAAAAAACACAATAGAACCAAGAAATAATTGGAGTAAATCCTTATTGTTTGATAGGGTATAAATCCTTAGCAAACGTATAATGAGCTGGACTAAATAGAGCTTTTATAACTGTAATGAGTTTTAAGTAGGGATAGTTTAAAATCAAACGAACATTGGAGAATTGACGTCTTAAAACAAATAAACTTTCACAGAATCAATGAATTCAACAGCTACAACCCGCTACTATTACTATTCCTTTTTCTGACTAGGAGAGTGTAATTCAGTAGATAAATAGATCAAAAATAATAGCTCCAGAATCAAGGGTACCCGGTTTTACCCCTCTACCCTCAGGACTGTCTTATCCAATGGACTAACTGGGCTGTTGCCCAGGAACGCCATTGATCCAAAGGCGGCTAAACATTTTATAAACTGATTTTATTTTAAATTTGTTTCAAAAAATGTTTTTAATCATAATCTTAAATACAGTAAAAGTAAAAGTATGATTAAGGCTTGTAACTAGACAACCATCGAATTTGTAATCTTAATATAAATAAAAGCCATTATGGGTATGTATGTTTGTATGTGGGTATGCATGTATGCATGTTCCACATCTCCTCCTAAACGACTGGGTCCATTTCAACCAACCTTTGTACACTTATTACACAGGTATGCGATGAAAAAATTGTCGGTAAAGCAAGTGGTGTTTTTCATAGTTTTTTGGATGCTGATTACTGGAAAAATAATGAAAAAATTCCATCACGTACAGTTTCATCACAAATCGCAATCTATTTTTTACGAAATTAGTATATTTTGGACCAAGAAAGTATTATTTATATGATGTCTATAAGCATATTTATGGACATAAAATAGTAAATTATTGGATTAAACTAACAAACAAGAAAAAAGAAACTATTTCATCCCAGAATATTCCTCTGAATCGATAAATTGCCTATTAAACACAATATTAAAGACAGAGGAAATCAGTTGAAACCGGATACCTCTCCTGCTTGCCAAAAAAAAGTGTTACTTCCACCGCTTCATATAAAATTAGGTCTTATGAAACAATTTGTGAAGGCTTTACAAAAGAAGGTGAATGCTTCAAATACTTTTGTGACCAGATCCTGCATTTATCCGAAGCAAAATTGAAGGAAGGTGTGTTCGTAGGAACAGACATCAGGAAAATGATGAAAGTTGAAATTTTTGAGACTAAAATGGAAACAAACGAAAGAAAAGCCTAGGAATCTTTCAAACTAGCTATTACTAGCTTTCTTGGAAACAAAAAGGACCCAAATTACAAATCTATTGTAGAAGAGATGATAAAAAATTTCAAGATTTTAGGCTGTATTATGAGCTTAAAAGTTCGTTTTCTCGATTCGCACCTGGACTATTTTCCAGAAAATTTAGGTTCAGTTAGTGAGGAACAAGGTGAAAGATTTCACCAATAAACAAAGGAAATAGAGAGGCGATATCAAGGAAAATGGAATGTCAGCATGATAGCCGACTACTGCTGTATGTTCCCTGCAAAGTTCACAAGAGGAAAAGTGACAAAAGAACATTTGAGGTAAAGCAAAAACGTTACTATAAGGACTTGTAACTTTCTGCCTATACTTAACAATTACTTGAACTAGGATATAAATGTAATTTATATGGTGAATTGGTATTTAATTTAATAATTTTAATGGTATATTGTGAATTGATGAAATTTAAATGAAATGTGTGTGTGTCAAGATTTCGCGATTTCAACTGTTTCCTTCAAAATATGCAATCACTTTGTAAAAAATCCTTATGTGATAGAAATAAATGGATTTCATTCTTAGAATCAGCACTAAAAATCAGTCATCAAACGAAAACAATTTTCAAAAAGTATTTTTTTGCAGGCCCGTGTTATTTAAGACAAGAGGAAGATTATTGTCAACTTTTCGAAGCCTAAAAGTTAAATAAACAGTAAGTTAATTAGAAATTAACCGAAACCGT
>BGPR01001352.1:202085-267707 GCA_013235015.1 Araneus ventricosus | reverse complement strand
AACATTGACTGTTTTTTAGGTTTAATTTTGTTTATAAATGTTAAAATTTCA
This sequence comes from Araneus ventricosus, assembly GCA_013235015.1. Taxonomy (NCBI): domain Eukaryota; kingdom Metazoa; phylum Arthropoda; class Arachnida; order Araneae; family Araneidae; genus Araneus; species Araneus ventricosus. The sequence continues at coordinate 267,656 of BGPR01001352.1, read as the reverse complement.
ACATTAAGAAAAAGGCGATAGAGTTTTCTTTAAAGTGCGAGTTCTATATTTAGTAAAAAGATGGAAAATGTTCCAAAATTATTTTTCATAAAAAAGTTAGTTTTTTTACAAATTATCATTGATTTATTGAATTAATGAAAAGAAGGACGGTCTAGGAGATGCTTTTAAAAATCGGATGTTTTTTAAAACAGAGACAAAGATTATCTGTAAGTGTGATATCATCTTCACAGCAAACTTGTTTTGCAAGTGGGTTGGTCGATTATAATCGACAACCCGCATATATGCTTTGTTACTTTGCAGGAATTTCGCTGCAAAGTTGCCACATCAAGTTTCTCATGACAAGCTAATATCAAGAAAAATCAAACTTGCTGCAAGTGTACATGTTATCTGGGTTACAAACCGACCTCGCCATTGCACGAATTGTTACTCTCTTACACACTCTTCACGGATTTGTCACCAAGTTAACGTTTGTTTCCTTTGCAGTGAAACACATACTGGGCCTTGCCAAGGACCCGAAAAATGCATTAACTGTACAGGTTCACATAATGCAAAATCGAACTTATGGCCGGCGCACATTAGAGAAAAAAAATTAGAATTCAAATGCCGGAACCATATTACTACTGGAGAAGCCAGAAGAGTGTTTCAACTGCAAAATATAAAATACTCGGAGTCTGTCAAAGTTTTGTCAGCTTCCACCGAGCTACAAGACACAGTTACTTCAAAATTTGAATCTCTCATTCAATCTATAAATGAAAAATTTGAAGGTCTCCTTCAAGCTGTTAATGAAAAATTTGAAAAACAGGCCGCAATTTTTGCGAACATGTTACACAAAAGCAGCGAATCCATCATGCAAAACATGTATAAAATCATCGTTCAAAGTCTAGAGACAAATACCTCACCTACTCGGAAAAAGAAACTACCAAAGAATTTGGACTTTAGTTCTAACCTTCCTATGCAATGGGATGCAGGTGGCAAGATCGTTCAAGACATTTAGTCAGACTTTTCTTCACTTTTTTTTCTTGCTTTTTTTCAAACCAAAAGCATTGGTTCAATTGTTTTTTTTCTGTCTTACTCCTTTCAAGTGTTTGCTTTTCAATTTTTTTCAGGCAATAGGGTTTATTGCTTCTCTTTATTTTCTCGTATCAGATTTTTTAATCAACTGGGACTTTTTGTGTGTGTTTAAGTTTTTTTGTCTATCATTTAGGGTTTTTTTTATAGATTTCTTCTATGTCTTTTGCTCAGGTGGCTTAAAAATAAAAGAATTTGGCTCAAAGTTCCACCATTTCTGAATTTTGGGCCTTTCAGGAAACGTTTCTCAAGCATAAGGATCACCTTCTTTATTCTTCAAAAAAAATTTTATTTAGACAGGCATGGTCTGCCTGGAGTGGGACTGCTTACGGCCATTCCTAAAAATCCTTCCGGCAGAATCATCCCTACAGGTTTTTCCCACAGCTCCAATCAGGAGATTTTTGCAGTTGGAAGTTCATTTTAACGACTTTAATTTTATCATTATTAACCTGTACGCTCCTCAAGGACTTAATATAAAAAGCGTGAAATATTTTTTTTTTATTTCTTTTCAATTCCTATATTTATCTTCGGGGACTTTAATCTTCATCGCCCTTTATGGGGAGCAGACAGATCTTCTCCTCTAAGTAATGACTTCGTTAAATGGTTGCAAAATTCCAGTTTATTCTCTTTAACTCTTAGAATCCTACTTCACAGGTAGCACATAATATTGTCTAATATCATAAAATTCGCGAAAGTAATATTGTACAATATTTTCCCCAATATTGAAACAGTGTAAAACCTAAGATTTTTTCAATATTGTGTAATGTTTTTTTTCATAATGTTGGATAATGTCATATAATACTGTATAATATTATACCATATTAAACAATATTGTACTATACTGAACAATATTATATAATATTGAATAATATAACAAATACTGAATATTTTAAAAATACATTTTAGAAGCATGGAAAAATATTAATCACTTAATTCCTAAACTTCTGAGTAACACTTTGCTAATTTTTGAACACCTCTACTTACAGCGCGCTTTGAACCCGGACCTTATGCTTACCAAACCGGCACCTTACCACTGGACCACCGAGACTTGAAACAGAACGCGTAAATGATGATAATAAAATGCAGTTACAGAGTTCGTATCTCTACGAAATTTCATGTACATTCACAATTAATTTTAAACAGTCTTTTAAATTGAATTATCTTTTTTCGTTACAATTGCGAGTTCAAAATGAAATTTGAAATCAAAGAGGAAGCAATTTTATCTAAGTTGTTTTATCTAAGTTTGCTACTTTAATAAATTAAGGCAATAAGGTTTAACCCTCCGAGCGCCGCAAACGGTTTTTTACGTAAAGCAAATCTACGCCGAGTTCCGCAGAACCATGTTTTTTCTTCTCGTTCGGTCGCCTTGACGATGGGAACAACCGGTTTTTTCCTAGTTTGAATTTTGCAGTCGTAAGCGGCAAATCCGTGTTTTCTCGCCTCTGCTTCCCCCTCCATTGATGACTTGATTGACAGTGACAGATTCGTGGTGATAAGCTTTACAATAGATGGGCTCGCAGGTGGTAGGAAGGATTTCGTTTGCGGTAACTATTGAATTCCTTATCGTTAAAACGCATAGTAAGGTAGGGAAATTTTCATGCAGCTTTTCGCAAACTTGTGGAATAAAATCTTTCTCGTATTCTTATTATGGCGTAGAAATGCTTATAAGATTTTCTTTTCATAAACAAAACAAAATACTTGTGAAGAGATACCTCTGAATGAACCTCTAAATTGATTATCTTAGAAATTGTAGCAAACATTCCGCATAACACCTGGAAAAGGGGTTTGACCTAGAAACCGCATGAATAATTTGAAATAAGTAACACATTTCTGTTATTTTTTTATTTTGAAAAGAAAAAACCATGCAGAAAAAAATTTTATAAGTTTTAACTATCCCTGTTTTTTAGAAATTGATTGAAAAATGGTCGATTTCTTTTCTTTCAGAAACTAAGTTCATGCGCTTATACATCCATGAGTAAAGAAGACTAGAAATTCTGCTGCAATTAGGTGTCTTTATTGAATATTAGAATATGTATTGTTTTGAAATGCATCACCATACAGTGGTAGTTTCGCTATGAAAACAATTCTTTAACAGGTGGTTTCGAAAGGAAACCACCGCCCTTTAAAGGGTTAAAGAAATCATTTATTTGCAACAGATACTAGTTTTAAACTTTTTCGAAAAAAGCAAAAATTTAAAACATGATTTTAGACTTTATATAATTGAATTATTTCGTTATTAATAAAAAATAAAGACTAAATATCTAATATTTTGCATAAAATTTACATATATTTTTAGAAAATATTTTTTCTCAGAAACTAATTCATATATTTAAAATCGGAATCCTAATTTTACTCATTATCTTTTGAGAATCATTTAAAAAGTTAGATGAGAAAATATTAGAAACTAAACCTGAAAAAGGTATAATAAAAGTCTTTTTTTAATTTAAAGTTTCTAAACTTTTCATCTCTTAACATGACAACTATTTTAGAAATTTGTATTTCTATCCAGTTGGCATATAACTATTATAAAACAAAGCATTTTGGTCTAAATTGTAGAAAAAACATTTTTGGTCCCATTCAAAACACCAAAATAATTTTATTACTCAGTGAATTTTTTTTGAAAACTAAACAAATGTGAATTTTATTGAAAATCTAAAAAAAAAATAATTCAACATTTAAATTTCGCAAATGTATCATAAGGGATAATAAAACGAAAAATCATGAATAAAATCTATTCAAGAGAGTAAAGATGAAAAGTAAAATAAGGATCACACTTGAATTCTAAAATGTGAGCTTTATTGGTAAGATTGATATTAAAGATATGTATCAAAACTTGTCTAACTGATAATAACAAAATTTATACAATTATAATATTAACTGTTAATTCTTTTTTTCAAAATTTTATGCTCTGTTTTTATGTAATGCAGATTTGAACATAACAATTAAATAATAAGCAAACATTTTTTTAATATTGTACCGATGAAAAAAAAGTTTGCAATATTAACAAATTCATATGATTGAAATGAATTAAATCAAGCACATATATCAAGATCATCAACTAATAATTGATAAAACGGGTCATTACATTAATTGCCTAGGTACTTTTATACTTTTTTTGAAGCATATTGCAGTTAAGACATGCGATTAAAAATAAAAATGCTATAAGTTAGGTTCCTTATGGTAAATTTCAAAGCAGGGTGCAACGCAACGTGCAACATTACAATGTTTGCATTGAAATCTTGATTATCTGCGCACACGTTTACCGTTTTCTTTATTTTTTTAATGAGCACACAACACACTTTGATTTTTTTTCTCGATTCACTTTTATCAACATAAGATGGGAAATGAATGAAAATAAAATGAAATGTGTTTCATAAAATTTTCTATTGAATTCAGGAATGCATTAGTATGTAATTTATGTTTTCTACGATTTCATATCATATTTTCGTTCATAATAGAATATCCTAATAAATATGTATGTAATTATGTATAAAATAATTTAATTTAAAAAAATCCAATTTTAGTTGTTCTTAAACAGTATAAAAATTCATAATTATCATTCCATTTGTTACTTTTCAGTAAAAGTAACATTTGAAAAATTAAGCAGTTTCATGTTCTACAAGGGCAAGGCCTTTGACGATAAAATTTCAAATTCAAAAATTTCATTTTTCAAATAATTTCGAAAAGTAATAAAAAAAATTTATGTTCCTCTGAAAGAGTTAAATCATAAAATACACGGTGTTTCTCTTGTTAAATATTGACAAAATGGCAGATGTATACTAATTATTTAATTTAGGAAAACATTTTGAAAGTTGTATTTTGAAAAATTAAAACCGCTTATAAAAAATATTTATTTTTTCCCTGAGAAGTAATATATATTCCAAATGCGACATTGGCAGCAGAGGATTTAGTGTGAAACTACGATTTGCTCAAGTGAAAGGAATGGGAAGTAAGAGGGATCGACTAGCGATAAGAAGCGGGGGAAAACTCTTCCCGCTGGGATAATTAGACCTCCCACATATAGCAATGAGAGGGGGAAATTCACGCGTTTCTTTTTCAAACACCTCTTGTGTGATGGGGGATATTTCTTAAAGGAACCAATTGCCAAGCAGAGAGATATTTTTGAGAAGCTTCGCTCGGACCTATTAGTCGCTCGGAGGGTTAAAAGTAATTATAATAATATGTTTGAAAGGTTTTAAAATAATTTTGAAATTTATTTATTCATCTTTCAATGTATTACGAGACGCCTTTAACATTTATAATTACAGTATTGATTGAAAATCAAATACAAGATTCGCATCAATAAATCACCTGCATATTTTTACGGTGAGAATAACACTCAACTTTTTTTCACAGAACAGTAGATAATCCATATGTGAGATCTGTTTTAAGGTTAACTTCATGAGCTGAATCCGTCCACTTTTAATATACAGTAAAACAAAAAGATTGTGTAAACTTTATTATTCAAATGAACATTTTGTAAAATATTTTTTCGGACATATGATTCAACATTGATTAATATATTATCATAAGTTAAGGTATCATCATGCTGACATCTGTCGACGGTAAGAATAACTTCACCTTAAAATATTGAACAACATTGATAAATGTTGAAAAGAAAATATTGTATGCATTGTATTGTATAGTATGATATAATATTCAGCATCTTATAGAATAATTGTTCCAGTGGAGTTTTTTGAAATAAAACCTCCAATCGAGTGATATCCTGAGTTAAAATGAAGATTTTTATAAAAACGTTGTTTATATATTATTTGTGAAAATTTAGTATCTCGGAAATACTGATACATACAATGCAATACTTTGTTACGGTATTCGGTGTTTCTCGGTGTTCATAATATTGTGTAACATTGTGCAAATATTATATGATATTTCTGTGCTACTGGGGTTATGCCGCTTACACTGGATCAGCTTCCCTACTCGATCTCTCCATTTGTTCCGCATCTATTTCTCATGTTGCAGATTGCTATGTTTCGGATTCGAATTTTGAAAGCGATCATTGCCCTATTATTATCACATGGTCGATTCTGGATCACACTCCAAAAAAGATAAAATCAGTTGACCGGAATCGGATTATGAGTAAATCTGCAAAAGTTTTAGCTATAAATACTAGTCTTAATGCTTTGACGTGTAAAGTTTCGGAGTGATTAGGGAAAACACAAAAATTTTAACACTACCGGCTAAAAATTATCCTCCCTGGTGGAACTTATCCTGTCACAATTTTCAAAAACTGAAAATACTTTTTAGCAAAAGAGCCCTTCGTCTCGTTTCGGAATCAGCCTGGATGAAACATAAAAACTATGCAGCAAAATTTCGTTTTCATATTAAAAAGGCCAGTCAGAATTATTGGGATAAAATATGTAACATAATCAAAAATCCTCGTATGTTTTATAGCATGCTTAATAAAGTCTACAATCATATAAACCAAGAAATAAACATTGTAAACCTTATTTTGCACAAAAATCATTACATTTCAAATCCTGTTAAGCAAAGTAATCTTTTTGCCGATTTTTTTTCTGACAATAGCGTGGAGCATGAGTCGGTTCCTTTAGATTATTGTGAGGATTGTAATTCTCGTCCTAATATTCCTATTCTTCTTCAGGAAGTCAGACAAGCTATCCAAAACAAAAGGAATTGAACTCCAGGTGCTGATGGCATTACAGCGAATTGGTTTTAAAAACTTAGTATCACAGACTTAATAAGCATTATTTCTTTTTTTTCAGGAAGTTTTTCTACATCTTATATCCCTGAGGAATGGAAACATCCAGTTCCAAAACCGAAAAAGGATAAAACTAAAATTAATTCTTATAGACCCTCACTTCTGTTTTTTCAAAAGTTTTTGAAATAATTTTGATTCAGCGTATAACCCATCATTTATTAACCGAGAATAAAATCCCCTCTTCTGTGAATGGTTTCCTTCTCCTAATAGACAATCAGCTGGCAGTATACAAAATTCACACAGCCATTTCTGAAGCCCATAGTCATAAGAAATACTTTATCGGAATAAACCTGGATATTAAAAGTGCATATGATACTGTATGCATCGATGGTCTTATATTTAAGTGTCTTCAGCTTGGCATTAACGAAAATATTACAAAGGTCCTGCACAACGTTTTGCAAAATCGGACTCTTCAAGTTCGTTGGAGAAATTCGCCCTCTTGGACTGAACCTGTTCAGAAAGGTTTTCCTCAAGGCAGTGTGGTTTCGCCAATTCTTTTTGTTCGTTCTCTCGCAGATATTTTTGAAACCTTTGATTGCAGGTGTGGAATACTCAATTTTTGCAGATGACATTTTTATTTTTTGTGCTCATACGTCTCTAGATTATATTTCAAAGAAGCTCCAGAATACGATGGAAAATGTCCGTAAATGTTGTAATTATTGGAAACTATCTATTAGTCCCGAAAAATGCTCTATAGCTGATCTATCAAAAAAGAAATCACAGTCTATTCCACTAATTTATTATGCAAGATTTCCTCTACCTATCTATCAAATATTTAGGTATCAATTTTTCCAAACCAAACCAAAATGGAGTTATATTTAAAAATATTCGATCTAGAGCCCTCATGAAAATTAATGCTTTAAAATCTATTGCATACAAAACTTACGACCCCAGAACAAAGGATCCTGTAAACATATCAAACAATAATATTTGTAGTCTCTTTTACTATAGTTGTTCAATTACAAACAAATTTTCTGAACCTCAATACAAAGCTTGCAATTCTATACAAACTATGGCTCTCAGAGTAGCCCTCGGGGTGCCTAAGTGGACACCAAATATTGTTCTACTGAAAATCGCTGGTCAGAAAGTGCTGTCGGAAAAAATTAAGAGATTAGAGGAGCAGTTCTTTATCAGACAAGTAGCCAATGGCACTCATTCTCCTATTTATCAGCAAAATTGCAATCCTCGTACCAAATTAATAAAAAAAGATGAAGTAATGATTACCAACTTGTTTGCGGATCTGGAGACTTCTACAGGCCATATTATTTTTCTGATCCCCTCATCTCTCGGAACAATTTTTGTGAAATTCATCTTTCAGATTTTAGCTTCCAAATAAGGCTTATCCTGGTTTTATTATCAAGCACCTCTTTGTAGAAACTGTATGCAAAGAATTTCAAGATTATCATATCATTGCTACGGATGCATCCAAATCACAATCTTTCAATTCTATCGCGGATATTTCTAACCTGCATTCTTTCATTTATAAACTTCACTCCATCAATTCCATTTTTACGGCGGAAGCCTTGACAATTTATCAGGTTCTTGATGAACTTTCAGTCACGGATAAAAATTTACTTCTGCTGACCGACAGCTGTTCAGTCCTTCAAGCTTTAAAATGCTTAACAATCAAATCTCCAAAGGACATTCACAGATTAGCTGGTAAAATTCTAGTTCTGAAAAAATTTAATCAAAAAATATGTTTGGTGTGGACTCCAGGGCATTTAGTGATACACTGGAATGAAAAGGCAGATTTACCAAGAAAGCGGTCACGGAGTCGCACCCATTACTAGAGTGGATTGCTTCTGAGAATATAACTTCTCATTATCAGAAAATTTCTCTTCAATAAACGTATAATACTTTTCAAAATAGTAAATATCCAGATACTATTGGCGATATCCCCACCATGTTAATTCTTACCCCTTGGCTCAAAAATAGAAGAGATGACATCATTACTGCACGACTTCTAAACCGAATGATTATTACACCGGCTCTGTTGAATAAATTTGGTCTACACAATAACCCTCCTTGTCACATTTGCAATCTTGATGATAACATTGAACACGTTCTCTTGTTCTGTTCCAAATATTCAAAACATAGATCAAATCTCTGCTCTAAAGTTAACTGATTTTCAATTTTGCTTTTCATTCAAAGCCTTTATTCAAAAAACTGTTTCTAATAAGCGGCATCTTAGGATTCTTCTACAATCTTTGAAGTCTTTTGACATTTATTAAGTGCATCGTTTTGGAGTAAGGGGATAATGACCTTTGTTGCTATAAATCCCATTTAACACATTTCAATGAATCAAAACACTCGGTATTCATATAAAGTTCAAGAATTTGTAGTGGTATTTGAACAGAAATGATGAATCTGCCATGGAAAAAATGCATGCGGTATGGTCTTTTTGTTGAGCGTAGTATATAAAAGGCAATGCTATAAAAGGAAATTAATTAAATGAAGTCAACATTATAATTAAATTCAAAATACTTATCACACACTTATGATTCAAATAGACTTTACTCATGTGACTCTAAAATCACGTGACGGCGCAATCAGATTTAAACGGCTAAGGACATTCGCTCAAGAAAGTAGGAATAGAAAGGATGAGGAACAGTTGAGAGATTTTTCCTTCTGGAGTCTTACTGAATAAAGTTTTCATCAAAACTCAGTTTGTTTAGTGCCTTGGATGGTACTTTAATTAGCTGCATTTTCCTGCCAACAGTGTTCATTTATACTATTGAATTCAAACTCTGCATAAGATTCATTGTTTCATTATGATCATTGCTTATGCTGTGTAATGTATAAGGAAATCATAACGCATATAAATGTAAGAGGGTTTCCTAGTTGCCATCACAAAAAATGTGTTCTCCTTTAATATTACCCAGATAGCACGCATACTTGCAGCAAGTGTGATTTTTCTTGATATTAGCTTGTCATACTTAGTGTGAGAATAGCTAATGCTAGTATAATAAACACATGGAGAGGAATTTTAAAAATTATTATAAAACAGACGGTTTTCGTCACTTTTTACGATATTTAAGGCCGATATGGGAATGGAAGATAACAATCAATTTTTTCCTCGTTTAATAGCTCATTTTCCGTGGTATAGCGACATGGAATTTTCTTTTTGTCTTTTTTCGGCCATAAATAAAAGAGAAAGAAGCGGACGTATACAAAATAATAAATTAAAATTTCGCCTTTGTATCTATCTGACTACCATAAATTCAGGTATTATAAATACGTAATATCACATAAATACATTAAAAAGTATTATTTACAAAGAAGAACTCCAGAAACATATTTGGCAAACATGTATACCAAAAACATCTTATCAGATCTGGTGATTTTTCGATATTTATGAAAATACCAGCAGCAGAACAAAAGAAATTTCTATGCTTTTTTCTGTTTATTACTGCTACTGACTTAATGTAATCTGTATGCGGGCGGACTTCGGGAACATTGACACTGCGTTGTCATAGACGGATGGCACTTTATGAGGGTTTTTGATTTCTCTTTTTTATTTGTGAAGGCTTACAAATGCTAATATTAAATGTATATTGATGATTTAACCGATAAACAGATGGATCGAGAATTCGTGATTTCTCAAGATACACAAAATATTATAAAACATTGCACAATGTTCTATATCTTGAGTATTTTACATTATCGGATAACATTATGCACTATTATTTTACGCTACTATGGTTATAAATTTGATGATTCACTTTTACCTAATACAAATGATAGTTTGAAATTAGGATACTTTTATTTATAAAAATTCGAAAACATTTATCATTATATTTATTATATTACTAACCATTTGCCTATTATTATAAATCGTTTATGCATTTATAATAGGGTAATAAACCTTAGTTTTCGAATCCTTAAAGAGTCTCTTGAATTGTTTGTTCTTCATCAGCTGACACTCTGCGAAGGATGGCGATTACACTGGTGTGCAAAACTTAAGCAGCATTCATAAAATTCTTAAAATTTTGGAGTTAAAATGGATACAATGTTTCACAATCAGTTGTGGAGAATCTTGCAACATATCGTGTAATTACATCAGTGATTAATGCAATAGACTCCATATCAAAATCTCATCATCAATAAATCATTTAATTTAATTATTGTTGAATCTTCATGAGAACAGCTCATAATTTAAACACTAAATTCGATGATGATTTCATAAAGAGAAATCAACTCAACTCGGACGATTTTAAAAAATCGAAATGTTCTCTCCTCGAATTTCTCGTATATAATACTTCTCCCTGAAGATATTATGTGTGAACCTGTTTTCTGTCTTGTTTATTTGGAGTAATGTAGAACTTCTGCTTACCCATATAGAAATTTTAGTTCGCAACAAAGTTGCAGCAGTCTTGCTCTGCAAGTCTGCAGCAAGTTTGACACGACAAGACCGCAAATTCATATAACAAGTTTGAAACAAGTTATCGCAAACTTCGAAGTCACCATACCACAAACTTGCTGTAAACTTGTCGCGTCAAATTCATTGTAAACCAGTAGCAAAAAGAGAATACGCATACGAATCTTGGATTCGAACCTTGGACAACTCGGCTACCAACCTGTCGTCTTACGGGTCTATTCTGGTGACCCCGGGTGGGTTGGGAGACGTCACTTTTTCCTGCACGTTAACAAAGGGAAAAGTGACGTCTCCCAACCTAACCGGGGGTAACAGAATAGACCCCTTAATCACTACACCAACGAGACCTCGGGCGCCGAAGATACATTACGCTACATATTATTTTTAATCGTCTTCTTGATTTAATTTCTTATATTTTGAGAATATGATTTGAAGTCAAAGAGAAAGAGAGATTTTTGCCAATAAATACGTTTTGCTAGTGGAATAAATTATGAAATCAGGGTTCAAAAGTAATTACTTTTAAAAATATGGGACACAAAGTAAGTTATTGTTTTCAACAAACATTGACTGCTTTTTGGGTTTAATTTTAATTTTGTTTATGAAAGCTGAAATCTCAACATTAAGAAAAAGGCGCTATATAGTTTTCTTTAAAGTGCGAGTTCTATATTTAGTAAAAGTTAGGATGGAGAATTTTCAAAATTTTCATATTTTCTTATAAAAAGAGCTAATTAGTTTTTCAAATTATCGTTGATTTATTGAATTAATAAAAAGAAGGACGGTCTAGGAGATTTTATTAAAAATCGGATGTTATTTAAAACAGAGACAAACAATTAAAAACAGAAATATACAACTGTAAGTGTGCCGTATCAACTTTACAGCAAACTTGTTTTGGAAGTGGAGTGGCCGACTATGCTGTGTTGCTTTGCAGGAGTTTCACTGAAAACTTGTCGCGTCAAATTTGTCATGACAACATAATATCTAGGAAAAATCACACTTGCTGCAAATGTGCATGCTTTCTTGGTACAAGCCGACTTCCGGTGTAATGTTTCGTCCATGGGAACCTTCGTTTAGCCATAATTTAAGAAACTATTATCCATCTTCCTAAAATTAAAAAAAAATTTAATGATACCGTCATTAAACATTTAACACGCACACACGCACCCAATGGTTTTTTAGGGTGCAGTCTTATTTTCCACCATTTTGTCTTGGTGCAACTTCAAGTGGCATGTCAAACTTTTGTCGCAAAGAGATGGACAGCTCAAAATAGAGAAATTAGTCGTTTTGATGTTTTACGTTTTGAATGAGCGAGCAAAGCTACTGGGTTCCTGCTGTTAGCGAAGCCGTAGAATGTTTTTCACAGGGCACAGTTAAAAAAATTTGCCCTGTACCCATTTCAGATGCCGCAGGAAAAGTTGGCGATGCTACTCCGAGTTGCGCCAAGAAAAAATGGCGGCAAACAAGTCTGCACTCTAAACTACAGTTTCACCGAATCAATAATTGAAACAAAAATGAAGAAAAAAATATCCTTATTACTCACCTAGAAAAACAAAATATCCATAACTCGGATGAAAGTAACCACGTGAGACGATCAACAATCATCAACACAAACACGTTGTTACGTGTGACTTTTAACAGTTAGCGGCGCTAGAACCGGTGGACATTTGCAATAACGGTTAAGGTTTTTGACGCGCCAACTGCGTTTGGCGTCTTGGCGGGGTTGCCAATGTAAAAGTCAACTCTATTATCACAAGATATTTTACGATATCTCCACGATGTTGCTATGATATTCTGAATGCTCCACAACATCGTTAAGATATCGTATGGATATTGTAAAGCATCATGTACTACTAGAGAAAGATTGTTTACTTTTTGTCAGAAGCGTTCAGGATCTAACGGTGTAATGACGCATGTGAGCAAAGGGCTCATGGTTTTATGTTAGATTTCTGAATAAACACATTTTAATGGAATTTGTGTGAAGAAGATTAGTTGAAGGTGTGCAGATCTTCAAAGATGCTTGTTTGCAAAGGACTCATTGTTTTAGGCTAGAATCCTGACTAATCATACTGGTCCGTTGATAAACAAACGTTATTGGTCCGCTCCCGGAAGAAGAACCTGTAACTATGGATTTAAGTACACTAGAGAGAACTTTAAACAGCGTGAAAAAAAGTATCACACTATATTGTTCAATATTGTAAAATTCGAAAAATTAATATTGTGTTACAATATCGAAACTGTGTAAAATGTAAGACATTTCGTATATTGCTCAATATTGGGTTCCAATATTGAGCAATATTATACAATATAATTCAACCTAGTTTCAATAATGTACCATTTATTTAAAAGTTTGCTTTCCTACCGCATCGTTTGATTATTTTGTAATCGACATTTGGTATGCATACGAACCTTAGATTCGAACCCCCGAACAACTCGCTTACATAACCTGTTGCTTTATCCACTCAACCAGAGAGACGTCGATCACCGAAGATAGATTGCGTTAAAGAAGCTTGCCTTGATTTGAAGTATCGTGCATCTCTATATCTTATTTTGAATTGTCTTCATTTAATTAACTTTTTATAATTTTGAGTTGAGAATATGATTTGAAGTCAAAGAGAGAGAGAGAGCGATTTTCGCTAATAACTGCATTTTGCTAGTGGAATAAATTACGAAATTAGGGTTTAAAAGTAATTACTTAAAAAAAATATGGGGCACAAAGAAAGTTATTATTTTTCAACAAACATTTATTGTTTTTAGGGCGAAGGATACAACCGAATCAATCTATCAATCATATTGATTCTGTCGTCTGTCTCGAATCTAAGGCGAAAAATATGATAATTCTATAAATGGCAGAAATCATTCCCAAATATCAGGAAAATTTGATATTACAGCTATGAATAAAAAATTCTTAATAACCTCATATTTTATAGAAAATGATATCAATATATTAAAAAGTTATTTGTTTTTTTAAACTTTAAAATCTAAGGAGGGGGGAGGATTCTTTCCAAATTTTGATGAAATGCTATGGCATTGAGGACTAAAAATGCTAAGTTCTTACAAATATCACCATTTGTTGACAATATTGTGAAAATGAAACTACTAGAATTGCATAGCTGTCACCAGAATATAATTTTTATATTAACGCTTATTATTTAACAGTTTATATATATAGCATTAAACTCCTCAAAAAAATTCTTTCCGAAAATCAAAGTCTATTATTTAAATTATATAACCAAATATTAAAGAAAATTTAGGGCTTGGAAAATCTCATGACTTACGGAAAATCCGGTGAAATTGAAGATTCTCGAGTTTCAAACAAAACACTGGATTTTTACTTTGTTTTAATTTGTTTAACTGCTTATTATTATACAACGTTCAAAGAGTCTTCGAAATTCTACAAAATTCTGTATAATTCTCCTAAAAGAAAACACACAAAAACGGAAAAAGGGAATACCAATAAAGAGAAAATACAACATAAAAATGAGTTCCTAACCAGAGAAATCATTCTGTGCTGATAATGAGTTTGCTATTCAGTACAATTATTGTAAAATCTCAAGTGTACTACTGTCCTACCGCCAAGAGAAAAACCCTGAACAGGGTTGCCTCAAGTAGACGAATCGAAGAAAGGAGGGAAACGGATATAAAATCAACTGCAACATTCAACAAACTAAGCGCAATTCGTTAGGCAAGGAATTCGTTTTCGAGCTAAGTACGGAAGTCACGGAAGCGTCTTTCTTTGATTTTCGTTAATCCACTGACCCTTTGGACCAGCAGTAAAACACCCTTCTTTTACTCTCCTTCGTTTGAACCACCTGGCAAGAATCTCGTAGCCCTTCGTACTCCATTTTCCCCTATCCATCATTGCTACGGCAACAACAGAAACTTTTTCATATCTTGGATTTTATTGCCATTATCTGGATTACAATTCTCTTCCTCTCCCTCCGGTAGGAAGTGGGCTCAAAAATCTTGAAGGATTTTACACGCTCATTATGATCATTAAAAAATTTGTGAAATTAAATGAAACATAGCGGAAAGAGAGTAATTGACATCATTGGACTATGGTGAAAACATATTGAAAGAGGTATATGCTACAAAATAAAAGCGAAAATAAAAATTCTGCTTTCTGTCAATGTTCAAAGAAAGCAATATTTTTTATCATAACTTTCACAGTGGTAAAAATACGGGAATGAAGGATTTGATAAAACGATAAATTGGTTTGAATTTAATTTCAATAACAGAAAGCACTGTTGCAAATTGTGTATGGAATAAATTTGAAATGTTTATTAAATGAAGGAAAAGAACGCATGGCATTTAAATTGTATCATTAAAAAGATAATTTTCTGCTCTTTATAATAGTATGTATATCATCAACGTGGAATATATTTTTCTGAAGTTATTGTCGAAAACTGATATAAAGCGCAGAAAAACGGCTAAGTTTCGTTGTTTAACTTGGGGAGTAATTTTTTTGAAAGTTGAAAAAAGTACAATTAATCTAGGAACGGACCCCAGAATGGGATGTCATGTCGAAACTATTTACCGTTTATGAGTTCTTGCGATAGATAGACCGTCAAAACATCTTTTCTCCCCCTCCCTTTGTCCTCTTCCTACGATATGAACTGGACTAAGAAACCTTGAAGGCTTAATACACACTCATTAGGATCATTTAAAAATTTGTGAAAATTAAACAAAACATCGAGGGAATAATTCACTAACGTCATTGGATCACTGTGTAACCGTATTAAAAGCTGTAAATGCTACGTCAACCTGAAACTGGACGTAAAATGTCTCCTTTGTGGTTTA
This sequence comes from Araneus ventricosus, assembly GCA_013235015.1. Lineage (NCBI taxonomy): Eukaryota > Metazoa > Arthropoda > Arachnida > Araneae > Araneidae > Araneus > Araneus ventricosus. Next base: position 251,682 of record BGPR01001352.1, on the reverse strand, counting down.
TGTCCAAAGAAAACAATATTTTCTTATATTAACTTTAACACTGGCAAAAGCACGCGAGCGAAACAGTAAATTGGCTTGAATTTAATTCTATAAGAATAAAGGTATTGTTAGAAATTGTGTTAAAAATATATTTTTTAACGCTAATAACAATCAGAGAAAACTTTTCCGCAATGGAATTAATATCGTTAAAAAGATAATTTTCTGCTCTTTAAGATGGTGTAAAAATAACTGTCGTGCGATAAATATTTCAGAAGTTATTGGCCAAAAAGTCTAAGCATTAGGCTTAACATTGGCTATTTTTCGTTATTTAATTAAATGTCTGAAGAATTAATTAATTCTGAAAGTTGAAAATAGCACAATTGACCTAGAGATGTACCAAAGAAAGTAATATGCAAATTTCATGACTCTAACATTCACCTTTTAGGAGGAGGAGTTGTGACAGACACACAGACAGACACATGTATTTTCTGTTTTGTATTATAGATTATTGTACATGCATATGTAGAATACTACACTGAAGCCATATTAGGAAAATTCATTAAATGTATTTTGAAATCTGTGTGAATTTGTTCAATGTCTAAACATCTAAAAAAGTGGAACAAGCATTTATTTTCTCAAACATAGCATCTAGATATATACTTCCAATTACAAAGATTCATCAAATAAGGTAGGAATTTGTATGAAAACACTTTGGCTTCTGTAGAGGTTGTTAATAAAAAGTTTAAAAAATTAAATTTTTATACGGTCCCAACATAGTAAAAGTGTCAATGAGGAAATGAGGGTTAGCTACAATTCAGATAATTACAATTACAAATTTGGTCTATTTAAAAGTAAAACTATTTTTTAAAAATTGTATTTCAGTTGTATTCTATTCATATTTTTGTAGCACTACTTGTTTCTGAGCAGATGAACCGACACAGTTTTGGACATTGAGGGCGTTCACAATTTGAACTTCTTTTGTAAATGGTTCGATTAATGTAATATTTGACTTTTTTCAGTTTAATGAGAGCTAATATATGCATTATTAATTCTTTATTCTGTATTTTTAATAACTTATTGAAATATATACATTTCTCCTTTAATCTAACATAAAATTACTCAATTAAACAGCAGTCAGAGGTATGGGAAAAAGGTGTAAGTTAATAACTTTGCTGTATAATATCTCTGTCAGTTTTGTAGATAGAGTCGTGGAACTTAGTGTATACAAAGATAAGTTTGAGAGAAACCTTTTACTGATTAACTCTTTTTTCTGTAGGAACCATATAAAAATTTAATTTTATTTTAACCTTTGATTAACAACCTCCACAGAATCCAAAGTGTTTTCATAAAAATTCCTACCTTATTTGATGAAAATTTGTAATTGGAAGTATATATCTAGGAGCAATATTTAAGGAAATAGGAAATAAACGCTTATTCCACTTTTTTGGGACACCCTGTATATACAGATAATATACAGTTCTTATATATGCATATAAACATAATTCCAAAAATATCTTTTCGTAGAAGTTCTAAAATGTGGAGATTCATCTAAATCCCCAGATAGACTATTTCGGCGTTCATCATAATACTATATATATATTTTATGTAGGAGGAAGTCATAGCATTTGAAAGAATAGCTTTTATGAATTCAAAATTTATTCATATACCTATTCAAAGTGAATTCATAAATTAAATAACATGGTGTTCAGTAAACGATTTTGTTTCCGATTCATGATCGATTATATGCAAAAAGTTTTTCTTCCTCTTCTGTGTTTTGTCTCTTTAGTCTATAATAGTTAAAATGAAAATGTAGTACTTTGCTTGAAATTTGAAAGGATGAAGAATCATTAGGTTCATAAACATTTTGCTGTGAAAATTGTGTAGAATTATCTCAGACAATGTATGAAGTGAAAAAAAAAATTGAAAAAAAAAAGTCTTTCAGAAACGATCGAAATAAAATAATTATCCAAAAATGAAGCGCTAAAACGAAGAAGAAACATAATTTTAGTATTTATTTTTCAGTGCTTTCGATTTCATAAATGCATTCGTATAAATGTCAACGTTCTTCTTGTAACGTGAAAACGGGCATTTTTTAATGGAATGCTCTCTATTATTCTCTATCTCCGTTTATCTCTAATAAATCAATTTGTAGCTGTTATAAAGAAAATAAATTTCTTTCCCTTTAGTTTTTATAAAATAATAGTTCCTAAAAGAAATAGTTTCGTGAAATTCAATTCTTCAGAGGTAAAAAAGAATTTAGTGATGAAAATACGTATTTCTTTTTGGCATTAACGATTTAATGACAGATGGTCTACATTTTTTTTCTAAAGGCTTTTTTTATGTAACACCGATGAAAATATAATATTTGCTTCAAAAGAAGCATACAAGTATGGCAAAATATATTGACTGATAACGAAAAAAAAGAGATCTTTCTTAGTAGCAATAAAACTTCAAGTATAATATATATCTGTTTTAACACTAGCTCCTTTGAAATAAATGCTTATGTTTATAACAAAAAGGACGTCATAATTGTAATTAATATATAAAATTTAGGATGATTATAATATGAATTTTAAAATTTCGCATCGAAAAGTATTATTTGCAAGATTTAAGAAAAGCTGATAGAGGAATCCGCGAATTTTATTCTTCAGAAACCATTCTTATAAAATCCATTAAACCTTAGATAATTATCTGAATAAAAAGCAAAGATGCAAAAACTGAACTTATGTGTTCAGGAGCTCACTATTTTCTTGCAAAATAAACCATTGCAAATCTTTCTTATCTTTTTTCCTCAGAAATTCATGGAAGTTATACTGTGAATAAAATAGTGATGTGAATAAAATAGTAATTTGATGAGCTCATTCTAAAGAATTTACACAAGGGTCGAAAAATGTTAGGCCTAAACGAACTTCAAATTTTCAAACTGGATTTTTTTTTTTCTTGATTGAAAGTGGATGCAAAAACATGACGTATAAAAAGCACAATTTTAATTAAAGAACAATTTGAAACCAACGTGCAATTTATGATTATCGAGGAAACATGCTCTTCTTTTAAATATATAAGGTGAATACTTATTCAAAAGAATTAGCGTGTTAATAAGAACGTTAACTCAGTATAAATAGAGGGGGCACTAACAAAAGTAGGGCCTTGTGCAAAGTTGACTTGCGGCCTTGGGAAAAAGTTCGTACAATAAAACAATTTGGCATGGGACTTACTAGAATAAGTTTACAATGTGTTATTTATTGCTTTTTCTTACATGCTATATAGCAAATTGGTTGATAATATCATGATAAATTTTTTTTTTAGTTAATACGGATGCGATAGATAAAATGGCTAAGCAAATCAGTCGCTTTCCACTAATGCTAGGTCTCAAGTAGTTTTCTATTGTTTTTAATCTAGAGAAAGCTCTTTTTATAGATAGACCGTAATTGGTATGGTAAATATGATTTTAGAAATTAAGGAAAATTTGGATGCAATTCAAATAAAATATTTTTGAATAAATATTGTAATATTGTGTCTTGGAAGGCAAAACTTGATGGAAATTTTGATTTCGCTAAATAAATCAATGCGATTCGTTTTCTTTTTGCAAAATCTGTCATCAGCGTGGGTCCTTCAGAAACGCCTGGCCTTGTGCACTCGCACCGTTCTAACCCCTTCGGGCCGACCCTGAGTATAAAAATGAATTAAACGATCTATTAACATGAGTTTTAATGAAATTCATTGATAAATCATTATTATTTATTTGACAATTATATTTTTTCTTATATAAATAACACACGAATGCAAAATCCCTCGATAAGAATTTTAAAAATATTTATTTCATCATGTAAAAAAGTATACATTAACCAAACCGTATCGTTATAAAAACCTGTATTTAGTTAAAAATCTCCAAAATTGGACATTTTTCCTTTTAGCTTCAAGAAGAACATTTTTTTTCTTTGCTGCTAAATAAATTCTAAAAAATTCTAATAATATTACTTGGCAGGGTTAAGCAAACAAAAGAAATAATATCTTCCGTAAACTTCCATTTGCAGACATTAAAAAAAAGAGAACATATTCGTGTTATGATTCGAACGATAGATAAGCTTTTGGCAAACGAAATTTGAATTTGCTACTCTTTCGAGTGTTAAGCGAACAGTTTGATTGAAATGCAACGGGAGAAAATAACATGAAGAATCCTAGTGTGAGAGATGTTTTTCTTCAAGTTTTGAAAATGATTTGAAGTTAAACCGGAAGCAAGAAAATTTCCCGGAATGGCTCGGATGGAGAGGCCCTCGGGCGGTCACTGTCAAATAGTTTTCGATACGTTACCCCCTTCTGAATATGTGGTATTCAGATAAGGCTATTGTTCCCCGAGATGACAAGTAAGGCCACTGAGTTGGAAGAAGCAACAAATAGCCTCAGAAATGTCAAGGTGGTTTGTGACAAGAAAAAAAATTGCAAAAGAAATTAGATCAGCGCGGGTTTAATGGAAAGCAAGGCTTCTTTAACTTTTTCACCACTCGCAACTCTTACTTCGGCTGAAAAAATATTTTGCATTCTGTCTTCCACCTATGAGCAACAATTTTTTCATGACCATAAGAGTACGCACAAAAAAGAAAACGAATCAAGAAAATGAATCAAAAATGAATCTATATATATAAAAGAGAAAGTCACTCACTGACTCATCAACGAATCTCCTAAACCACTGGGGCTAGAAACTTAAATTTTGGCAGGTGGTTGCGTCTTGGGTAGTATGTGCTCACTAAGAAATAATTTTTCGAAATTTTAATTAGAACATTAATTAATTAAAAATTACGTTAAATTTTAACGTTTTTCCGCAATAACTTCGGAACATATTATCGCACAAAAACCATTTTAACACATCTGAAAGTTAAAAAAAATTAGCTTTTCAATGATACCAATTTCATTTCTATGAGACGTTCTGTTTAATTTTAATTAATTTTTGTTTACTTGATATTTTCATTTTAATTAAATGTTTCAAGTAAATTAAATGTTGACAAGTAAAGCCACTGAAGTGAAAGAAGCAACATATAGTCACAGAAATGTCAGGTGGTTTGTGATAAGAAAAAAATTGCAGAAGAAATTAGATCAGAGCAGGTTTAATGGAAAACAAGACTTCTTTAACTTTTTTACCACCCGCAACCCTTACTTCGGCTGCAAAAATATTTTTATTCTGTCTTCCACCTATGATCAACAATTTTTTCCTGACCATAAGGGTAGATGCATAAAGGAAAACGACGCAAGAAAATGAACCATTAATTAATCTCTAAAAATGAATGTTTGGTTGTTTGAGTGTCTTTTTTACAGTTTTTCTTTACTACAGTTTCTGTCCGATCTTGATGAAAGTTGGCATATGTGCTCTTCAAAACAAGAGAACGAATGCAAAATCCCACAATAAAATTTTTAAAAATATTCATTTAATCAAGTAACAGTTCGTCGCTTAACAAGCAACATCACCTATCTCAGATTTTGGTCATTTTGAGTTAGATAAACATTTTCATGTAAATTTTCATGGCAGATCGACTGGATGACTCTATTTGCCCGTCAGACCAAGAGATAGCACACAAATTGAAAAAAATGATAACACCACCTATCTAGTTTTTACCACAACAGCGCCTATCTCAGTGTGTTTCAGAGCCCTTTATGTCATCCTTCACTTCTTTTTATGAGGTAAGCTATTTTAATTCTTTTTTGTTGATATTAAGAGTTTGTATGAATAATGGACATCTCTTAGTTGAGATCATTCAGTTTCAGCAATAAAGCATGAAAAATCACTAGGTAATTATAAGCTGAAGTCGACAGGTACAATGTTCATGAGACAGGGTGTTGCAGTGGCAGGTTTCATGAGATAGGCGCTATTTTCTATCGCTATTTCTTGACTAAGCGCTTCTTATAATATTACTGTGCTTATAAATTATTGAGTTCAAATCTCTTTTAGCATTGAAAAAACCATATTTTATGTATTGTTGAATAAGATAGGTAATATTTTTACCGATTTGACACGGATAGTGACGTGTTCGACTACGAGTCAAGAAATGTTGTTGATTCGAATGAAAGCAATGATGCGTCCTTTCTAAACTAAGCTGGTCAAGTAAGTAATCTTGAAGGCAGTATTACTTAGACAGAACGCACAAGTAGGAACAGCTTTTCGAATGAGAAAGATTGGAAGAGGACCACAGCTAAGATTAATCTAATGCAAGGAAAAGCATGCATGCTATTCAGAAGAGCAGATCCCAAAACGACTAAGCGGATAGTGTAAGATGTTTCTCGTGAGGAAAGAAAGATGGGCCCCTCTTGTAACTTCCGAAAGATGGGATGCGATACTATACCTGAACAAGAAAGGAAAAGTCTATTTGATGAATTTTGACTCATAATGAGTTGGGATTTGAAAAATATGTTTGTTTGCAGCACCGTGGATATTAAAAGCACTAAACAAAAGGCCGTGAATGGTGATGGTATGAGACAGAGAATTTAGTTTAGTTTTAGTCATTTAGTTTCAATACCCCTAGCACCCCTCTAGTTCTTAACCACCACCCTGCTCTATATAGATGTGAAAAGGAAAATGTGACAAGAAAATGAAACATTCATTAACTGATGAAGAAGAATGTTTGTTTTTCTTTTACGCAAATCTACAGTTTTTGACCAATTTTGATGAAATTTGGCACACGCGCTTTTCAAAACAAGAGGAAAGATACTATCGGTTAAAATCTCGAAGTGGTACACATTCTTAAAATGGTGCCAAGTCGCCAATGCTATGCAAGTATTACTTGCATTAGCTTTGGCGATTTTGTGCCAATGAAGTGCAACGGTCAAGGTCTCGCCTTGGCTATTTGGCGGCGTTTTAAGAGTGTGTACCAACTTCTAGATTTCAGCCATACTCTCGACTCCAAAGTCCAAAAGATAATTAATATTTCAGTTAAATAAAAATTGAGGAAGAATTCCCGCTATATTTTCCAAAGATATCTCACAAGAATTATTGTTACACCATTTTAAAATTCAAAAAAATAATCTATTTAATGATTTAATTATAGTAGAATTTTTTCCTAATTTTAATAAGCTTCTAAAAATGCTCTTTTTCATGATTTTCAACAATCCGTTTCATTATTGTATTGAAAATCAATATATTTTCATGGTTTAATCAAATCATTTAATCACATTATCTTTTTCAATGTTAAAGATATGATTAACAAAGTTTGCTTTTTATGCTACCTTAAGCAACATTAACGCCAAAATAGATTTTTATTTAACCGCCGTTTGATGTTATACATATTTTAAATGACACCTTTAATATTTTTCTTGATACGATTTTTGGAAATTTAGTTTCTTTTTCAGGTTTTTTCGTTTAGTTTCTCGAGGAATCGTATTGTTACGAACATGGAAAGTCGCTTCCCAGCAATGCTAGTCTTATGGTTGGGAAGAGAGTTTTACAGGGGTAAGTATAGGATAACTGGCAGCGGCCATTCCGGGACTCCTGACATTGGCGACAAATCCATGATTCCAGAAAATGCGACCCATTTATCGATATCTCAATTAGGAAAGAAAATACGCTCGAATGTACAAGAAAACTCCATGTGACGTCACGGTCTGTAGGGGAGAATATATAAGGGCCGCAGTTGGATCAGAGAGGTGTGTGTTGATCCAATAGAACGACTTTGCAGTTTCGTCTGCAGTGAAAGCTAAGAAGCCGGTGAGCTGAGCGCTATTGAAAGTGCTGTTATTATCGTTATTAGTGATTTGCTGACTGTGTTGCTAAATCTCAAAGTACTGAACTGTTATTACCTGTGAATTATTGTCTGTTTACATTGCTAATCTGTGCAAGATCTATTGTTTCCTGTTACCTGTCCTGCAAATTTGTGAATAAACCTTCATTCTCCATTATCCTGAGTATTGGACTGTTTACACCACACAGCCACAGAACGATTTTCGTAACAATATTATTCTTTCATCCAATATGTATAACGACGTGGATATTTTGCAACATTTTCCACTGTGAATTTCATTATAAATCTGCCCATGCGTAGATATTTAGCTCAAAACGCTTAACATTAAAATGCTTTATTTCGAAAGCAGGCATAGAAAAAAATAAATAATTTTCGCATAAATTTAAATTTTCATTAAATTGTTCTATATTTTTCAATTTTATGAAACATTTAGAAATCTTGAATAGTTAAGGTATTCCGGTATAATTTAATAGCAAAAAAAAAAACAAAAAAACTAATATTCAGGACGAACAAATTGGTCACCAAAGGTGGCTATTGAGAAATAAAAAGGTTTAAAGATAAGTTATTGTAATTAAATTAATTTAAATGAAATTAAATTTAAATGAAATGCTTTAAAATTTGAAGCCTTCTCAATTGTTATTGCTTCCTAATACTGAAGAATCAGAAATAAATCTTCGTTGTCAGTGTTTTACCGAACCACAATAGTGCCGGAATATATAGTTCAAGAAGACTTGCGAATCAGAAATTTATTATTTTGTATAATTTAACCTTTTAATCAGCATACAATGGAAATTTGCTAAAGAGTTCTGGAAACAGGTACTGTTTCTGCACAAAGTGACAAAAAAAAAGTAAGTAACATTTTCATTCCTCTAAACATTCTTATACATTTCCAGGGCCGCGGTGGCCTAGAGGTAAGGTCTCGGTTTCAGGGTAGGAGGGTCTCACGTTCGAAACCCGATTCCACCGAAGATCCGCCGTGTATGTGGGCCCATTGCGCGCAAAATCACATGCAGTGGGTGGGGCCGCCGGCATGGGGCGGAAGCCTCGAGACGGGTACCTGGTGTCGCCCTCGACACCTAAACGCGGTTCAAATTTAATAGTCCTCGAGTCGCTTCGAAACGGGACGTTAATGTAACTAAGCTAAATCTAATACACTTCCCCTAAAGGATGTCATATTTTACCTTATGGTTAAAAATAATTTCGTAACGGAATGTTTCTATTTGATGAAAAAATATCGAAAAATTACTTTTCCCGTTGAGGAATTTTAGTCGTAATTTGTAACACACATAAAATCTCAGTGCAAACATTACATGCCAAATTCCATCAATTTAGCTGGTTGTGTTGCTGAGTTATCGTGTTCAGATGGGCACCGATAGACATATGGTTTTCTCTTTGACGAACGTGGAGCGTTTAATTCGTTATTTTTAAAGGATTTTTTAATTGTTATTTAGTTTCAATCATTATTCGTTTTCACCTTTTAAAAATAGTGTAAATGCCCATCAATACTATTTATAACAGAAAATAAACTGACTCACACCAATAACTTACTTTTGTGGGGAGTTTTAAAACTGAAAGTACTGAAAACAGGGTCAGTCAGAGGGGGTTGAGAACGGTGCGAGCGCACAAGCTTGCACGCCACTGAGTGATTTTGCAAAATGAAAATTGATTGCATTGATTTATTCATCAAATCAAAATTTGTCTTATAATTTTGACTTCCAGGACACAATATTATAATATTTATTAAAAAATAATATATTTGAATTGTATCCAAATTTTATTACTATTCTGAAAATTATATCCACTTTACCAATTACCGACACGTCTGAAGAAAAATAATATTCAAGAGTCAAATGGTGAAAAATTACTTTAGATCTAGTATTAGACAGAAACGATTTATCTCCGTAGCCATTTTAAATATCGATTCCGCGTTAATTTATAAACTAAATTATGAGGGTATTATCGACGAATTTGCTATAAAACTTGTAAGAAAATGAAAAAAAAATCACACATTGCAAACTTATTTTAGTAAGTCGCATACCAAATTGTATTTATGAAGCAATTATTTTTCTTATTAGATTTAACTATTTTTTGTGTGACTGAAATATTAACTTTATAAAAATAATTTCATTATTTATTATTTTCATGTATTCCTTTAGTCCTTAGCATACCAAATTATGAAATGTAATAAATAGCAAAATACTATAAATTATTTTATTGATTAAATTGTTTCAAGGCCCTGCAAGTCAACTTTTCACCAGGCCCGCTTTTTTTCAGACCGGCTCTAACTGAATGCATAGTCGCCAAGTCTTTACACAAGTATCTACAGTAACATCTTTTAAAAATACAACGGTTTTATCCAGAAATTTTTAAGGTAGTGTATTATTGACAAAATTTCTATTAACAATTTTTCGAGTTTTCCGTTTATTTATTAATCTGCACAAATTGTTGAATCGTAAAGGCACAATAAAAAACTTAAATTACGTAGCTGAAATGTTCATTCAAATAATTTCTTCTCTTACAAGCAAATGGACCGAAGTTATTGAACAAGCAGCTACTTGACATCGAAAGGAGAAATTATTCAGTGTTATAAAAGACCTTATGTTAGATTGCAAAAAATGCAACTACATCATTTTTCGACTTTACCAGTAATTTTAAATGATTTAAATTTTCGCCACCAAAGTTTCTTTATTATCTTGTGGCATCTTTGGCAACTTTTAAATTTCAACGGTAATTTTTAACAAAAAGAAAGTAGTTCGATTTTTTTAGCATCGGTGCAACTGCAGGGGCAAGCACCGAGAGACCTAACGGCCCTCGGGCCCTGCAGCTGCACCCACTCTTCTTGCACGTACAGACAAGTCAAATTCAAAAATCACACAAAGGAATCTCTCCTAGTCAGGCGACGCTTCAACCATTTTACACACAAAATATACGCCCTTCAAAATGGCTAGCAAATAGTTCCGTTAAATAAAGTAATTTATAATTTAATAAACCTTAAAACATTAAAGGAAATGACATAAAAAGTTAAAGCAATTAATATTTAAGTTGATTACTAGAAAAATAAATATGAATAATTAAGATATTTAATAAAACTGTAAAAAATTACCGTTGAAATTTAAAAGTTGCCAAAGATGCCGCAAGATAATAAAGAAACTTTGGCGGCGAAAATTTAAATTATTTAAAGTTACTGGTAAAGCCGAAAAATGATGTAGTTGCATTTTTTGCAATCTAATACCTTACAAAGCTCATTCAATTAATTTCTTCTTTCACAAGCAAATAGACCGAAGTTATTGAACAAACAGCTACTTTACATCGACGAGAGAAATTATTCAGTGTTATAAAAGACCTTAAAAGTTATTTAAAGAAGTATATAAATACTTATATTACGCTATAAAAAGCTAACGTAATCGTAAAACTACGCGTCAAGAGGCGGTATTATTTTTTCAAAAGGAGTGATAAATGACTGCTGGGAAAGAATAGATTATTACGCAGTTGAAACTTAGATACTCCGTTCCTGTCTTTGACGCTTTTACCGCTTCTTCAATGATTTCCTACACGCTTTGATTGATCTCTTTCAATGCAATGATTTATTTCCTGTTGTGATAAATTAGTCGAGTTTTGAGAATTCTTTAACATGATAATGTTTTTAGACTATCCTTCTTTCCTTGAGGCGCATTGCGAAAATCGTACAAAACATTCTACAGTGTAGATCGTTGGATCTAGAGCTGCAAAATTTAGCGCGTAGTTACTTCTTGGGTAGTTGGTGTGTAGTGAAAAAGGGTTTATCAAAATTTTAATTAATTAAAAATTAATCGAAATTTTAGCGTTTTCCCTCAATAACTTCGGATCGTATTATCGCCCCAAACCATTTTTACACTACATTAAAATCCAAAAAATTAGTTTTCAGTGATTTCAATTTTATTTCCGTGCAATTTTTTCTTTAAATTTAATAAATTTCTCAAAATTTCTTATAGAACGGCTGATGAAATAGATTTTTACCGTTCATTCGCTACTGAAAGACCCAGTAGTCTGTTTAATTGTGGAGTCGGCTTTCACAGTATAACCTCTAATTCGAAAAATTAGTGAAGTTACAATTCAAAAATATTTAATTTTTAAGACTTGATTCAAATTTAATAGAAGTATCTCGTATTTTGTATTATTTTAATATAATTTTATGAATTCGAAACTTGATTTAGAAACAAAAGCGGAATACCATCACATAAAAATGCAGACAACAGAATAAATAAAGTTTTTTAACACAGGATAGCCATATTGGCCTTTTTTCAAAACGCTTGGCCTTAAATTTATTTTTGTACCTTTTTCGCTTTATTTTCGTTCATGATTTTTAGAGCTAATTCTAACAAATAAAACTCAAATTTCTAAATAAATATATCAAATTAATTACCTTCGGTATATTAATATTGTAATTGTCTTTTCCCATGATATGTATATTTGGGGTTGCTGGAAAATCTTTTGTATGAGAAAAATTTTTGATTGATAAAGAGACTCGAGTTTTAAAAGTGTGAAAAATCATGATTGAACAAATTCAACTAAACATTTTTTCGAATCAATTTTGTTGACTTCGTAAAAATAGGCTAATTAATAGATTTCGGAAATTTTTTCTGTCAAAAGAGGCAAAATATTTTGCAAGTTTGGCGATAAAATCTTCATTTCTACCTTTAATGTATGTATTATACTTCCTGAAAAGTATCTGCAAACTGAAGAGCCTCTAAAAATCTATTTAGGAGATATACTTTAAACAAGTTATAAAAAATTTTCATTGCTAAATTTTTTATTTGAAAAGAGTCAAAATAATACTTCAGTTTGGTTTAAAATTTTTCTAAGTCGAGCACAAGAAGATGAAATTTCAAAATTAAGTCTGATTGCAATAGTAAATTTAGAACTATTGTTCAGTAATTCTCTGAAATGGATTGACTATCTAAACCACATCAAATATTTTATCTCTCTTCTAAGCGTGGGGTAAGCTTATTTTTACGAATGTTGTTATTCAACCCGATGGCTAATATTTTTATTTCAATCTTATTAGCGTTTTTATGTTTGTGTTTGGTTTTCCTTTTTCTTTTAAAATAATGCTTATTAGATGATACTGATCTCCTTTGTCTTTTGTTGGGAAATTTCGGGCTAAGAGAAGCTATTTTTGGCGTAATGCAAGCGTCTTAAAGAAAAAAATTTCCCAAATATTTTGTATCCATTTCGAATTTAGTCCTTAGCCCTTGACAAAGTGGGCTAGAATGGACTCCTTGTTTGTTTAATTTGATTGTCTTTGAGTATTTTTCTCAGTTTTTTTGTTTTCTTTAAATTATTTTGAATTCCATTGTTTTTTTTTTTGTTTCTTGTATGAAGCTGCAATTGCGCGCATCTTCAACATTGTCTAAATTTTATTGTTTAAATTTTGTTGTTTCTGTTTAAAGTTTAAGCTAAAATGTTTTTAAAGTTGTTTATTCCACTTTTTTTAGTTGATTGTTTTTAAGCTCAAATATTAGTTAATATTCTTTCAAGGTGCGCAATGAGTTTCAAAATTAAACTAGTACGGAGCATTTGAGATGTATCACGTGAGCATGAATCCATTACGTTCATAACAGTAAATTTTACTTCATATGTCTTAAAGAACAAAAATCGCGTTTCGAATCCCTTGAGGTTTTATATTCTGTTTTTCTTTTATTTGCAATGCTTCATTCTTCCTTCTAATGGTTTCGCGCCCTTAACCTCTGTGGAGCTTTCTTTTCAACGCCATAATAATTGTGGTAGCATGACTACAACTAGAGTGCATTAGAATGGCAAAACAAAAGTGTTTTACTTTTAGCAAAAAATGTATCCCCTGGTTTTAGACCGGGACATGCATATGTCCCATCCGTCGTGATCACGGGGGCATATATGTCCCAGAAGTCTTAACTGAGTCATTTTGCAAAGAAAAAAGAAAAGTTTTGCAATTTAAATTTATAAATCAATGGCAATTTTATTGAAATTCTAAGATATTTTCCGAAAGCACTTATGATAGCTATCAAATAAGCTGATGCAACACTTTGAGGAAACAGGAATGCAGTAATCTACAGTACTGCCATCATGTTCTGTAAATGGAAACCTCTTCTCAAAGCTTGGTAGTACTGATGGGAAATACTTCCACTAACCCAAGGAACATTTCTGCCCCAAAAGTTTGAAAGTTCATTCGGGACGTATGTGCCCAGTTAGCCGCGAAAGGGTTGAATGAGATATTTCTAATTTCAAAGAGAAATTTTTTTTAAAAAAAACTTATGAACAGGATCATGTAAATATTTCCTTAACGGTTCGCACAAGTTGCTAAATTTGAATCAAGCAATGCTTGCAGCTTGAGAAAATAATATAGTACAATCCCGGTTAACCGAGGTAAAGGGGGAGCAACGGATTTTTTTTTCGGACAACGATTTTTTAGGTTAAGCCAAACTATTACTATTTTATATCTAATTACAGTACGTAATTATGAAATATTTTGAGTGTGAAACGAAATCAAAACTCTCTTTGTAGGCTACACTTATGTTCATTATTAAAATTAACCCTCCGTCGGGAGCAATATTCGCACCGGCGAGTTCAGGCGCAATACTCCTGATAGGCACTAGTAGACGATATCGTAATTAATATTGTTAATATCCATTAATATTAATTTTAGCATTCTAAAATTAATCAATGACCTTCTTGCGTTTTTTCGGATTTGCGATTGCACAGGCACTACGGATAATCCGGGGTTCGGTTAACCCGAGTTCGGATAACCGGGGATTTACTGCATTGTTTAAAAATGCTATGGTAAAATTAACTTAATAATGTTTGTAGCATTTAAAGACGAGAATCCAAAACATGCGAATACATTTTATTCCGAAAGAGTAATTAAAATCAATAAAACAGACATTATGCAGGAGGACAGACAGGACAATGTCAGAGCAGAGATAATTAACGAATTTGTCCTCATTCTGTAATAAAGGACAAGGCAGCGTGAGAAACAGTTGATGACACTAACAAGAGCTTTGGAAATATGTCGCGAAATGTTATAAGAAACAGTATGAAAATTTTCTTTCTTAACGCGTAAAATAATTGATGGAATCCAATTAGTTCATGAAAATTCTTCGCCGAAATTAAACTTTTCTACTAAAACAGAAATAAAGAATGTATAATTATCGAGCATTTTCTGTAATGAGCTGTGCTTTAATAGTTTTAAATTCTAATATGTATAGATTTTTTCTTCCAATGTTTTGTGTTTTTTTACAATTTCTTCTTAAACTAATAAGTTCGTGCCAAAGTACATCGAGAGCTTACAGTACATTCTCATTAATTGGCTTCCATCTTGAAGGTTGATTTTTAAAATCAGAAGTATGGTATTTCTGATTTCAACATTTTAAGCTGCTTTTCAAGAGATTCCACTTGCTTTTCGGTAATACTTAGGGAATTAGTGGTGAAACTCATTAATTGCTGTAACATTCTCATAATTGGCTTCCTTGAAGGTTGATTTTAAAATCAAGTATGGCGGTATTTCTGATTTCAACATTTTAAGCTGCTTTTCAAGAGATTCCACTGTTTTCGTAATACATGAATTAGTGGTGAAACTCATTAATTGTTATAATATCATAATTGACTTCCATCCTTGAAGGTTGATTTTTAAAATCAGTAATGGCATTTCTGGGATTTCCACATTGCTTTTCAAGAGATTCCACTGTTTTTCGGTAATACTTTATGAATTAGTGGTGAAACTCATTAATTGGTGTTAGCATAAATTCTGGAAAAGTGGAGAGAGTTACGCCAAGCCTATTTTTATTGCAATAAGAGCAATTTCAGTTTATTTCGAACTACTGAAAACTCATCACTATTACTGATTGACTGCTGAAAACTTTTTCCGTCTAAGTTTATCTTCTGTCTTTAAACAGAAAATTTCCATAAAATATACATTTAAAATGATAATTGAGCAAAGATTTTTGCTTCAATAATAACAGGTTCAATAAATCTTCAGTAATTTATTTTGTTGTTAGTAGTTGCAAAAAATAAAGATATTATATTCCCATCCTTCTAATTTAGAATTTCATAACATATTCTTCGTGACTATAAACTGGAAAACATTTCACTTTTCTTTTTTGTTATCTTTAAATTTTAACATTTCTCTTTGCTTTTTAGTATTTCTCTTTCAATTTGTTCATTTTAGGCATGTCAATGTACAAAATTGTGTTCTCTTAACATTATCTGTTTTCCAAATTATAGGCTCCTATTCTTTCCGGGGGGGGGGCTTTCAATAAAGCTTCACTCATATCCATCCAACCGACAGGAAACGAGTTCAGGACTATGCATGGTGATAAAGATACTGTCTTACCGCCACGAGAAAAACCCTAGACACCAGACATCCCGGTGGCGGTCATTATGGAAACGGGATATTCCACTGCATTTTGGGGTGAAGAAAAGGGCTTCATTTCGTTTGGAGCTGATAGAACCGGCAGAAGTCTCATTTCTTTGTACTTCCGTCGAAAACGTATCCTAACGAAGAGCGCTTAGTTTGCCAAATGTTGCGGTTGATTTTATAAACCAAACCTATGATATAATGCTTGACAATGATGTAAAAAGTACTTGTTAGAGCTTTGAACAGGGCGCCTTGGGAAAATCAGCATATTCACCGAGAATCAAAAAGTATTGGAACCACTGCTGCAAGCGGACTCGATTTTGCTAAATTAAAGCTTTAATTTAAAGATCCATTGCGAACTATATTAGTGGTGGGAACGTAAGTTTTGCGTTGCCGTCAGATAAGGATGGCTGCATTTCAGTCTGCAAGCAAATATCAAAGACTGTGGTGGCCTAGAAGTAGATTCTTGGCTTTGGGGAGATGGGAGAGTTGGAAGTTCAACGACCGATACTGCTGAATATCTGCCATGTAATCGGGCCTAGAGTACGTTTATTTTATCGTGAGGCGAATAATTTTCTCACTTTGGGACAGCTTAGATTTTTTATCGTCAATTGACTAGAGCGAAAATGGGATAATCGGAGATTCTACGACCGATACTACTGAATACCGAATATGCCCAAAAGTATCCGGACACTTGCAGATTTTCACATTTTTTAGAATTTCTCGGGAATGGTTTAACTGACTGACTTTAAACTTCGGATATGTATAGAATAGACAATAACTCACATTTTACATTGAAGATTCGGTCCTGAACGCAATTAGGGAACCATCTACAAACTGATAAAGACAAAAAAGTTTTTGACCCACTCCGCTTCACAGAATACTGATAACAAGATGAAACTTTCAGAAATGGTAATGTATAATGTGCAAAATATTTACAGGAATTTTTGTAAACTCAGCGCAAATATTTGAGACGATATAATAGTTTTCTTAAAAACTCTCAAATTTTCCCACCTGTGTTTTGCTTATAACATGCAAAGTTTTCTGTTATATTATACGACACTTACAGAAAAAATGACAATATGTTGCAGAAGCATTGTGTAAAAATTTGGAAAAGAATGTTTGAATATTACAGGAATTATGAGCATTTTTAGTAAATAATGTTTTACTGCGCATGCACGAAACAAAGTGTAATTTTTCTTTCACAACTTTAAAGCCAGGTATATAGGGCAATTTATATAAAAAAATTCTTTTCAATATCATTATTATTCAGAAAGATATCGGCATTACAACGAGTAGAATTTTATCTCCTGTCGAAGAGAAGCTAAAAGATGAGGGGTTGTACACAAATTGATATTTTTCAAACTCATATCTTTAAATAGTTATATTGAATTGTATAGTGGTTAGAATTTGCTGAATACCCATGAAGACTTATCAATTACGTGCATAACTTAAATTCCAGCCAATTAGGCACTATAAATAACAAAAATTTTATTACTTTAAATATATTATTTACATGATTATCAACAAGTTACATATTACAATTTTACGGCCAAACGATATTTTTAAATATATTTCTTTTATGGCGAAACGATTTTTTATCTAATTAATTTCTTTTCTTAAAATATCTTAATAATTCTACATTTATATTTTTTATTCGTTACGAGTATTAGATGTGTTCTTGGGTATTCAGCAAATTCTAATCACTATACAATTCAATATAACTATTTAAAGATATAAGTTAAACAAAATATCAATTTGTGTACAACCCCTCATCTTTTAGCTTCTCTTCGATAGGAGCTAATATTCTGCTCGTTGTAATGCCGATATCTTTCTGAATACTAATGATATTGAACTGACTTTATTTATATAAATTGCCCTATATATCTGGTTTTAAAGTTATGAAAAAAAATTACACTTTGTTTCGTGCATGGGCAGTAAAACATTATTTATTAAAAATGCTCATAATTCCTGTAATATTCCAAAATTCTTTTCCAAATTTTTACAAAATTCTTCTCTAACATAATGTCATCTTTTCTGCAAGTTTCGTATAATATAACAGAAAACTCTGCATGTTATAAGCAAAACACAGGTGGGAAAATTTGAGAGTTTTTAAGAAAACCTTTATATCTTCCCAAATATTTGTGCTGAGTTTACCAAAATTCCTGTAAATATTATGCACATTATACATTACCGTTTCTGAAAGTTTCACCTTATTATCAGCATTCTGTGAATAGGGGAGGGCCAAAAACAGTTTTGTCTTCATCGGTTTGTAGACGGTCCCCTAATTGCCCTCAGGACCAAATCTTCAATGTAAAATGTGAGTTATTGTCTGTTATTTACATGTACGAAGTTTAAAGGCAGTCAGTTGAACCATTCCGGAGAAATTCTAAAAAATGTGGAAATCTGCAAGTGTCCGGATACTTTTGGGTCATATAGTGTATCTGTCGTGCAATCGGGCCTAGAGTGCGTTTATTTTATCGTAGGGTATCTAATGTTCTCACTTCGAGCAATCTTAGATTTTTCATCGTCATTTGACTACCTGTAAAAATGGGATAATCGAAGACTCGACGACCTATACTGCTGAATATCTGCCATGTGATCGGGCTTAGAGTGCTTTTATTTTGTCGTAGGATATCTAATATTCTCACTTTGGGCAAGCTTAGATTTTTCATCGTCATTTGATTAGGGTGAAAAAGGGATAATCGGAGATTCGACGACTGATACTGCTGAATATCTGCCACGTAATCGGGCTTAGAGTGCGTATATTTTAACGTACGGGGAATCATGTTCTCACTTTGGAACAGCTTAGATCTTTCATCGTCATTTGATTACGAGTCAAAATTACGAGGTCTGCATGAAATTTGTCTTAGCTTTTAAATCTAATTAATTAACAAACTAGTCGAAACTTCCATACCACGGGACGACGTTTGGAAGAAGACACATGCTTTAATATGTATCAGAACTCAATAGATAGCAGAACGTTAGAGGAATCTAATATAAGGAAGTGATTCTAACTACGATGCACAGAAAATATTTGCAATCGTTCGAAACATGTACGGCTGGTGTGGTGTTGAAGTTAGGAGAGAATTTTCAAGTGTGGATCTCGTTTTCTCAGTATGGTTCACATTTACGAGGCTCCTTCGAAGAACAGCCCTCCCATAGCTTTAAAACAGAACATTAATCCCACTGAACTAAATTAATTCAGTTTTAAAGGTTTTAACATTTCTAAATTAAAACTGAAAATAAATTTTTATAAAGAAATAGTTTTTATTTTGATTTACTATTTCTACAAGAGCCTAAGGCTAAAAACGAACTAAATAGAACGTTTCATTCTGGACTACCTTTGCCATCACTTATCCCCGTATTAAATCCAGTGCTTTCTTCTATTTAGTAACTCAGGTAAACGATGAAAAAACTTCTTTCAAGACTCTTTTCCTCAGAATCATTAATTTTTTCCTTTAGGGTTCAACTCCTGAAATAAAATTACAAAAAGAACCTTAATGGAGAGTAAACGAAGTCATTTACATGCACTGACGAGAACAGAAAAATAAACGTAGAAGTTTTAAAGAAGAGAGGACATAGCAATTAGAGGACAACTTTCCCCGAATAGCTAAGCAAGGCAAGCTCCCTTTTCCGATCGGAAGCAACTAACAACCGAAATTTACTATCCATTATTTACCAGCTCACGTAAATTAGTTCTACCCGTTGATAGAAAGTGAATTGTTCAAGGCTTCCCTGGTTATTCAAAAGGCCTAAAAATAAACGCACGAGTGCTTGTTCCGTAACAGAGGCACAAGTGCGAATTCATTACGTTGAAGCGGATCAACAGGTGGTGTTCGGTTGCAACCGGAAAAAAAACTGTGTCAACGAAAGTGTTTGTTTAACAAACGCCATATGATTAAAGAGTCAATTGACGCTAGTTTAAAAAGATGAGAATTCTTTTCAGAAAGGGATATATTTAGGTAGGAAGTGAGAACAAAAAATTTAAAATAGTGATTTTGTATGCATATTTTCTTTGAGAAAATATTTTATGGTCGTAAAGGAGAAAGTCGTGTGGATTTATTTTATATATAGGGGATGATATATTACTTCAAGACAATAGCAGAGTAGTTCGGAACACATTACATTTGCATGACATCAATTTAAATCGGGTTTCTTAAAATGGGTCACGATCCCAAATAGGGCTATGTAAAACATTTCAGTCAGAGCGCCTTTTTGGCATTTGATATTTGTAAACAAACTCAGTTAAGAAAATCATGACTTGACATTTTCTCAATTATCCAATTAGGCACACGTTTTATTGTGGCAATGTGTTGTCGTTTTGGTTCAGCTAACAGTCCACAGGAAACTTGAGATGTTTATGGAGTGGACGTCATATTTGTGTTGAATAACGAGTCGACGAACGAGTTAATTTTTGTTTTATTTTCTTAAAAATCCACGGATAAAGTCTCTTTAAGCTTTCAGAGATACACTAGATGATCAAAAGTATACTGACCATTTCGCACTTACACATTTTTTCGAATTTCTCCAGAACGGCTCGAGGAATTGCACTTCAACTTCGATCATGTGATGATTAGGCTTGAACACATTTTACAGTGAAGATTCGGTGACGAGGTGTTAGCGTGGATATTAAATATAAATCAAAGAAGGCATCTTTTCTCTGGGTTAAATATATTTTAAGGCATGAATAACTATAATGAAAAATATCACATATCTCGATTACACAGCAGAGCATGAATCAACATTTCTTATGAAACTTAAACAACACTAAATCTAGATTAGGTGCAAAGTTGAGTTGTCAGTGTTCAACACGTGGGCATTTAGGGGACTGACCAGAAATTGATGAATAAAAATGATTTCGGCCCACCCCGTTTCACAGAGAGCTGATAAGGATTTGTAACTTTCACCAATGATTTTAGTTGATATGCCTAGTGGTAGGGTTTCGGCCTGGGGCCGGAGAGTTCCAGGTTCGAAACCCGATTCCACTGAAGATCCGCCGTGTATGGGGCTTGTTGCACTCTAAATCATACGTAGTGGCCAAATGTCTTCCCGTTGGTATGGCGTGGAAGTTTGGAGAGAGGGTGCCAGCTCAGGTATCGTGGTTGAAAATTACGAGGTCCGACCCAAAATAGCCCTAGTGTTACTTCAAAACGGAACGCTAATATAACAAAAACTACATATATTTTCGTAAAAATCGTATGCATTTATATTCGGGAAGATGTAAAGGATTTCATAAAAAAATTCGAATTTTTCAGCATGTTTTTTGCTTATAACATGCAGAGTTTTCAACCAAATTATAAGAAGCTTACAGAATGCGTGATAATATGTTAGCGAAGCATCGTATTAAAATTTGATGTAAATACTTAGAATAATAAAGGAAATATGAGCATCTGTTGTAAATAATTTTTTACTGTGCATGTGCGAAACGTAGTATGATTTTTCTTTTAAAATTTAGAGGACAGATATATCGGACAACTTACAAAAAAATTTCTTACCGTTACGATTTAGAAAGATATCGGCATTGCAGCAGAATTTCTGTTTCTCTCTAAAAGAAAAAAAATGACGAGTGTTTTTCACAAAATGATATTTTTTAAACTTGAATCTCCCCCAGCAGTTCAAGTAACTACATTGAAGGATTTCTGATACGCTACTTGAATTGGCGCTTTAAAGAATGCGTGTTAAAAAAATCCTTCCAGCATTCAAATTACTATACATATCTTAGGAATATAATTATTTCTTCGGAACTGTGTCAGGTACTGAACCAGGAAAAGTATGTAGGAAAATATCGTCGTTACATTTTGAATTTGGAAGTCGTTGTGAATCTAGTAGGAAACCAGCAGGAGTGTTCTCCCCTCGACTCTCTTATACACTTACATAATACAGAGCATCTTGTGTTTAGCTCGAGGCATAGTGTTACAAAAATCGCCTTGTGTGTGTACGGTGAAAACAGTCCAGTTTTGAATCATCTTGGTCATATACTCAAGAACATAATGATCGACACATACTCTACATATATGGGAATTGGACTAAAACCTGATAAAGATCTACAATTCTAATATTAAAGCCATAGGCCAAATTACATGTGTTACAGCTCGTTGCATATTCTGAGTTATCATGTTCGCATGCACATCGAAGGAAAGACAGATAGACTTCTGTTTGAGAGATTTCGCCCAAAATTCGATAATTTTGATGGAAAGACGGCATACCAAATTTATTCGCTTAACTTGTTGCATTTTGAGTTGAGTTTTTATGTACACAGACAGACCGATAGACAGGCATAATTCCAAAAATGGTTCTATTGAACTCAGGGAGTGCTAAAACGATATCTCGGGAATTATTATATATTTCTCAACAAAATTTTCACTCACTAAAAGAAAACTATTTTTTACATTAAATCATGAAAAAATTCATAAATAAAAAAAATTAATAATTTTTAAAAAATTTTTTAACATGACTGTAAGAAAAAGTGAACTGTAACATAATTAAATTTTTTACATGAGAGCATAGATGAGACGTTATAACGCCGGTATTCAAAAAATCAATTGTATATCTATAATAGTTTCCGACATATTTACAAAAAACTGCAAATTCCCACTGTTGATAGGCAACGCCCACTTTCTGAGGGACCGTATATTATATTTATTTGCATTTATCGGTCTACTTTTCATGAAGCAGCTTCATGTAACTATATACGCGCCTTAAGATACAAAAGTGAAGAATGGCGAGTCAGAGATGTTCCCGCATAGGACAAATCAAAGGAACAATCTTCTCTGCAGTCATGAATCAAAAATTAAAGAAAGTATACAAATTTCCATTTGAGATTTTAAAATCTTGGTTATCAATCAAAATATTTTTATATGCCTTCTTATTAAGTGAAACAATATCTTTATTCGGAATCCAGCATTTTTCTTCTGAAAGAATCTCATTTAAAAAAATTCTCAATCTAAGTTGGATAAGTTAACAATGCGTACATTTAAAACGCTTGGTATAGTACTGAATTACTATTGTTGGTAATTTCATTCACATAATTCTTCAAAATACACTGATATTTTCTTAGATCGAGAATAATTTTACAATTTAGTCTTGATATCAGGATAGCATAACTATTATAAATCAATATGAGTAATTCCATATTAAAAATTCCGAATTCCTATGAAGTAAAAAAAAAAAGATCAATGCTTCTCTTTGAAAGAAGGGGATAAATCTTGCCTTTTCAAGAAAGTAGCAAAATTTAATTTGAAAATGTACTGAAGTCTTTATTTTTGTTTTCATATTATTTTTTTCTATCCTCAAGATTTATCTTTCCATAAAATCAATAATTCCTGTCTCGCTTTTAATGATTATTATTAAAACACATAAAAATAAATATTACATTTTCCAGACATATCCTTGTGTGACATTTTCTTCTCATTACCGTTACTGCTTTTAAAATAAATTAAGTGAAATACAATACAGCCACAAATAAATTTTTGTTCATCAAAGTGTTCTGAAACAATTTCTTTTATTTATTGATTTATCATAAAACCAGCTTAAAAATGCAGAGTTTTTATTATCCGTCGTTTTTCTTTTCTGGTGTCAAAATGTTGAAAAAAAGCATGAAACCACGACAAACTATGATTTCATGCATAGTTTCACAAAGGAAATGAAGAGTTAGAAAAATTTTAAAACAAACCATTTTGGCTTTCATTTTTTTTACTGCATCAATCTTGAAGCATAATGTATGCTTCCTTAATTACAGAAAAGGGTAAAAAAAAATGACTGAAGTGTTGAAAGAACTCTTGTAAAGGAAAAAGAATATATGAATAAAATCACACACGGAAAAACGTTTTAGTTTTTATTCCCAGAATGTGTTTTTAGTTTTGTTTTAGAAATTCATTTCATTAATTTGCATCAGAAGTTAATTTTGTGTTTTCAGTTTAACTTGAAGTTAATCAATTTATTGTTAGTAATTCTGCAAGAATATCGTTTTACTTTAAAATTTTTTATGTGTTTTTCTTAATACTTTTGTAGAAACAGTAATAATAAAGTTGTCGGGAATTATAGTACATTTTATGCATTTTTTTTAAATGCGGAAAACCAGTTATACAAGAAAGTCTTGAATTTAAATTAGAAACGGTATTCATTTTTTGATTGATGCTTTTTTCTGGGGGTTTTCTGATTAAAAAGTCGAAAACAAAATATGCAAAGGCCGTGTTAATTTTATTGGAGTTTCAGAAAATCAAGTTTGGGTTTTGAACTCTGAATATAAAATCGAGCAGTGGGCTTATACAGATAACTTTTAGGAAGCACATATATTTAAACGCAGAAAATATATATTATGGTTTTTCAACTTTATAATTTTTTTTACTTATTTTTTAACCACTTATTTATTAAATAATTAGTTTTAGAAGCATATAAATGTTTCAGTTGCCCAAGATGCAAACACCTTTGACATATTCTTCACACTAAACTTGGAGTTGCCCTTTTACTAGGGTTACCATATTTTTTTTGGTTGAAATCCGGACATACCATGGGGGTGTCTAGTGACAATATAAAATTCTAATATCTGCTTACTAACGATCTTCTTTTATGATACTAACACAGAGTTTAAGCAAGTGAAAGAAATTAGAAGAAGAAACAATTTTTATTAATGTTTGGTAAATAAAAATCACATTAAAGAAAAATAGAATAAAACAAAACTTTTAATCTTCAATTTGAGCTATGCCCTGGATAAGGAAATTCGCGCACTTTATCATCTTCTTTTACGATAGATACTTTTCTGAAGAAATAATTTCATTCAAGTATGTCTTATCTTTTTAAAATTTTTGATAGAATTCTGGACAGGATTAAACGGAATTCTCGTTGACGCTCAGCAGTTCCTTTACAACTGCCATGAACAGACTCCCCTCTCTCAGCTGTCCAGTTGGACCACATCATCGAAAAAATTCTTTCAGCTGGACCGATATGCCAGGCAGACATATGGAAGATTCTAGGATTTTGCACAATAAATTTCCGCCAATTTAATTTCTCTCTCGCACGGCGTAAATTCAGACATTTTGAAGATTCGGACACTAGCGAGGATGTGACTTGAAAACCGGACGTATGGTAACCTTACCTTCGCCCTTTGATCAATCAGAGAGATCAAATAAAAATAATGAATTAGATTCTATGAATTTTAAAAAGCATTTCGTCGTTAAAAATATGAACAATCATAACTGATTTCTAATTTCCAATATGCAGAACAGAACACCGTCTCTTACCCCCGTACCCGTGACCAGACAGGTCATTGAAGAGTTTTAATTAATCTACAACTCTGAACTGAAATAACTTCCCAGAGCCCCACTAGATGTCGCTAGAAATGTGCGCAGAGAGAGAGTATAAAGGGAAATTGTTTAATGCCACTTCCACACTTTTTCAATATGTATTCCAACCGTCATATTTATGAAAAATCGTATTTTTATTGTTAAAAGTTGATATTTATTAGGGAAAATGCAGCACTGTTCCTGCGGAAGTTGTCTTTAACACTAAAAAAATCCATCATACATCTTCTGTAGCATGGATTTCCAAACTTTTTTCTCTCGTGTACCCCTTGATTATTCTTTTTATTTTCACTTCCCCCTACTATCATATCCCCCCTCTCTCCCCATCCCCAACTATTCATCTATGCAAAGAAATTTTTATCAATGGAATTAGGGATTTAGGTTAGCTTGAGAGTCAAATTGCTCGAATTTATAACATTTGCAGAACTTATTTTTTGATTTTATATTTTATTCCATTTTTACAATAGTATTAGTACCACGTCAAAATAAATTAAAGCAGTATTATATTAATTTCGCATTAGCGTAATAGTCAACTATTCAAGTAGTAGTTATTAAATAGCAAGTATTCACTTGAGGAAACAAAATTTTGCAAATTTTTAAAATCCCTTACGTTTTCTTGTGCCCGACATAACCAACTTTGATTTCGCGTACGGCTAAATGATCCATCGCCTATCCATAGGGGTACACGTACCACAGGTTATGAACCTCTGTTCTATAGCAATGATAAAAGATCTGATAAGAAAATTCGAAAGTTTTGGTTATGTTCAAGGTGATTTCAAGATAAAGATTTTTTTTACTAGGTTGCGCTATTTCTGTTACCTCTGAAAGTTCTCACTTTGAAAATATCATCCATGAAATTCCATAAATCCATAAAAAAGTTTGTAGAACTATCTGCAAAGACTCAAATGTGATTTCAGTTAAAGCGACCGAATAGCAAGCATACGTCTCGAAACCTACAAACCAAGCGTCATTCAAGAATCTTACACTTGCGAATAGGCTTGCTTATAATCGTTAAATATAAAACAGAACATTCGATAATCCATTTCATCCCATAATTCGCTTAACCTGAAATAGAAATTGGAACAGATGCAGTAAAAGAACGAAAGATAAAACTCAGAATGAAGATTAATTATATTTCAGTTATTTACATTGGCAAGCATCTTACATTACGACAATCAGTGTCAGACCAATAAGACATGAAAATGATGAGTGTTCTCATTCATTTAATCGCTTAACCAGCAGCACCACCTATCTCAATTTTCCAAATTTTACGAAAGGAAGGAAAACTGATTTTTTTGCAAGCAATAACAAATACGGTGGATTTTTTTTTTTGAAAAATGTGTTTATACCATTTTGTGAAAGAAAATCCGCTATATTCGTTATTGATTGAAAAAAAATTCAATTTTTTCTTCCTCTCGTAAAATTTGGAAATTGAGACTGGTGGAGTTGCTTGTTAAGTGATTTTGGAATGTTGGAAATGGCATCTTATAGATGCTTGTCGTGCTGGTGTCACGTTTCATTCGAAACTGTGATAATCCAAAGATTTCATCGCATCGATTTCGATTAAAAAATATAAGCAATTAAGTATTTATTCATTATTTGCAGTAGTAGACTATAAATTTCAGGGTGTTCAATCTCTTCTCGTTGTTTTGGTTTAGTATAAATACTTTAGTAAATGATGCAAACACTAAAACTCCTATGAATAATTGATTACTCTTGCTATGTTCACCTTCTCGAAATTTTAAAAACCATTGAATTAAATTTACATCGTATGCTAAGATAATTTTGCATTCATGTTCAGTTTTACTAAAGCAGCCAGGCGACCCAGATTTGCCGGGACAATTCCAAATTTTAACTTTTTGACCCAAATTTGAATTTAATTACTTGGATTTTCCCGAATTTTACTTAAAAGTAAATAGATTGTATTGAAAAAGAATGAATAGATTTAATACTTTTAAAAAAGTGAAATGTAAAGGTTAATTAAAAAAATAAGCTGGAAGTGAATTTTCTTTAACTTTTTCAATTCATATAAAATGGCCACTCGTCTCGGATAATCCTCGATAATTCTGATTTTAGATTTTGTATAGGATTGAAAAAGCGTACCGAATTCGAATTAAATGTTCCGTTTATTACTTATCAGTAAATAGTTCTTCTTTTTTTTTTAAAAAAAGATCCTGCTGTGACCATTGTGAATGAGTCATCCTGAATAGTAAAACTGATAGTAAAATATATTGCTCATGTGACTTCATCCTTTCCTTCCATTTAAGAATATTATTAATAATCAACTTTTTCATTTTTTCCCTCAAAATTCTTTTACTTCGTTTAATTATTAGCCTGTTTTTGAATCTCGCTCCCTACGCCCCGCTGTAGTCAGTTTATAACATTCTTCTAGTATTTTATTCTACTATGTCTGGCACATCATGGCCAAATAATGGCCCCTATATTAATACTAACGTATTCACCAAACAATATACCTATAAATTATGGAATAAGAGGTGAATCATAGCGGAAATTTTCTTTTACAGAGTTCTAAAACAATATGGTTTGCAAAAGCAGAATAGAAGGAAAATACATTCCTACTATTGTTATCCTTGTTTAGGTACATTGATGGTGAAATAGTCTCGATTGCACAGGAGGAAGAACGAGAGTATGAAGTAAACCATTAAAGAGAACGATTCTTTAGGCACGTTGAGGGCGAACCTTCAGTTCCGTTATAAGTAGAATTGTATAAACATATGCTAAAATATTTATTAATGTAATTAAAACTCAGCTCCATAATTGAAACGCAAATAATTTCTGCACGGGCTACTTTTAAAAAAATTTTAGTTCATGAAATGGGAAAGACGAATTTGAATATTGTCGAGAGTATAAAACGCGGAAGTAAGCTTTATATGAAGCTGCAGCACAACAGAATCAACAAGTCATAGACAACAACAACAAAAAAAATTGGAGATTGTTGTCAATTTGTGACAATTATTTAGTAGACCTTTACTACAAAGTGGTTCAGATATGACTGGGATGGATTTAAAAAAAAACACAATTGGCAAGCAGTTACTTGTGCATTTCAGTCTTCAACGCACCTTCATTCGGGGTCAACACATTTTGTTCCAACGTTCTGGAAGCACCCAGATGCCCTTTTCAGAAAAAGGCTTTTGTTCGGAGGAATATCCACTCCCGAACAGTCTGGATGATGGCGCTGTTGTCTGTAAACCGCATGCCTTGCAACAGGTAGCTCTCTCTGAAACACTTATAACATCCAAACACACTGGTTTATGAGAGATATTCTTCTCCATGCTGTTGTTGGAATCTCTGATGAATTTCAGGCGACATGACTTTTCCAAAGAGGAATTTGATCACAATGTTCCTTCGGTACCTCCACATCGGTACCTTCTATTTGCTAGTAACTCCCAGAGAGGATTTAATAGGTTCTAACGCGAGCAGGAGGGTGGATGTTGTGGCTCCACTCGGACAGGTGCTGAGCAATAGGGTATAACGTCCTGACTAAATACAACTTAATGTTATGGTGTGGTGTTACTGATCCCGGTCAAACAATACAAAATGGGATTTGTGTACATCTTTATTTACAGTCTTTTGGCTAGAATACTATATATATACACTCACATTTTAAATTAAATACACAAAAAAATTCTCAAAAATATCTCTCGCTCTTTTCCTCCACCACCTTCTCCGGCCACGGCCTTGGGAGCTCTCCATGGTCATTCACTCAACCCCTTACGTCAGCTCACTCTCCTCTGCACCCTCTCCCTTTGGGGTCGGAGGAAAGATCGGCTTGATGTCCCGAGACGTCACAGGGGCTTGTTTACGCACATAGCAATCT
Organism: Araneus ventricosus; assembly: GCA_013235015.1. NCBI lineage: Eukaryota > Metazoa > Arthropoda > Arachnida > Araneae > Araneidae > Araneus > Araneus ventricosus. The sequence continues at coordinate 222,471 of BGPR01001352.1, read as the reverse complement.
CTTATATATTTAAGCCATTTTATACTATTTCTATACAATACTAGTGTTAGAGTAGAGTATTCGCACATTACATCATCAAGTTTCAGAACCATCACGTCTAGTGGTGTAGTCGCAAAATAAGCAGTGCCGGGAAGCTATAAAAGCAGTGCCGGAACGGAAAAAAATTGTGCTGTTTTAAGGGCGTTTTCACAATTTTTCCTTATTTATTTCTCGCGGAAAAAAGCAGTGCCGAACGGCGTTCCGGTGCGTACTACACCCCTGATCACGTCATATTAAATAAAGTTGGTTGATTTTCTGATTAATAATGTCTCTTTACTGTTTTACTGTTCCATTACGAATTCCTATTGGCAGCCTTTCAATCTTTTCATTCTCTGTAAAGTTTATATATATAAGTGACTTTCATTTTATTTTCACTCTTTATTTGCTTTTCATGTATGACAGATCTGCTGTAAATAAATGCTGCTTAAACTGGTATCCATCAAACTCTGAAATCTTAACGCAGTTGTATTTCATGATGAAGTAATAATTTTAATAAGATGTGTGTGTAATTACTCCTTAATCATTACCCCTGTTAGCTGCCTCCAATAAAGTATTTATCCGAATTCATCTATGGTATCTAAACTTTTAACGATAGTACTTAAGTACACGCACCCACTTTTTCTTCTTCTTCAGAGTTCATTAGTACGTTTTGGCATCAATTTTCGAGGGGAAAAAATACTATTTCTGCTTCTATTAAAGTCTGAATGTTTTTGTTTAAATAACAGCTTCAATGAATAGAATATTTCTATTAAACTTTTCTTAATGTCTGATTTGCGTCTAGACAATGTTTGTTGCACGAAGCTATCCATGTGTGAAAATATATTCTTTATTCCCTAATGAAGAAAGCGAATTTATTGATTCTTTGACCTTGAGATTTATCAATTGCCTTGCTATTGCTGATGCAACTGGAAATTGAAATACCGGAGGTGAAAAATTTCCATAGGAGAAAAAGTTACTTCTTTAATAGACAGATAATTGCGAAATATGTTTGTGACGTCACATAACTCAATAAATCGATTGATGTCACATCATTCAATAACTTGATTGATGTCGCATCACTCAATTTTTTTTCCACATCTGATATGAACATGAGACCACGTGTTCCTATCAGGTGTGAAAAATTATTAAGAAATGTTAGTTACTAGTTGCGAAATTTTTTTTCCTTTTTTTTTCTTCCTTTTCGAAACTTTGAAAAATTGAGATAGGTAGTGTTGCTTGTTAAGCGACGATTCATTTACAGTAAAATACCGGTTAACCGAATTCGGGTTAACCGAAAACCCGGATTATCCGAAATGCCTATGAAGTTGCAACCCCCCCCCCGTTTTTGCAATGATACCCCCACCTTTTTCTTTTAAGCCTACCCAAGAAGATCAGTGATTAATTTCAGAATGTTAAAATAAAAATTAATGGGTATTAACAATATTATTTACGAAATTGTTTACCTGTGCCTGTCAGACGCATTGGGCCTGAACTTTCGGTGCGAATATTGCGCTCGACGGAGCGTTAACTTTAACGAAGAGACATGGGTCACATTAAATGGTATGAGTCAGTGGCGAATCCAGGGGAGGGGCTATCGGGCTGCAGCCCCCCCTCCCCAGAGCTAAACCAAAATTCTTGATTTAATTTAAAATCACTACAACTGTTTGATCTTAATTTTCATTTTAAAAGAATAGTAATAAAATCGTGACAACATTGCTTTCTGACTTGACAGGCTCGAAAATTTTCCTACTTTTCTAGTCATTCCACTTGCACTTGTAGCGTTGGCGCGGTCGAAAACATTTTTTGGTCAGCTATTTCATTGTATTTTTTATTAAATTATCGAAAGTATTGTAGTGTTCTTTATTATTCTTATTGTCAGGAGAGGAAAGCCTGTAAAGTTAAAGTATTTTGGTTTATATAAGCCATGTGTTTTGACATTCCTCACTACGATACAAAATTTTTATGACCTCAGCCACCCCAGACCCGAATCCTGGCTTCGCCACTGGTATGAGTTAAAGTGAATTACAGTATAACTCCGTTTAACCGAAAGCAAGGTTATCCGAAATTTCTCTGTAATCTCAAATCCAAAAATCACGTTCTGAAAGAAAATAATTGCGAGGGCGAGACATTTCGGTAATGATATCCTCAATTTTTTTTTTATCCTCACCAAGAAGGTTAGTGATTAATTTAAGAATGATAAAATTAAAATTAATGGTTATTAACAATATTAATTTCAATTTAAGAATGATAAAATTAAAATTAATGGTTATTAACAATATTAATTTCAATTTAAGAATGATAAAATTAAAGTTATGGTTATTGACAATATTAATTGCAATATTGTTTGCCTGTGACTGTCAGGTGTACTTCACCCGAACTCGCCGGTGCGAATATTGCGCATAATTTTAATAAAGAACATGAGTGTAGACTATAAAGAGAATTTTCAATTCGTATTACACTCAAAATAATAGAGAATCACATACTGTAATTAGATACAAAACAGATATAGATGTTCATGGTTTAACCGAAAAAATAGTTATCCGAAACGTCTCCCTCCCCCTTTACTTCGGTTAACCGGGGTTGTACTGTATTTATTTTTTAGTTTATCTCACACAAAGAGTACAAAGAGAAACCACTACAATCCTCAAGATATTCCATCTCAGGATTTTGACGAATCTCCAATTGTTAGATTTTTCCATTTTTGGAATTACGTCTTATTATTATTTTGAACGCCACGACAGAAATACAGACGGATGAAATTTGGTATGTTGACATAACTACAAAATTCTATATTTCTATCAAATTTGGATGGAATCCGTCTGCGAAAAGTATGTGCATCTGTGCTCATGTGGACACAGTAGCACGAAAACGCGAAGATCTAGAATGATTACATTTAGCATATGGTTTTTCAAGGGTTGGAAATTTAACATTGGCAACTATATAATAATTTCAACATTGGTAATAGTTCCTAACATTAATCGTCCTACAATGTAGTCACCAGCGTTATGAACAATTTGATTTCAGCAAAATGTAAATCGTAAAATACTTGGAGTTGATGGTTCATATCAAATGGTCCATCACTTTAAGAATCCTTGAACCAGTTCAGTAGCGAATTACGCGATGTGGTTCCTTCATATTTGGATTCAAATCATAATCTCAGTGTCTTAAATCTGTGTGGAAAAACTCCAGCTCCGGAGAGCAAAAAACAGTTATAGTACACTACCGAACAGTTCCAGAGATTCTTATGGCGATAAACTAGTTCTCTTGATAGCTCCATCCGACCCATCAAGAGAACTGGTACTGTCCCTAGTATTCTACTACTCCCACATGACTGGAAACAAGTTGAACATGTGGCATCATCGCCAGCTGTGTCGTAAGCTATAATTGCATGCATATCTAACCCGCCCTTTTTGGTGATGTCATCTGTTAACCAATGGCGAAGAGGCTGCTGCAGTATTTATATAAAGACTCTTACATTTATTACTTCATTAAACTGGAGTTATACTGTAATTCACTTTAACTTATACCATTTATTGTGAACAATGTCTCTTCGTTAAAGACTCTTACTTCATTCTCTTACTTTTTGTTTCCATCTCATCGCGCGCGTGGTCATATGATGTAGAAGTTTAATTTATGGTTTTTAACTTAATTGTTGTTCTATTAAATATACTACCGTTCTAAAACTTGTGTTTTTATTCCGTGTTGTCTTCACTGTGTCACCATGAAGTAACCCTTCTGAAGGAAGTGAGTGTATGTGTCAATGATTGTGTGAAGTACGATGTTGATAGTAGCTAGGATATTATGCCACAGCCACCACTCTTCCTGTGATTAACTCTTTAATCCCGAAGCGATGTTTTTCTTCTAGCTCCTCTAAAACCGGGACTTTTTGGGAGGAAGCGATATGAATTAGACTCTTCCACACTGGCTGGTCATTTACCCCACCACACCACCCCTGCTATAACCTTACCTTAAGGCGCAAGAAAATGGGCTGTGGTTGGCAAGGATAACTGGAGCCCCTACCACGTTTATCTCCGAAGCTATATCAGCACCTCACCTCCCCTGAAAAGAAGTCAACCGCCTCGGACCGGCCTTCGTCGCTGTTAACGGGAAATTTTTAGACCGCCCGGGACAGCTTAGCTCGGTATGAGAGGGTTAATCATACCCTGCACGAACTCGCACCTTTTACCGCCACATCGTAACCTTCACCGCTCATACAGCATATACACAATGCTGGTGACAACCTCGAAGCGCCATAAACGTTTCGAGCTAATACCTACGTTTATCAGCTGTAATTTATATGCTTGCCACAATTAACTTTCCAATCCTTACATCACCACAATTGTAGATATGAGTCAAATGTAGGCCTCAATCGGAAGAAAGGAAGAAGTTTAAGATGCGTACTGGGTTTTCTGCACTATGCTACTGTTGCAAAAGTCTTACTGTGGGTGTATGGTGTAAACAGTCCAACACGCAGGGTAATGAAGAATGAAGGTTTATTTACAAATATGCAGGAAAACACGTAGCACAGGTACAGGAAACAATAGTTCTTGCACAGATTAGCAATGTAAACAGACAGCAATTCACAGGTAATAACAGTTCATCGCTTTGATATTTAGCAACACAAACAGTCAGCAAATAACTAATAACGACAATAACAGTACTTTCAATAGCGCTCAGCTCACCAGCTTCCTAGCTTGCACTACAGAAGAATCTCTAAAGTCGTGCACAATGGATCAACACACCTCCGTCATCCAAGCGCTCTCCTTATATAGTCTCCCCCGGCAGGCCGTGACGTCACATGGAATTATCTAGTACATTCAAGCGTATCTTGTCTCCTAATGGAAATATCGAGAAGATTCCAGCACCTTTGAGATCCCATATTTCGTCTCCAAATTTGTCACCAAGTCGCCAAGATGGTCGCCAAGTTTGTCTCCAAGGTCAAGGGTCCAGACGTGGCTGCTGTCGGTCATCTCATACTTACCCCTGTAAAACTCTCTTCCCAACCATAAGATTCACATTGCTGGGAAGCGACTTTCCATGTTTGTAACACTACGAAGCACAAACAGCCCCATATTATTTTAGTATAAGAGAAAGTCGAAAAGAGAACACTCCAGGTGGTCTTTTCATAACTCTAATTCCTTAGATTGTAAAAAACGTTTATCATTTTTTTCCAACTGGGCGCCGCACCTTCTTAGGTCAGCCTTTCAGCTCACGCCAGCGTGAGTACATTTCGAGCCGTTGGCGTGGTGTGAGAATTTGGAATAAGGAAAGCTGGCTTAGTTATCGCCATCGTTAACATTTCACATTTCCGAATTATCAGGGCTGTTCGGAAGTAACAGTCGTGCAGCTTCAAAATGTGACGTTTATCTAAATACAACTAGACTACCTTTTCATTCTTATATTTCGGAAGAAAATTTAAAAATATCCACTAATTTGCATGCATTGAAGTGTCTCGAAACATGTGTGCAATAAAACCAATTTTGCGAGTATCTCTTAAACCCCTTTAAAAATAGCTCTAGACAGTAACAAAGTAGCTAAAAAGGGGACTCCTCATTTGCAAAATTAAACAGCCGAAAAAAGAGAGAGGGGACGAAGAAAAAAGCGATATCCATGCGTCGAGGACATTAAAGACTCATTTTGTCCTGCTTAGTAAAATTGCAGATTCGCGAAATTAACTTAGCTCTGCCCATTAGCTTATTTGGGAGGAACTTGGGCTCTTGATCTGCTTAACTGGGGCAGCGAAGAAAAAGCGAAATAAATAAAAATCAATGTCCCTGTTACTTCAGGGCAATAAACTATGATTAAATGCATTAGCTATTCTCAATCTTCTTCGTCTCTCCGCCAGTCAGTTTTCATCAAAGTGTAGTAGTGACACGCTTAACTGGACTTCAAAACTAACGTCAAGGCTCTTGAAAGTGTGCTTCGAATGAGAAAGAAGTTATGGTTGAAAATGAAGAATATTTATGGCTGGGAGAATTTCAACGTGTTAAGTGCCTCGTCGGCCACTAGAGACAGAATCTAAATTTTCCGCTTTTAAAGCATCATAAATGCTGATAAAATGTTGCAAATATTTTAGAAATAGGCTATTTACATATTTTGAGAGTAACTTCGGCAACAATTCAATCTATCTCTCTCTATATATACATGCGTGGAAATTCACAAATATTTTATATAGAAATTCAAACTACCGACTTGATTTTCTTTACATTTTGTTCACAAGTACTATGAAACGTAAGGAAGGTTCTAGTGAATGTTTCGAGACAATTAGTTAAATAGTTAATTTTTTATGAATAAAAGGCATGAAAATATTTTCTTCCCGTGCAACGCCGTGCATATCAGCTAGTAATATAGGTATATAAAGAACAAGTAATTTTGTAATATGTCGTATTTGAAAGCTTTTTGGACTATTAGAATTCATCTTTATTTTTAAGGTAACTTATCTTATTTTAAAATGAGAAGGAAAATTTTATTCCAATCTTCCAGCGCAGTTCTCTACCGAAGCTGTCATATTGGCCTTCTTCAGGCCATATTTACAAAATTCGCTCTCTCTCCGAAAAGCTTGAACTAAGATTTTCTTTTCTTTTGCCTTAAAGCTCATTTTCGGTCTTCCTAGGATTAATCTTTATCCTGCATTTTTTTTAATATTATTTTTAAAGGAATTTTATTATTTGTTTTAAATTATGTTGTTCATATATACAGCAATTTAAACGTCTATTCAAGCAAAGTGTGGATATTGGCAGCTATTCAGTTGAACTTTTCCTACCGTTGTAAAAACTATGACTTAGAACGTGATTTGTTCAGATTTCTGCAGAAATCATCAAGAACAGAACTCCTTAAAATTTTCATTAACTAAAGTGTGCATAACCATGAAATAAAACAATCTAATAACGCAATGATTAGTGATAAGAGAAGAGAAAAAAATTTATCACAAATATGGGTGCCTTTTAATAAAATGGTTTAAATTAAAATGGTTTTAAAAATTACTTTTGCTTGCTACACTTATCATTGATGAGATTATATTTTTTAGTGTAAAACAGTTCTCGCGGGTGAGCTTAATCTGCACACTTTTTTCATTAATTACCCTCACCGTTAAATAATTCCTTTTGTTGGGATTCAATTAGCTATTTATAGTAAATTTTAGTCAAAAATATATGTTTCCGTTAAATGGAAGTTTGGACTTCATTTGTCTTATTTTCAAATAGACTTATACTAACACTGGACGTTCTGTTCATAAAATGCTCAAAACAGTGCTCAACAGTCTTTTGGACACGTGAAGAAATTCTGTTTGTCACAGGACAAGGTCCATTCTCTCCATTCCTTAACCGCTTCCATTTATTGAATAGTGACTCTTGAGCCTGCTGAGAAGTCGACGATCCCATCCACTATGCGACATCTTGCCCATTGACTCTCTCTTGGCGTATTAGGAAACCTTCTACTCCACTGGAAAGTCTATAGTATCAAAGAGTTTTTGAGAATCCGAATTCAAAAAAAGAATAATGAGCATGATTAAATTCGTAATAGACAATGAAAACATAATACGATTGGAATACTATCCTGCCTTTGAACAATAATTCTAACTTATCCTGCATTCAATAGGCTGAACATAATAAGTCCTTCCTTTCTCATAATTCTTTAATAGTAATCTCTGTATTCCTTGTTTCCCACACTTAACACGCAATGGTTCCCCATCTTTACTACGTTATTCAAAAACCTGTGCATTGATGTAAGCTTTTTCATGTTGTTCGTCCTCATCTTCATTCAGCATTTTTCTTTTCTCACACCGTGATAATCAATACATTGTGTATATTCCTTTATTTCGTTGTCAATTCTATGTGAAAACACCATCTTTGAAATTTCTTCATTTGCCATTCTTCTGTATGCTATTTTTTGCAACTCAATAAAGTCCACCTACATCTATACCAAACGGGATAGGAGCCACATGAGCTCTAGAGACGGCGGTGTGGTGTGGTGTTAAATAGACTGATACTACTTTGTGTGTTGTTCTGATTTGATTTTTTTCTCTCTATAATTTATCCAATACATAGGGTAGGTTTTTTTGAAGCAGCATTTATTACAATTTCAAAGGCACAATAATTGATATGAAAACTTGCTAGGGACGTGGTGAAATGTTATATGCTTGATTTCAATTTTTCTTTCATTTTTTTCTTCTAGAAATGCGATGGTAATTTTGAGGCAGAATGCAAGCAAATAAATAATATTTATAAACAATGTCTACTTTTTAGTAACTAAAGGTATTACTTCCTTTAATTCAAATGTACGAGAAATAATACGAGATACAGATAATCTCTAAGCATATTTTGCTGGAGTGTTTTCATGTTTCTGAATATGAAAATGAAAAGAATTTTGTTTTGGTATTTACAAAGGACATCGGAAAAAAATATTTAAATTGATTTATATGTCAAAAGATTTCATATAATTCCATTGGCACGAATGCTGAAGTAACGAACCTTCATATCAAATTTCAGATTATTTTCCTTTTAATTAGGAAATGATAAACAGAGTTTATAGTATAAGGAAACGACACTAACAGACAACTAATTAAACTCGCAAAATAATCTTTTCTTACATCATTATAATTAATATTACAACGTTGCATTTTAAGAAAAAATTCATATTTTATTAAGTTTTCTCGCAAAATATAGCATCATATTCCGTGCTATTTCCATTCAAATAAATTGATAAAAGCTACTTAATTTCAGGCGACAGTTCATTATAATATCTATTCAACCAGAAGAGAGCTTAATTTTCTTTGCTCTTGTTTTAAATTTTTATGAAATAAAAACTTTTAAAAGATCAAAGTAGAAGATTAAATTAATATCTTTTCAAAAGTGTGGTTTTACATTTCATTTGCTGGTTTAATTACCAGAAATTCAAAACAAAGTGTGAAAAAAGACAAAGAAATAGAATTCTCAATGCGAGAGTGTTTTTAAGAATAAACATTGAATAAATTCGAAAACTTTGAAATCGTTTGCTGTTTTACAGATATTGTTTTAGCTACCATCGCTTTTTTCACTTTTGAATCAGGATAAAATAATACTAAATTAAAAACTATTCATGCTTCGTTATACTTTGGAACAATGATTAACAACTTATAATAAAAAGGACAAACGAATTGCATTTCCAATTAAGTTTTTACGGATAATAAATCTCTCAATAAATTTCTCTATTTACAGTTAAATCCCTAAGGGCACTCAATGATAAATTACCAACAGAACACTCCAGATCCTTCTTCGAATTGAATGTAACGTAATTGAATCAATTAATGTAAAAAGTTTAATTTAACACAATCGATTCATGATCACGCAAAGCTCATAAATAAAAATTCAAAGCTCGAATACAAGCAGTTTAATGAAAAAATAATTAAAAAGAAAATTAAACTGTGCCCGCAGCGGGGTTCCATCTCTCGTGGTGTGTTTAACGGTTTTCGAGGATGCTAATTTAAAACATTAACGACAATGAAAGCATAAAATTAATGTAATTATGTTCACACAGCAATACTTTCCGCAGCTTGGTCAATTTAAGATGGAAAGAAAACATCAATTTCTTTTCTCCTTGCTTCTTTTTCATCTTTTTCCAGTCACGGAGTCATACTAGATCAACTATTCACGATCTCAGAGATGAATCGCAAAGAATTGATTTCATGCTTCGTTAAAGATTGCGGGAAAATCTTTTCTTCTCTTTGCGGGCAAGTTCATTTGTGAAAGAGGGATCCGCTTTATAGGTTCAGTATTAGATTTGGATAGCCGAAGGCTGTATTTGGAGTTAAGCATTACTTTATGATAAAGATTTGGTTTAAATTTCCAAAGGCATATATATATAAAATAATTTATATTATGCCTGCCTTTTCCTTCCTTTCTTCAAACTTAACGGTTCATTGAACATTTCTTCCGAAGTTAATGTGAAAACGGATTCAATAGATTGTCGATTGAAGTTAGGCGAAACTTTGATAAAATAAACGTTAGAGACAGGACATTTTAAAATCTGTTTTTCTTTAATGTGTTGAAAATCGATATTGTAATACAAATCCACTTTTTTATGAGAAAAAAGATACTCTGGCAACTAAACATCTGTGAATTTCGATCAGAAAAACCAACAATTTTTTTTTTAAAGTAAGTTTGAGTAATATATTGAAACTCTTGATAGAATAGAATTCGCTTAATTCAACTTTCATTAATATGACTTCAAGAGAAAGGATTTAACGCTGCATTTTTAATATAATTACATTATGTCTCGGATTTGTTTAGTTTGAAAATGATTCTATTTTATAAAAACTTTAATGTGGATTGCATTGATTACGACCCATAGATTCTATTATCCATCTGAAAACAGGAGATTTCTCTGTTTGTGTCAATAAATAGCAACAATTTTCCAGTTATGTATGGATGTACTACTACTAGGTTCAAAAAGTTCTGGAACTTTTAAATACTTTCAGAATGTAAATGAATTATGCCATTTCTCGCTAAACGAGCTGAGGAATCATGCGACCGACTAGTCAGAAAAGATTTCATCCAGTTAAAATTCGTATAGTATATGCGCGTGACTCGTTATTATAGGTATTCAAAACTTCCCGTCCAGGGGAAAAGACACTGAATTTCAAACATTTTGTACGTTGCTAGTAAGTTCTTTTGCCAAGCGTTTTCAAATGATTAGTTCATCTTAGGTGAAACAGCAGTGAGTCGAACTAGAGCTTCTGAGTGGCATGGACGGTTCAAAAAGAGCCGAGAGGTCAGGACGGCTATCAATAACCACAACAGATGAACAATCCACAATTTTCAAAGAAATTGTGAAAACTTAAACATTGTTGCATCAAACATATGCATGATTCGGTGAGAAGGTTGCGACCAGATCTTTCGAAAACCAAGTCGTGGGTGCTCCATCACATTAATGCGCCGGCTCACAAGTCTGACATCAAACTGCCTATCAAAACATCACATTCTGGTACTTTCACAACTAGCTTATTTCCTGACCTTGCACCCTGTGACTTTTTCCTCGGATAAAGAATTTGCTTAATAGACAACGATTTTCAAGCTCCGCAGAAGTGCAGAGATCAGCGACGGAAGCACTGCAGGATATAGCAAAAGGAGGTTTGCAACCCACATTTGCATCTTTGCATGAAAGATGGCAAAAATGCATCGTCGCACAGAGTAGCTACTTCAAAGGAAACACCAAATAAACAGTCACTATCTGATTAATTCTTCCGTAATAAAATAAGTTCTAGAACTTTTTGAACGTAGTAGTACTTCTGACTTTCAAACAAGAGACATTCCCCTGAAAACCTTCATTGGGAAGTAAGAATAATTCACAGGGGAATGAATGCTATTTTAAAAATTTAATCGCCTTTTTAAATAATAATACATAGGTGACGATAAGAGAGATTTGTCATCGCTATACGAGTCATTCTTAATTGCTTTTTCCTTTAGATTAGTGACATTAGAATTATTTTTTGATTGGCTGTGTTATGATTTAAGTTTTAGTTGCATTAAAACTCGGTTCTGCGATAGCATGAAGACTGTGTTGGTACCGTAAAACGGGGTTACTTTGCACCAGTGCAAAATTTGAGTGAAAAGTGAAATAGAGATAAACTGATTAGGGGTACTGGATTGAGATTTTTTGTCTAGCTTCTTGAGAACACTGAATAGTGTATTTCATTCCTTTAACATACATAATAATCATTCAGGAGGTTCCAGAAGAAAAAGACAATGAGCCAATTTTTCAGCGAAAATTTTAGTGATGTAAAATCTGTCTATGATGAGGAAAGTATAATATTTCTGAAGGCAAGTGTATTTAAATGTGAAATATAATAAGCCTAGCTTTGATTTTGTTGCTTTGAATGCCAATTATATTTGTTAGTTAAGTTGTAATTAATTTTTTTACGACCTGGGGTAATTTTGCACATAAAAAGAGGGACTCTTTGCACAATAGAAATTTGTGAAAATTTTTTAATTTATTTTTGTATTAAATAATAATAAGAACAATGTTTTCTTAGGTTTCAGATATGCCCAGGGTATATAAAAGGAAATTAAGGACTTGTAAATAGACGGAGTTCTCTCCAGAGACCTTAGAAGCTTGATTTAACACGATTTCACAAGCTTAGGGTATTTTTAAAGAAACAGAAGCTTTTTTTGGAACCCCAAGTGAATAGTTTGTTACAAAAGAAAGCTAATTCATATAACTAAACATGGAATTTCCCTGGTTTTCTCCAATGAGAAGGAAAAGACAGTTGCAACGTGTAGTCCAATTCAGTGACTTCGGTTTTCCTGTCAATAGTATAGATCTTAAAACGATAATAAACGTTTATCTTACAAAAGTGGTTCGGTAATAGATAGATATATTAATAACACACCCGGCAATAATTGGATAAAAGGGGTTTTAAAACGCCATCCTGATTTGATCGAATGCAATGACCTAAAATTGTTAATTATAATCTGTCATTTATGAAAATTATTTTCTTGTATATTTCCATCCAGGCTTTCAATAAATATTTCTAGAACTGCATCCAGAGAATTTGTTTTTGTAATATACTTAAAAACCATTAACCAGTGCAAAGTATCCTTACCCATGAGGTAACTTCACACCAAAATTTCGAAAAATCATAATTAATTACTAAATCGTTGTGTGACCCAAATTTTGCTGTAAAAGGTTTCTCTAATAATCTCTCAATGAGGAAACAATTTAGGAAAGCATTTCTTTTCGAGAAATGGAGTAACTAATCTCGAAATTCTGTCGGAAGTCATGAAAATCGGTGCAAAGTAACCCCGTTTTACGATACGAAAGTTTAATAATTTATGGACCTAGTAATTTTGAACCATGGTTAGATGACGAGAATGACATATGAGCCCGCATCTCCTTTTCCATATTTCTATACCACATCAGCTTTAGTATGAATTAAATAAAAAAGTAAAAAAAAAAACATTTCTCACTTTTTAAAAACAAGTTGAAGACTTTAGAAGTAATTTATTCTGTTTATTTTGAAGTTTCATTGCACGATTTTTATATTCAAAGTACTCCTTACCATTTGTTTATAAAAATTACTTAGTTCTTTGTTGAAGTTAGTATTTGAAAAACGGTGAATTGTTTAAATTATAATTTTTATTAATTAAATTAATTATTGAAATTATTGCTGTTTATTTATTAATTAAGTATTATTTATTAAAGGCGTCAAATACTAGAAATAAATCTTGACTGTCATTTTCAGATTAAGTATTTTCGTTTTCTTTTCATTTTCAGACCGTTTTTTCTGCACAGTCACAATTTTAGAATAAACAGAATTTTTATCGTGTATTCCTCTGTTTTCTTTTGTTTGAGAAGGATATTTGAACATTGCTCAACACATCTGATCACGGAAGACTTTCAAAAGTAAGAAATTTTATGTTGCCTTTTTACTTTCTCGTATACGAAGTATACAAAGAGAAAGAATTGTAATCGTCAAAAAATTCGAACTTGAGATTTTGATGAATCTCCACGTTTTTTCATATTTTCGTTTACAAAGAATCGAGTAAGTAGTTCCATGTTGGCATATATTAATAACTCCTTCAGTAGATTTCTGATTGTTGCCTTCGGTTTATACTTTCCCCTTAACTTCTTTGCTTGCGTAAGGGGTGGGAGGTCAGAATGATTTCTTCCACGGAACATTCAAGGACATAAAGTCGAAAGTTCGATTATGACATAATAAAAATGTATTGAAGCATAGTGTGAAGAAATATTTTATTCTGACGCTGACATCAGTTGTTTTTCAGATTGACTTTTGTATTCTGTTACGAGATGATGACCAAGAGTTGCAAAAGTTTTTATGCGAAATTATTGTTGTAGTACCATTAAGATTAGGTCACTTATTAAGTGATTCTATATCATCAATATATTTTCAGTGATATATATGTTCCGATTAAGTTTTCATTTCGAAGTTGTCACAAATGACAATTAAGATAGGAATAAGGTTTAGAGTCGAAAAGCAGAATAGATATAAATTTTAACGTTGTAACTTAGATTTATATCTATAATTAAATAATGCATAATTAACCAGTAAAATTTAGAAGTTACATACCATCCTCAGAGCTAAGGTTATCAATCGGCATTCTTTAGATAGACACTTCTTCTTTTAGAAGTTCTGTCTTGCCTTGAAAAGTATCATCCTGCGTGTCCTCCTTTTCGATATCTGAATACTAATCTGTTAATCTCCGTATTCGATCGATGCCTAGGGTTGCCATACGTCCCGTATATACGGGACTGTCACCGTATGTCACTATTCAGTTCCGTATTACTAATTGTCCCGTTTTCTTCCTAAACTCTGCGCCATTATAATTTAAAAATGATTTGCGCTCAATTTTAAATTTATGTGAAGAAAATGATATAATTAAAAAGTAAAATCAACTTTAAAATATTACTGGACTAAAAACGATTAGCCTCGAATCATTTTTATTATTCCATGTGTTCAGTTTATTAGATTGATTTATCAGAGTAAAATAATCCATTACCTACTCACTTTTTTCATGTTTTATTTATTTGGCCCTTAAAAGTCCCGTATTAGTGCTTGGCAATTGTGGCAACCCTATCGATGTCGATCCGATCCGTTGTACTCATTTAAATAAAAATTGAATATAAAATGCTACAAATGTTTTTATTATGCGTTTATCATATTGTAGTGTATTCTGTATTATTGTTGCAATTAATAAAATGTTTTTTCTATTTAAGATATTTTCTTCTTCAATTTATTTATGTCCTCCTTTTCATTGTATAAAAGTCACCTATATTAAAGTTGAAGTTAAAAAAATTCTTTCTTTCTTTTTTTTTTTGATTTCTTCCAAAATAACTTACCGAAACAGCAATTTTTTTTTATTTCAACGAACACAACAGCTTTGAAAAAGCATGGATTTTAATGATCTTAGAAATAGTTTTCGATTAAGAAATTATACAGATCAAAAGTTATTCGTGTTAACCTATAGATTACTGCTAGATGAATTTTCAATATACTTCAATGAAATGAAAACTCTGAAGAAGAAACAGGGAAGTGCTGTATCCTCTTTTCAAGCCTTTGGAAGTACTATTCTCTCTGCTAGTTGTTCTTATTTTCTCTACCCATTTTCATTTCACGCATGTAGTGACATAATTGGGCAAATGACTAAAACTTTCTACAAATGCCATACTGTGAGGTCTTCTCTCGCGCTGAAGTTCCCACAGGAAAAGACCCCACACAAACCTTTTAGGACTAGAAGAGAAAGAGCTGCGATGTAATCTAGGGTCATAAAACTACAAACGACTTTGCGCAACCACCGGACAAAAGACCCCACGTAGAGTTGGCCACCTCAGAGACCGTCAAAGGGACTCTTTAAGTTCCGACCCTCGGCCAATGGTCAGAGGAGAAAGAAAGCGAGGCTTATGGTTGGAAGTTGCAGTCAACAACCCGACAAATCCCTGAGACTTAAATTTTCGGCCACGCCTCATTGGGACGGGCGAAGGAGTTTATAGTTTGGAGTTTCGGAGAGAAGGAGAGATCGTTGGAGAATTGATTTGGAGATTGATTCCAGATTCGAGACTCGATTCTCGAGATCGGAGAATATTGAGAAGTCATATCTCGGCGCGAGATTCTGCACTTGTACGGGCGTGCTTAGACCCCGTGGAATTAAAGCCAGCTTTTGGCTTGATAGCTCCTTTGGAGAGCTGCAACGCATTAGAGCATTCCTTTGGGGAATCGCTAGAAATATAGTGAGCGTCAAATACCTCGCTGACCATTAACGACTCGGTAACTCGAATAACCCTTTGGTGGTTACGTTAGTTAATTGAGCGTAGAAAACCTCAGTTTTCCTCTTCCGGCCTTCGGACTTACAACTTACCCTGAGTTAGAACTATTTACTGAACTTTATCAGTTTCTGAATTGATAGCTGATCAATTGTCACGAGAACTCACCACTGATAACTGCGATATCATCCGGAGTTATGTTAGTTTTTTTGTATTTCTTTATGTGTAAATTCTTGTATAAACGACATTAATCAAGAAACATAATTAAATATTAATGTGCTATATCGCTTTGTCTTGTTGATTATCTGATCGTACCCGGTATCACTGGGCTAAGACCTTACAATACGAAAAAAGGAAAACTTCTTTCTGGTACAGAATCTTTACCACCTGCAAGATAAAAATTAATATTCTATCCTCAGTAAATACCTGTCCCATTCCGTACGGAAAACTTCTTTCTGGAAGAATCCGTACCATCTGTAAAATAAAAATTCATATTTTGGCTTTGATTCATACCTGTACCCTACCGTACGAGAAAAGAAAAATCCTTTCTGGAACAGGATCTGCACCACCTGTAAGATAAAAATTAATATTCTGTCTTTGATCCATACCTGTCACATGCCGTACGAAAAAGGAAAAATCCTTTCTGGTACAGGATCTACACCACCTGTTAGATAAAAGTTAATATTGCTCACGTGATATTTTATTAAAAATGGCTCTCACCACAGTAAGTTAAAACGCCTCCCATGCATGACGTGATAATATTTCTATTTCCATCTAAAAAAGAATTATAACTTCAAAATACGAAGGAAACGAAATCAAGACATGAAAAAGTTAAGACTCTTGAGGAAACTGAAAAAGGCAAAGCGAGCAACCGATTCTCAATCGAATAGTATTATCGGTTCTTTCAGAAGTGTCACGAAGCTTTACTTAGAGCTTTTTTTTAAAAAAATGTTATCATAGATTTTTTTTTGATAAACAAAAACAACAGTGAAGGAAAATCCAATAAAGAAAACACAAGATGTTTCCACGCATCTTTCGCATGTGTATGTGTGTGTATCGTCAAAGCAAATTTCTGGTTCGACCGAAAAAAGAGACAGAGGAAGCAAAAGGAAGAAGACACTAGACGAAAATGAATAAAAAAGCAGAAAAATATCTTGGTAGCAGCTTGTACTTCCCCCGAACGCAAAGGGGTGAAAGAAAAAGAGAAGAAAGAAGGAAGAAAACAAGTAAATTAAGCAGCAAAAACGACCCAAGTATCTTCGCACATTTGTTCTTCTGCGGAGAAGGAAATTTTTGCGTTTACATTCAATCGAGGGGATCTGGCAACGGAGCGAAGAGATGGGAAGGGAGGGAGCATACACAGTGTGCCAATCGGGGCAGTAAAAGCTGGACCTAATGCGCATGCTTGGATATATCCGATGGAATCGGAATTTTCCATGAAGTTGCTAATATCCTCGTAAAACGGAGCATTTAAATTAATCAAGATGTGTTTTAGTGTATATTTGCCAATAAAATCTTGCGATAAAATTTTAAGACCATTTTATTAATATATATGTGCCGGTGATTAAGAAAGTGGAGTAAGTCGTATATTTTCAAGTTTATTTAAAGGTCTGCGATTTACTAAAGTGATCTAGTAGTTGAGTCAATTAATTCAAGAAATAACAGTGGTTCTAATTCATATCTGCGCAGCCTGCGGTCTGTAATTAGTAATTGCTGTCAATCATTTTAACAAAAGTTTCGATACAAGTGGCTTAGTGATTTTTAATAACTTTTTATTTGACGTAATAATATAAACGAACGATAACATTTCGTGTTTTCTGATTTTTGGTTCCTTCAAGATGGGTATTTTCCCAATGAAATATATCATCGACATAAACCCGTTAACTAGTTTGCCCGTACGTGCATCGAATTATCACAATTTTCAACTTATAAACTGAAACAAAGCTATTCACAGACGTTATAATTCGTTATGTCTGTACCTTAAACACTCATACGATGAACAAAAAAAATTTTTTTAAAGTTTTCTGCAGTCTAACGAATTGTATTTACTAAAAAATTCCATGGTCATTCATCACTGGTAAAACTTATTTCTTAATTTAAGTTTTCATATTTATTTCATCAGCTTTCGATTTAATATAAAAAATAATTCTGAATATTAACCCCTGGTTTGCCCGTACGTCGTACGTGTATCGAATTATTACAATTTTAAATTTATAAACTGAAACAAAGCCTTTCACATACGTTATAATATACAAAAATTAAGTGGAATTCCTAAGCATTTCAACTGTCCTTTAGGTTCTCAACTAAATTAAAATTACAACTCATTCCCAAGATAGAAGATGTCATCTAATTAGATAGCTGAGAAAACTGTTGGCATGTCGTGAGTGTACTGTTGCTGAGTTAACGCAGATAAAAGGCAGTTTAAAATACAAAATAGCTTTAATCCAGTTTACTTAAAAAAAGAAACATGCTGCTGTCTTGTAGCTTACACACTCACTGACAGCCATCCATTCGACTGCTGCTTTAAAAAAACAAATGAACAATATATATAGATTGTAACAACCAATCAACTTCGATTAGTGCCGTAACTTCGGCTACGTCATGAAAATTTAACCAATGAGATGCGTTTCATTCAGTGACGGAACAATTTCATTTGAATTTCCAACAAAAACAAACCAGTTAAGGAGTTAACGACCATTTGACTGCGCATGAACCTAGGAATGCTTACATGTAGTCATATGGTCAGTATAACTTAACAGGAGATTTAGGAAAATTAGTAGCAAAGAAAAGAACCAGAAAGCATTGATTGTGGCGTTTTGTGTAAAGTTTTTTTGTTCTCTTTTCGCCCTAAATCTGTCTTTCCATAATAGTTGCTTTCGCGGTCCACATTAAAAACTTGGTTTTGCCCCTATTAGACTTTGAGTTGGATGTTCCCATTCTAGACAGCTCTTAGAGGCATTTCATTACTCAATGGAGAGCGTTTCTGCCTTAAAATGGATGGCTAGGGTTGCTGCCAACACTGATGATCATCCCAATTTACAGAACCTGTTGAAAAGCTTCTTGATTCAGCTCTATAAAATTTCAAGAAAAGGCTTGAAAGTAACCTCGACCACAAATGTTCCAACTTCCTTGCTGTTTGAAAAAATCTTTGAGAATCTGGACCATTAAGTCTAAAATAATTTCCTACCTCATTTAGGACATAATATGTTGTGTATAACGTGAGTTGTGTCATTCATGAGAAGTAACAAGTTAAGCATCCCTTATCTCCCATAACCTCCTTTAATTTTATTCTTATGGGAAATACATTACTGATATAATACAAATATAGATGATGTACCACCCATAAGAATAAAATTAAGGGAAGCTATGGAATACAGTATTGAGCAGTTTCCTCTCCGCACAAAATGATACAAATGCTGTGCCCCTAGGGGAATAAAATTTTGGCATCTTCCGAGGAATTAATATGCTTTCCCTGTAACCACTCTGTTACTCTCATCTCACCCAAAATAGGATGTTTAATTTTAGTGTTAATGAGGAAAGATAAGAATAGATAATCGCAAGAAGCCGTATTGCCTGTTACTCCCCTGTCTTATGGTGTCAACCCACGTGGAATGGTTAAATTTAGTGCTAATGAGGGAAGGCAAGAAAAGCAAACCCAAGAGGCCCTGCTATCCTGTTACTTCACTGTCCTATGGTGCACCCTATATGGGAAGATTAAATTTAGTACTAACGAGGGAAGACAAGATTCGGTAATCCCAAGGAGCCCTGTCACCCTATTACTCCCATATCTTATGGTATCAACCCACGTGTTTATGGCTAAATTTGGTGCTGATGAGGGAAGACAAGAGAATAATCCCAAAAAGCCCTGTCATCCTGTCACTTCCCTGTCCTATGGTGTCACCCCACGTGGAATGGTTAAATTTAGTGTTAGTGAGGAAAGACAAGATTAGGTAATTACAAGATGCAACGTATCTTTGAATTTTTTGAAAAGAGAGGAAACAGATTTTTGTTTCTTCACCCAATTCTCTGTTTTAAGCTTTTAGTTACTGGGAACGCAGATAGAGTACCAGTTGATTCTTTTACTGCCTACAGGTTGGTACATGTTCTGTACCAGTCAATCATTAGGGTTTCAGTCTCCTCTCAACACTAGTGTGTTGTGTCTCTACTACACCTTTTTCCAAATCATTACAAGTGCGTTGGAAAAGTTTACTGCTAATGTGTCAAGAACAGGTAAGCCCACAAGCAGTCTGAGGGCTCACATATCTTGCCTTCCAGTTATTTGAAAAGAGGAAAGATCTTTCTTGTTTCGCTGCTAAAATTCCTATCTTCAGAAGGGATCTTGGATTTTGTTTGGACGTCATCTGAAATATAAAAAGGCTGTTCTGAAATTTCATTGAATCTTAATCTAAGGTTACATTGCATTATAAAATTTAGCTTGGTATTGTAAAACACATCTCCTTTACCAGGAAACAGTCTAAAAGGATTCTCCTTGTAAGAATTTGCTTAATCAAATATAATATAGAACCGCTTCTCTGCTCTTTCATTGTTAATCGACTTTTTAACTTAGATTAAGGCTCTTTCATTGTTAATCGACTTTTTAACTTAGATTAAGGCT